>CM069152.1:2736469-2933969 GCA_035221665.1 Okamejei kenojei | reverse complement strand
TGTATAAAGACAATAGACAATAGGTGCAGGAGTAGGCCACTCGGCCCTTCGAGCCAGCACCGCCATTCAATGTGATCACGGCTGATCATCCACAATCAGTACCCCGTTCCTGCCTTCCCCCCATATCCCTTGAATCCACTATCTTTAAGAGCCCTATCTAACTCTCTCTTGAAAGCATCCAGAGAATTGGCCTCCACTGCCCTGTAAGGCAGAGAATTCCACAGATTCACAACTCTCAGCGTGAAAAAGTTTTTCCTCAGACAGAGGTGTCTGGAGATAATCAAACACAATCAGTAATACAGCTGAGTTCCCATAATATGCTAACAGTAGGCTACACACTAAACGTTATTCCCTTTATCCTGTATCTGTACACTGTGGCCGTCTGGATTGTGATCATGTATTGTCTTTCCGCTGACTGGTTAGCACGCAACAGAAGCTTTTCACAGTATCTTTTACACGTGACAATAAACTAAACTCAACTGAAAAAAACACTAAATATGCTGAAAGGAATTTTCATTATTAAGTATTGTATTTTCATTATTATTTGTAAGCTGCATGTTATTGCGTTTACAGGACTGTTAAACTGCAGCAAGTGAAACTCTCACTGTTCACTTGTCCATACATGTGCCAATTAAACTCTCTGGAGGAATCCAATTCATCAAGTGCAAATGTTGTTATGTGAAGATATCAGTTTATAAATATGCCATTATAGACAGATGCAAAATAATTTTATCGTGGAAATTTCACATTGTGAATATAGTTCTTCAGGTTATGTTGGATAAATGTCACAACTACTTACACACCAGTTTTGAATTTAAAAGTGGCACGGTGGTGCAAGGGTAGAGTCGCTGCCTCACAGCGCCAGGGACCCAGGGTCGATCCCGACTACGGGCGCTGTCTGTACGGAGTTTGTGCGTTCACCCCGTGACCTGCGTGGGTTTTCTCCGAGATCTTCGGTTTCCTCCCGCACTCTAAAGACGTGCAGGTTTGTCAGTTAATTAGCTGGGTATAAATGTAAATTGTCCCCAGTGGGTGTAGGATAGTGTTAGTGTGCGGGGATCGCTGGTCGGCGCGGGCTCGGTGGGCCGAAGGGCCTGTTTCCACACTGCATCTCTAAACTAAACTAAACTATTTTACCGAATTAGCATTTGGTGAATGAGGCTTACGCATTCTCTCCTTCCAGAGAGAGAGGGAGAGAGGGAGACAGAGAGAGAGAGAGAGAGAGAGAGATACAGAGAGAGAGACACAGAGAGAGACGGAGAGAGACAGTGAGAGATAGAGAGAGAGAGGGGGAGACAGAGAGAGAGAGAGGGAGAGAGGGAGACAGAGAGAGAGAGAGAGAGAGAGATACAGAGAGAGAGACACAGAGAGAGACGGAGAGAGACAGAGAGAGAGATAGAGAGAGAGAGGGGGAGACAGAGAGAGAGAGAGGGAGAGAGGGAGACAGAGAGGGAGACAGAGAGGGAGACAGAGAGAGAGAGATACAGAGAGAGACACACAGAGAGAGACAGAGAGACAGAGAGAGAGAGAGAGAGAGAGAGAGAGGGAGGGAGAGAGAGAGAGAGGGAGGGAGAGAGAGAGAGAGACAGAGGGAGAGGGAGAGAGAGAGGGATGGAGAGAGAGAGAAAGAGACAGACAGAGAAAGAGTGGGACAGAGAGAGAGGGAGAGGGAGAGAGAGAGGGAGAGGGAGAGAGAGAGGGAGAGAGAGAGAGGGAGGGAGAGAGAGAGTGGGAGGGAGAGGGAGAGAGAGAGAGAGAGAGAGAGAGCTCTTTTTTCATCTCGCTGTCACACTTCACTGCCTTTTATTCAAATGAGATTAAATTGTATATTTTTCAGCAACATTTTGAAAGGCAAATCATTTCTCAAGCACATTATCAGAAGTGAAAGTATAATAATGCAAAGATTGCCTTTTTGAAAATTCAGTGCGAGAAATAATGGGTGAATTCAATGAATAAAAATGGGTAAAGGGGATGTCAGGTGTTTTAAAACAGTTCATTGCTGCAGACAATTTTTACCCTGTAATAAACTACAGAGACTAGGGCGGAGGGAACCGCACTGAGGAGTCCCCTGTAACGTGGTTCACAGACTCGCCAGCCACCCGCCACGTTCGTGGGCTGGAAGAGAGTCCGTGTACCACGTGTACATGGAGTGCGTGAGGCCGCAGTCCCTGTTCCAGTATCTAATGGGGCTGCTCCTTGCCTTCTGGCTGCACTTCACACCCACCACCCTCATCTCTGGACACCCTGTGCGTAGGGGAGAGGGTAGGGCTGAGGATGTCCTGGTGGGTTGCCCCAGGGCCTGGCCAAGCTGGCCATCTGCGACTCACGGCGCCAGGCAGATGAGGGCTGTACCCGAGCCCCTTTTCCGGGGGTTACGTCTGCGCCCGGGTGGGGTTAGAGAGGGGACTGCGCGCTGCCCACGGGCACCCTGGGGGAGCGCTGGGAGCGCTGGGCACCGCGGGGGGTGGATGCATCCCGGACAAGGATTGTAACATCGTTGTATAGTAGTTTGTCATTTGTCGTGTATTAGAAACATAGAAACATAGAAATTAGGTGCAGGAGTAGGCCATTCAGCCCTTCGAGCCAGCACCGCCATTCAATATGATCATGGCTGATCATCCAACTCAGTATCCCGTACCTGCCTTCTCTCCATACCCTCTGATCCCCTTAGCCACAAGGGCCACATCCAACTCACTCTTAAATATAGCCAATGAACTGGCCTCAACTACCCTCTGTGGCAGAGAGTTCCAGAGACTCACCACTCTCTGTGTGAAGAAAGTCTTTCTCATCTCGGTCTTAAAGGATTTCCCCCTTATCCTTAAGCTGTGACCCTTGTCCTGGACTTCCCCAACATCGGGAACAATCTTCCTGCATCTAGCCTGTCCAACCCCTTAAGATCTTTGTGGGTTCCGTTTTTTATTACTGCATTCTATATATTATTTTAATATTTGAATAAATTGTTTTGATTGGAAAATAAAAGATAAATAAATAAATAAACACACCACTGAGTGGCCGCTAAAAGCCCTGTCCCACGGTACGAGTTCATTCCAAGAGTTCTCCCGAGTTTCTCGGAGAATTACGGTAATGGCCGCTCGTAGGTACTCGGGGCTCTCGTGGACATTTTTAAACATGTTGAAAAATCTTCACGAGTCTTCCCGAGCTGACCGCGTTTCCCGAGTACCTGCCGTTAGCGTTACGAGCCGCTAAGAGACGTCCCCGAGCTCCGACGTACCCGCTACGTTCATTCTACGTGATTACTACAAGTTTGATTTTTTTTTAAACACAGGAGAGCTCTTGAATGAACTTGCACAGTGGGACAGGGGCTTTAAGCTGGAGAGGACGCAGCGGAGATTAGCCGGGACTCCAGGGCTTGAGCTCATCAGTTGGGCAGGCTGGGACTTTATTCCTTGGAGCGCAGGAAGGAGATCCTGTAGAGATGTGTTAAAAGCCTGCGGTGAATAGACAGGGTGAATGACAGTCTTTTTGTCAGGGTAGGAGGAGCAAGAACGAGAGGGAAAAGAGTGAATGTGAGAGGAGAACGGCTTAATAGAAACCTGAGGGGCAACTATTTCACACTGAGGGTGGTGGGTGTATGGAACGAGCTGTAATCTCCGGGATGGCTGAATGGCCTACTGCACCTAATTTCTATGTTTCTATGTTTCTATGAGGAAAGATTGGAAAGACTGGGCCTGGATTCACTGGAATTTAGAAGGATGAGAGGGGATCTTATAGAAACATATAAAATTATAAAAATGACTGGACAAGCTAGATGCAGGAAAAATGTTCCCATTGTTGGGTGAGTCCAGAACCAGGGGCCACGGTCTAAGAATAAAGGGGAGGCCGTTTAAGACTGAGATGAGAAAAATCATTTTCACCCAGAGAGTTGTGAATTTATGGAATTCCCTGCCACAGAGGGCAGTGGAGGCCGACTCACTGGATGGATTTAAAAGAGAGTTAGATAGAGCTCTAGGGGCTGGTGGAGTCAAGGGATATGGGGAGAAGGCAGGCACAGGTTACTGATTGTGGATGATCACAATGAATGGCGGTGCTGGCTCGAAGGGCCGAATGGCCTCCTCCTTGCTGACGTGATCGAACTCACGCAAAGTAATTAAAATCCAAAGTGTTTGATTAGCAACTCTGCAGCAGTCACTTCATCTCAGCATGTACAACTAGTCTAAAAGCGAGCGAGAGAGAGAGAGAGTGAGCTCTCTAATAAGCCTGTGGGTGGAGCCACAGTATGAGTGACACTAATCTCCTCTCCTGCATCCATTTTCTGTGTTGCTATGAGCTGCCAGTGGCGATAGTTGAGGCAGACTCAATGACAACATTTAAAAGCCGGGGGTACACAAAAAGCTGGAGAAACTCAGCGGGTGCAGCAGCATCTAAGGAGCAAAGGAGATAGGCGCCTCCTTCGCTCCTTAGATGCTGCTGCACCCGCTGAGTTTCTCCAGCTTTTTGTGTACACTCGATTCTCCAGCATCTGCAGTTCCTTCTTTAACATTTAAAAGCCGTATTGACAGAAACGGTCAGAGGTATATGTGCCAACATGGGCAAACGGGGTGAGTTTAGATGGGTTGGCATGGCTGACTCGGGCTGAAGGGCATGTTTCCGAGCTGCCTGACTCCACGACTTTGTAAAGATCACGATCATAAGAGATAGTAGGAGAATTAGGCCATTCGGCCCACTCAGCGGGTCAGGCAACATCTCTGGAGAGTAAATAAGTGACGTTTCGGGTCGAGACCCTTCTTCAGAGTGAGAGTGAGAGTCAGGGGAAAGGGAAACGAAAAATATAGACGGTGATATAGAGAGATTTAGAACAAATTATAAGGTCATAAGGAATAGTAGAATTAGGCCATTCGGCCCATCAAGCCAAGAAGAATAGATTGGGTAGATGCACAGAGTCTTTTACCCAGAGTAATGGAAATCGAGGACCAGAGGACAGAGGTTTAAGGTGAAGGGGAAAAGATTTAATAGGAATCTGAGGGGTAACTTTTTCACACAAAGAGTGGTGGGTGTGTGGAACAAACTGCCAGAGGAGGTAGTTGAGGCTGGGACTATCCCAATGTTTAAGTAACAGTTGGACAGGTACATGTATAGGACAGGTTTGGAGGGATCTGGACCAAATGCAGGCCAGTGGGACTAGTTAGTTGGGACATTGTTGGCCGGTGTGGGTGAGTTGGGCCGAAGGGCCTGTTTCCACACTGTATCACCCTACGACCCTATGACTCTAAGTCTACTCCGCCATTCAATCATGGCTGATCTATCTCTCCTTCCTAACCCCATTCTCTGGCCTTCTCCCTGACACCTGTACTGATCAAGATTCTATCTATCTATCTCTGCCTTAAAAATATCCACTGACTTGGCCTCCACAGCCTTCTGTGGCAATGAATTCCGCCCTCTGACTAAAGAAATGTCTCCTCATCTCCTTCCTAAACGAACGTCCTTTAATTCTGAGGCTGTGACCTCTAGTCCTAAACTCTCCCTCTAGAAATGCTTCAGAGGAAAGCAGAACGTGGGGAGAAGCGAGCCCAGAGCAGGAGGAAAGAAACTTCCCCTGGGGAGCGGGGAGGACAGAGGCCCAGCCAAGTCCAACCTCATACGCGGGAGTTGAGTTTATCTCTGTACACCGAGGTACAGTAACAAACTCACTCTGCAAGCCCCACAACTGCAGTAACTTGAATTAAGACGCAAAAATGCTGTAGTAACTCAGCGGGACAGGCAGCATTTCTGGAATGGGTGACATGTCGGGTCGCGACCCTTCTTCAGAGGAAGGTGCCTGAAGAAGGGTCCCGACCCAAAATATCCCCATTCCTCCTCCCGAGAGGTGATGCTGCCTGTCCCGCTGAGTCACTCCAGCATTTTGTGTCTGTCTTCGGTGTAAACCAGCGTCTGCACTTCCTTCCTGCGCCCGACTGCGTTCCATCAGGGCGAATGTATCTTCCCTCGTACTAAGCTTACAAGAGCTCATTGCCTGGCCTACTGAAGAACAGGCATTGTCAAGTACACTAAGCTAGATAGATAGGGCTCTTAAGAGCTGGATAGGGCTCTTAAAGATAGCGGAGTCAGGGGACATGGGGAGAAGGCAGGAACGGGGTACAGATTGGGGTGATCAGCCATGATCACATTGAATGGCGGTGCTGGCTCGAAGGGCTGAATGGCCTACTCCTGAACCTATTGTCTATTGTCTATTGTCTGTTGACTAAGGTACCATCTACTGCATTGAAGACCCTTGGACTATCTTTAATTGAAAGTTGCTGGATTTTATCTTGCACCAAACGTTATTCCCTTTATCCTGTATCTGTACACTGTGGCCGGCTGGATGGTAATCGTGTGTAGTCTTTACGCTGACTGGTTAGCACGCAACAAAAACAGTTTTTCAATGTTCCTCGGTTCAAGTGACAATAAACTGAACTAAAGGATATTTGGAAGCATCGCAGTACAGAATATCAAGGCTACTTCATTAGACCATAAAGGCACGAAATAATCTCCTCTGACAATGGTCTATGTTTCACGAGAGTGAGAGGTTGTAGCCAAGGCCACTCACACTGCAGTTCTTTTAGATTAGATTAGATTAGACATACAGTGTGGAAACAGGCCACACGGCCCACCGGGTCCGCGCAGACCGGTGATCCCCGCACACTAGCACTATCAATAGACAATAGACAATAGGTGCAGTAGCAGGCCATTCGGCCCTTCGAGCCAGCACCTCCATTCAATGTGATCATGGCTGATCATCCCCAATCAGTACCCCGTTCCTGCCTACTCCCCATATCCCGTGACTCCGCTATCTTTAAGAGCCCTATCTAGCTCTCTCCTGAAAGCAATCAGAGAACCGGCCCCCACCGCCCTCTGAGGCAGAGAATTCCACAGACTACACACACTGGGACAATTCTGCAATTTTACCGAAGCCAATTCTCCTACAAACCTGCACGTCTTTTGGCGTGTGGGAGGAAACCGGAGCACCCGGAGAAAACCCGCGCAGGTCACGGGGAGGACGTGCAAACTCTGTACAGACAGCAGACAGCACCCGTAGTCGGGATGGAACCCTGGTCTCTGGCGCTGCGAGGCAGCAGCTCCACCCGCTGCACTGCTGTGCTGCAGTTTGGCAAAGCAAACCTGTTCCGTTGCTGCTGCAGCTTAATTGTCTGACAACCAGTCTGAAGTGATGGACCTACCGCAGAGTCTATGAGAAAGGGGGCTGGATATTCTGATCATGCCCTTCAAACAGTTATATCTATCTCCACCTTCTGCGAATTTCCTTGCAACTAATACCTTTCAGTGAAACAGACAGGTTTGAGATATGGAGGGACTTTCTGATATTTGTCACCTGTCACGGTAGTCGCTAATTTGCGATCATCCGCACATTCCCAGAAGCTTCTCAAACCCACTGGCTACGGGTTCTGTCAGAGAGATGGGACTCAAGGCATCAGATCATAAATGATAGGGGTAGAATTAGACCATTCAGCCCATCAAGTCCGCTCCGCCATTCAATCATGGCTGATCTATCTCTCCCCCCTAACCCCATTCTCCTGCCTTCTCCCCATAAACCCTGACACCCATACTAATCAATAATCTATCTATCTCTGCCTTAAAGAAAAAATCCACTGACTTGGCCTCCACAGCCCTCTGTGGCAATGAGTTCCACAGATTCACCACCCTCTGACTAAAGAAGTTCCTCCTCACCTCCTTTCTGGAAGAGCGCCCTTCAATTCTGAGGCTGTGCCCTCTGGTCCTAGACTCTCCCACCAGTGGAAACATCCTCTCCACATCCACTCTATCCAAGCCTTTTATTATTCAGTAAGTTTCAATGAGGTCCCCCCCTCAACCTTCTAAACTCCAGCGAGTGGTAGAAAACCTACACTACGAGGAAATGTCGTCACCCCAGCGCTGGTTCACACGAACCACTGCACTTAATAAAACTGTCTGAAGATGGAAACAAGGAACTGCAGATGCTCACTTACAAAAAGAGGACAAAAGGTTCTGGAGTAACTCAGCGGGTCAGGCTGCATCTGTGGAGAACATGGATAGGTGACGTTTCACAGAGTGCTGGAGTAACTCAGCGGGTCAGGCAGCATCTGTGGAGAACATGGATAGGTGACGTTTCACAGAGTGCTGGAGTAACTCAGCGGGTCAGGCAGCATCTGTGGGGAACATGGATAGGTGACGTTTCACAGAGTGCTGGAGTAACTCAGCGGGTCAGGCAGCATCTCTGGAGAATGTGGAATGGTGTTGTTTCAGGTGGGGATCCTTCTTCTGAACAAGAGTCGCAACCTGAAACATCACCTGTGCCACTCTACACCTGGAGCCAGTCTACCAGTTGCAAGCATTTTACCTGTCTCACATCCTCTGACTCTCTGAGCTCACTTGTGATCACACACGTAAGACATTGTTATGTAGCAGAATTTCAGAGGGGGACAGGTTGGAGTAGGTAAGGCGAGTGGATGTCACGCCGGCAGTTGGAAATAAAAAGGTCTGCAGAGGGTAGCAGGCCGCACGGGTCTGAGGAAGGGTCTCGACCCGAAACGTCACCCATTGCTTCTCTCCAGTGATGATGCCTGTCCCGCTGAGTCACTCCAGTTTTCTGCGTCTCACATTATTATGTGGTATCTTCTATCAGGAATAAGATGTTGTATGAATTGATGGATTGATCAACAAAGTATTTAATTACATTCAGAATTAAAGCACGTTCCTTTAGGAAGGAGACAAGGATGAATTTATTTAGCCAGAGGGTGGTGAATCTGTGGAATTCATTGCTGTCAATTAATATTTTTAAGGTGGACATTTAGATAGATTAGTACGGGTGCCAGGGGTTACGGGGAGAAGGCAGGAGAATGGGGTTGAGAAGGGAAGATAGATCAAACATAGAATGAATGGTGGAGTGGACTTGATGGGCCGAATGGCCTAATTCTGCTCCTATTTCAGTTCATAACTTATGAACTTCAAGAGAGAGAGAGAGAGTTTATTGTCGTGTGTCCCTGATAGGACAATGAAATCCTTGCTTTGCTTCAGCGCAACAGGACATAGTAGGCATGACTACAGGACAGATCAGTGTGTCCATATACCGTTGTATAAATATATACACATATGAATAAATAAACTGATAAAGTGCAAAAAAAATTGGCTATTAATGTTCAGAGTTTTGTCCGAGCTGAGTTTAATAGCCTGTTGGCTGTGGGGAAGTAGCTATTCCTGAACCTGGTCGTTGCAGTCTTCAGGCTCCTGTACCTTCTACCCGAAGGTAGCGGGGAGATGAGTGTGTGGCCAGGGTGGTGTGGGTCCTTGATGATGCTGCCAGCCTTTTTGAGGCAGCGACTGCGATAGATCCCCTCGATGGAAGGGAGGTCAGAGCCGATGATGGACTGGGCAGTGTGAATGGATTGGAATAAAAGAATAACATCATGAAAGCGATGAACCTGATTTTGCTCTTCATGAAGTGTCTGGACAGTGTATCCAGCAATGAGGAAGGCAATATGCGGGAAGGAACTGCGGATGCTGGGTTACACGGAGGAGAGACTCAAAAAGCTGAAATAACTCAGCGGGTCAGACGGCATCTCTGGAGAGATGGAATAGGTGGCATTTCAGATCGAGAACAAAGTCTGAAGAAGGGTCTCGACACACAAAACGTCACCTATTTCTGTTCTCCAGAGATGCTGCCTGACCCTACTGAGTTATTCCAGCATTTTTGTGTCCATCTTTAATGAGCTCAAAAAGTCCCCAAGAGATAGGAGCAGAATTCAGCCATTTGGCCCCATCAAGTCTACTCCGCCAGTCAATCATGGCTGACCTGTCCTGGGTCGACCTCTTACGGGTCGACGGTTGCTGGGGGGGGGAACAATGGAGGACCCGGCGTTGGGGGGGGGGGGGGGGGGGGGGGTTATAATGCAGGAGCTGGATTTGTAATTTTGTCAGCGCTGTAGGTGGCCGCTATTTGTACACATTGGGTACGTGAGCAAACAAATGTTGCCGCGCCTTCTCACACGTAACTTAAAATGTTCCGTTCCATATCTTTCCCTCTCAACCCCATTCTCCTGCCTTCTGCCCCATGACACCTGACACCCCCTCTTCTTTCGTGTGGCGTGCACGGCCTGAAGTTGTTGGACAACTTGTTCCATTTGACCTTCCGTTTGTGCACGTCGAGTTGATTGCATTAGTGGAGGTTGCAACCTCCCACCCCTGGCACCCCCTGCAATTGGGTCTAACCCTTGCCGTCATATATCTGGACTGTACGCAAGGTATTTACAGCACGGACACAGGCCGCTTGGGCCGACATTGATGTTCCCTGTGAATCTCCCCCTTCACTCTCTCATTTGATCTCGCAACCTTTAATTCCATTCTCCCTTCAGTTGTTTCCCTGCCTACCTTCAAAGGTATCCACGCTCGCCGCAAGTGGCCAAGGGGCTGCCTTCATAAAATTTTCTTTTTTATGATCTTCGTCACCTGGGGTTTGTTCTTCTTCAGATGAAGAACTCTGCGCTCCCACCACTTGCCCAGAGGAGAACGTTTTCTCCAATCCCCTACTGGGATTATTAATAACCAGGCAATGTAATATTCAAGGGTACACAAAAAGCTGGAGAAACTCAGCGGGTGCAGCAGCATCTAAGGAGCGAAGGAGATAGGCGACGTTTCGGGTCGAGACCCTTCTTCTCGACGTGCACAAACGGAAGGTCAAATGGAACAAGTTGTCCAAAAACTTCAGGCCGTGCACGCCACACGAAAGAAGAGGGGGTGTCAGGTGTCATGGGGCAGAAGGCAGGAGAATGGGGTTGAGAGGGAAAGATATGGAACGGAACATTTTAAGTTACGTAATATTCAAGGTCTGTGTGCTTGTTCTTGCCTGGATTGGAGAGATGTTCTCCTCAATGCCTCCATCAAAATTCCCTGCATACTTCCCAGGGCCTTTATTGGGTCATCACTCAATCTTCACGAACCATGGAAAAAACACCCTGAGTCCGTTCAATATTTCCTGACAGTTATAACCTATTAGTTCTGATATAATTCGAGTGAATCTTTCTCATGGTTTCCCTTGTGTCTTTGTAAACCTTTCATGGCTTGCATACCCGAACCATCACTATCGTCCTGTGCGGCCCAACTAAAGCTCTCATTGAACTAACTTTCCACAGAGTCACAGTCAGAAGGCACAGAAACAGGCAATTCGGCCCAACATGTCCATGCTGACCCAAGATCGACCAAGATGCTCCATCTACGCTAGTCTCACCTGCCTGCGTTTGGCCCATATCCCTCTAAACCTTTCCTATCCATGTAACTCCAATTATCTTTGAAATGTTGTTATAATACCTGCTTTATGCATCATTCTTTCTTATTAACTGGGATGGCGGGACTGTCATATGCTGAGAGAATGGAGCGGCTGGGCTTGTACACTCTGCAGTTTAGAAGGATGAGAGGGACATATAAGATTATTAAGGGTTTGGACACGCTAGAGGCAGGAAACATGTTCCCAATGCTGGGGGAGTCCAGAACCAGGGGCCACAGTTTAAGAATAAGGGGTAAGCCGTTTAGAACAGAGACGAGGAAACACTTTTTCCCGCAGAGAGTGGTGAGTCTGTGGAATTCTCTGCCTCAGAGGGCAGTGGAGGCCAGTTCTCTGGACACTTTAAAGAGAGAGCTAGATAGGGCTCTTAAAGATAGCGGAGTCAGGGGATATGGGGAGAAGGCAGGAACGGGGTACTGATTGGGGATGATCAGCCATGATCACATTGAATGGCAGTGCTGGCTCGAAGGGCCGAATGGCCTCCTCCTGCACCTATTGTCTATTGCCTTATAATTCCTGTACTTGTTGTTCAGTGAGACTGCAATCTTACTCCATCTTGTGAGTGTGCATATATAATGTTTATTCTGCTGTTTTCAAAAATAAGAGGCATGGCCTTGGCAACTGTGAAGGTATTTTATGCATCCCCCACTATTCAATGCGAAACACAAAGCCATTGCATGTCTTAATGAGCAAGTTGGGTCGGGACACCTCTTGGTGTCGTGCAGAGCTCAAGAGCCTGGTGGTCGTTGTAAACAGGCTGTTCTTGAACCTGGAGGTCACGGTTTTCAGCTCCTGTACCGTCTCCCTCCAGGTGGTGGCAAACCAACAGGAAGAATCGAAAGGTATTGTCCAAAGGGTGAGAAATGATGCGTTCAGAGAGATCTGTGTTAGATTTTTACGCGATATTTTAATCAAGGATTAAAGACCAAAGATGACTTCAGCCTGAAGAAAGGTTTCGGCCCGAAACGTTGCCTATCTCCTTCGCTCCATAGATGCTGCTGCTCCCGCTCAGTTTCTCCAGCACTTTTGTCTACCAAAGATGAGATCAGATTAGGGCGACACAGTGGCACAGCGGTGGAGTTGCTGCCTCACCTGTTCGCCCCGTGACCCGCGCGTGTTTTCTCCGAGACCTTCGGTTTCCTCCCACACTCCAAAAACCCTGCAGGGTTGTAGGTTGATGTGACATTGTCCCTAGTGTGTGTAGGATAGCGTTAGTGTGCGGGCATCGCTGGTCGGTGTCGACCCGGTGGGCCGAAGGGCCTGTTTCCGCGCTGTGTCTCTAAACTATAAACTAAAAGAGCGGTGATTTAATCAAACACTGGAGCAGTCGCCAGCATCTGTGCGGGCTTATGCCAGCTGTCATTTGATGTATTTTTTTTACAAAATACCTTTTTGGAAGAAATCATTATATTTCTGTTTACTGGTTTCCTGACAGAAACGCTGTCACCCTTGCTAAATGTATGAGCATTTCTGCCTGGCATTGAGGAGGACTGGGTATCTAAAGGGCATGCTCCCCATACACTGCCCTCTTGTAGCCATTAATTGTGGGGAACATTGCAACCTATTTTGTGGCCCAGGCTTTCAGAATAAAGATTTATTACTTGTGGCGAAATCGTGAGGTGAGCAGCTACATATCAGTGTTACTTATGGTTAGTGCAGAGTTATGTAGGAACGAGCTTGCCACATCAATATAATTAATCTACATTAAATGCACATCATTCAGTCCACTCAATTGAGAGTCAGAATTCCGTTTTTGCAGCACACAGTATCTGCTGAAGTATCACCAAGCGACTATTGTGGATTATCTTGCTCGATGGAGGACAGGTACTCCGAAATAGAATTCAAAAAATGAAAAATACACGGCAAATGTAACGTGTACATACACGCCAAGAGTGGTGAGTCTGTGGAATTCTCTGCCTCAGAGAGCGGTGGAGGCCGGTTCTCTGGATGCTTTCAAGAGAGAGCTAGATAGGGCTCTTAAAGATAGCGGAGTCAGGGGATATGGGGAGAAGGCAGGAAGGGGGTACTGATTGGGGATGATCAGCCATCGTCACATTGAATGGCGGTGCTGGCTCAAAGGGCCGAATGGCCTCCTCCTGCACCTATTATCTATTGTCTATTGACTTTATTCCTTGAGTATAGGTGGATGAGGAGTGATCTGATGGAGATGTATAAACTCAAGATGGGAATAGGTGGGGTAGATACAGAGTCGGGGAATTAGGAACCAGAGGAGATAGGTTTTGATGCATGGAGAAAGATTTATTAGGAACCTCAAGTGGAACTTTCACACACAGAGGAATCTTTCCTCTCTCATCTTAAACCTCTGTCCTCGAGTCCGTGATTCCCCTGAACTGGATTAAGGATTCTACCTTATCTATTGCTTGTACACCTCTATAAGGTCATCCCTCATCCTTCTGTGCTCCAAGGACTAGCCTGCCAACCCGCCCGACCTCTCCCTGCAGCTCAGGCCCTCGAGTCCTGGCCACTTGCTCGTGAATCTTGCCTGCAGCATCTTCTGAGGATGGAGAGGCATTGACGGGCTTTCATAGCAGAAGCTTCAATGTGGTCGGTCGAGAGGCAAGTAGTCGGTGACCCACCAAAGGATCAAGTTCCAGTTCAAGTCACATATATTGTCACATTGCTCATCTTAGATAAATAGGGTCCAAGTGTGTCAGCTTTGCATCCAGTTGTTCCAACAGAGGAATCTTTCCTTGCAGACAAAAATGCTGGAGAACAAAGACGCTTCCCTGACCACGGTTTAATAACTGCGAAAAAACGTATACTTAAATTTTGGGAAAAGATAGCAGTCCCCACAGAAGAAAGGAATAGGCGGAGCCTCGGAGAGAGGAGGAGAACTTCTTCAAGTAGGCATCCCTTGAGGAGATTTCGCAGTGGAGTGGACAAAATGTTTAAGAAAGAACTGCAGATGCTGGAAAAATCGAAGGTTGACAAAAATGCTGGAGAAACTCAGCGGGTGAGGCAGCATCTATGGAGCGAAGGAATAGGTGACGTTTCGGGCCGAGACCCGGAAGGGTCTATTCCTTCACTCCATAGATGCTGCCTCGCCCGCTGAGTTTCCAGAAGGGTCTCGACCCGAAACATCACCTATCCCTTCTCTCCATAGATGCTGCCTCACCCGCTGAGTATCTCCAGCACTTTTGTCTACCTTCGATTTTTCCAGCATCTGCAGTTCTTTCTTAAATAAATCTTTCCTTGCTGTCTGTTTGCGCAGGACAGAGTTAATTTCTAGCCCCTGGTAATTTCTTAGACTACCTGGAGCATGAAATTAACATGTTCTTGGTGGGATATTACTTGCCACTTGCCCCGACACCGGTCTATGAACTTATAATAAGTTCAGGTTAACAATATCTTCTGCATGCTCTGTGAGTCTAGAGAGAATGTAGGGTGGCACACTGGCATAGTGGGTAGAGCTGTTGCCTCACAGCGCCAGACCCGGGTTCGATCCTTGCCTCGGGTGCTGTCTCAGCGTGGAGTTTGCACGTTCTCCCCGTGACCGCGTGGGTTTTCCCCAGGGTGCTCCGGTTTTCTCCCACATCCCAAAGACGTGCAGGTTTGTAGGTTAATCGGCTCTCTGTAAATTGCCCCCTAGTGTGTAGGGAGTGGATGAGAGATTGGGATCACATGGAACTAGTGTGAACAGATTATCAATGGTCAGCATGGAGTTGTTGGGCGAAGGGCCTGTTTCCATGCTGGTTCTTTCAGTATTCAGTATTCATAACTTCTTTCGGAATTGTCACAAACTGACTTTAATTTCAATAGACAATAGACAATAGGTGCAGGAGTAGGCCATTCGGCCCTTCGAGCCAGCACCGCCATTCAATGTGATCATGGCTGATCATCCCCAATCAGTACCCCGTTCCTGCCTTCTCCCCATATCCCCTGACTCCGCTATCTTTAAGAGCCCTATCTAGCTCTCTCTTGAAAGTATCTAGAGAACCGGCCTCCACCGCCCTCTGAGGCAGAGAATTCCACAGACTCACAACTCTCTGTATGGAAAAGTGTTTCCTCATCTCTGTTCTAAATGGCTTGCACTTATTCTTAAACTGTGGCCCCTGGTTCTGGACTCCCCCAACATCGGGAACATGTTTCCTGCCACTAGCGTGTCCAAACCCTTAACAATCTTATATGTTTCAATGAGATCCCCTCTCATCCTTCTAAATTCCAGAGTGTACAAGCCCAGCTGCTCCATTCTCTCAGCATATGACAGTCCCGCTATTTCCCGTAAATTAACCTTGTTAACCTACTCTGCACTCCCGCAATAGCAAGAATGTCCTTCCTCAAATTTGGAGACCAAAACTGCACACAATACTCCAGGTGTGGTCTCACTAGGGCCCTGTACAACCGTGGAAGGACCTCTTTGCTCCTATACTCAACTCCTCTTGTTATGGAGGCCAACAGGCCAGGGTCTTCTAAACTCATGGATTAGAAACATAGAAACATAGACAATAGGTGCAGGAGTAGGCCATTCGGCCCTTTGAGCCTGCACCGCCATTCAATATGATCATGGCTGATCATCCAACTCAGTATCCCGTACCTGCCTTCTCTCCATACCCCCTGATCCCTTTAGCCACAAGGGCCACATCTAACTCCCTCTTAAATATAGCCAATGAACTGGCCTCAACTACCTAGTGTGGCAGAGAATTCCAGAGACTCACCACTCTTTGTGTGAAAAATGTTTTCCTCATCTCGGTCCTAAAGGAATTCCCCCTTATCCTTAGACTGTGACCCCTTGTTCTGGACTTCCCCAACATCGGGAACAATCTTCCTGCATCTAGCCTTTCCAACCCCTTAAGAATTTTGTAAGTTTCAATAAGATCCCCCCTCAGTCTTCTAAATTCCAGCGAGTACAAGCCGAGTCTATCCAGTCTTTCCTCATATGGAAGTCCTGACATCCCAGGAATCAGTCTGGTGAACCTTCTGTGTGCTCCCTCTACGGCAAGAATGTCTTTCCTCAGATTTGGAGACCAAAACTGTACGCAATACTCCAGGTGTGGCCTCACCAAGACCCTGTACAACTGCAGAGGTATGCTTCAGTATGGTGTAGTTTTCTAAATAAACATTATTATGTATTTTAAAAACTACGCGGTTTGAAACATCAGAATAGGATTCTGCATTTCGACAAGAAAATGTGTCACGATTTCGGAGGAGCTAAGAATAAGCCTGTCTATATTTTTGTTTGGTGAGGATTGGGCTGCAGTATAAATCTCATCCATTAGAGGTCTCCTTGGTCATGTCTTCCAGAGACATGGGCGATTGTTCCCGTTCAGGAACATGTTCTGCTCACAGCGCAGCCCCTTGGAGATGTTGGCTCAGCAGCAATAACCACATTTCCATAGATATTCTGTTTGAAATAGATCAGAAAACATTGAGACATGAAAAAAAAAAAGTTAATAATTGAAATCGAGAGACCTTCATATAACCACGAGTGCCCCAGCACAAATCTTCTGTGTATTTGTTAAGCAGGGAAGTGAATTGAAGAACTGCAGATCCGTGATGCCAATTCTTTCAGAGCTCAGAATATTAAAAAAAATCCCGCAAGCTTGAGGGAAATAACATTTATTTATGCCTTGTCAATGAATGTTACTTCAAATGAGACAGCGAGGAAGCGAACAAGCTGGATCGTATTTTTAAATTGGTCGAGGCAGCTAGTTGGCACACTGGGAAAACCAAATAGATTTGGTTAACCTCATCAAAGAATTCTGTTCCACTTGATAGAAATCAGCAATGTACATGGCCAGTTGGTATACTGTATGCTTTGATCTGAAGTTGGATCATTTCGCAGAGGGACTGAGATAATTAAGTATAACAGCCATTAGAAGGTCGAATGGCCTTCACCAACGCCTGTTGATTAAATCAGTCTGAAGAAGGGTCCCGACCCGAAACGTCACCTCTCCATTTTTTAAGTTTAGTTTAGAGATACAGCGTGGAATTAAGTGAGTCCATACCAACCAATGATCACCCATACACTAGTTCTACCCCACGCACTAGGGGGAATTCACAGAAGGCGATTAACTTACAAATCTACAGGAAGGAACTGCAGATGCTGGTTTACACCAAAGATAGACACAAAATCCTGGAGTAACTCAGCGGCACAAGCAGCATCTTTGGAGTGAAGGAATGGGTGACCTTTCGAGTCAGGACCTCTCTTCACTAACCCACAAACCTGCACGTCTTTGGAGTGTGGGAGGAAACCGGAGCATCTGGAGAAAACCCACGCAGTCACAGGGAGAATGTGCATAAGATCAAACACAGGTCTCTGGCATTGTGAGGCAGCAGCTCTACCCGCTGTGCCTCTGTGCACTTTGCTGGGGGGCAGTTTAGTTTTTACCGATGTGGCTACTATATTTGTTTTGTTTCAGTTTCAGGTGATTTAGAAACCGGCATCTTTGCAGCTTACGTGGTGGAGGGAATGGACAAAGGACGTTTCGGGTCGGGACCCTTGTTCGAACATCACCTGTACATTCCCTCCTCAGATGCTGCCTGACCCGCCGGGAAAACATTTCCACACAGAGAGTTGTGAGTCTGTGGGATTCTCTGCCTCAGAGGGCGGTGGAGGCCGGTTCTCTGGATGCTTTCCAGAGAGAGCTAGATAGGGCTCTTAAAGATAGCGGAATCAGGGGATATGGGGAGAAGGCAGGAACGGGGTACTGATTGGGGATGATCAGCCATGATCACATTGAATGGCGGTGCTGGCTCGAAGGGCCAAATGGCCTCCTCCTGCACCTATTGTCTACTGTCTATTGTTCCTCCAGCACTTTTTGCTTTGCTGAAGGATCGAGCATCTGCAGTTCCTCGGGTCTCCTTTGTAGTTTGTGCCGTGATTTGATTTCTGAACTGCCTTTGGATCTGCGGAGTTATTTCACTGGTCCTCGGGGAAAGGGATACACAATTGAGTTATGAGCGTTGAAGGTGTTTAAAAATGCAGGGGGCATTTGTTCTATTGGGGATAGAGTGTAGGACTCTCCTGCACTCTCAGCAGGGATTTATAAAGCAACAGTCAATATTAAAACTGAAGAACTGCTGTGGACATTTGTGAGGCTCAGGTTGTCTTTTTTTAAATTTGCTTTAGTGGTTTCCTAATGCCAGATACTGTCGAGGCAAGCATTTTTTTCCAGGTTTACATTGAAACTGAAGATCAAATAAATCCTCTGTTAGTTCCTACGAGATTGCCACAGACGGCTGTAGAGGCCAAGTCAGTGGATATTTTTAATAGACAATAGGTGCAGGAGCAGGCCATTCGGCCCTTCCCGCCGGCACCGCCATTCGATGTGATCATGGCTGATCATCCCCAATCAGTACCCCGTTCCTGCCTTCTCCCCATATCCCCTGACTCTGCTATTTTTAAGAGCCCTATCTAGCTCTCTCTTGAAAGTATCCAGAGAGCCGGCCTCCACCGCCCTCTGAGGCAGAGAATTCCACAGACTCACCACTCTCTGTGTGAAAAAATGTTTCCTCGTTTCCGTTCTAAATGGCTTACTCCTTATTCCTAAACTGAGGCCCCTGGTTCTAGGAGGGAGTCTCCCCCAACATCAGGAACATGTTTCCTGCCTCTAGCTTGTCCAAGCCCTTTACAATCTTACCTTTTTCAATGAGATTCCCTCTCATCCTTCTAAACTCCAGAGTGTACAAAGCTGCTCTCCATTCTCTCAGCACATGACAGTCCCGCCATCCCGGGAACTTTTTTTTTAACCTTGTAAACCTACGCTGCACTCCCTCAATAGCAAGAATGTCCTTCCTCAAATTATGGACCAAAACTGCGCACAATACTCCAGCTGTGGTCTCACTAGGCTCTGTACAACTGCAGAAGGACCTCTTTGCTCCTATATTTGATTCCTCTTGTTTTAAAGGCAGAGACAGATAGATTCTTGATCAGTACAGGTGTCAGAGGTTATGGGGAGACGGCAGGAGAATGGGGTTAGAATGGAGCGATAGATCAGCCATGATTGAATGCCTTGATGGGCTGAACCGTGGCCTGCGGATTCTTCTCCTATCACTTAGGAGGGCAGTCACAGGGACTCCGAACGATTGGCAGCCCCGCCAACAGTCTGTTTTTTCCTCTTTTTAATTATTTGCCCCGGTGCGAGGTTCGATCATCCGGCGCGTGGGAGCTGAGATCCCCCCGATGCAGGAGCTGATCGCTCCGACGCGGAAGACCCAAACACCGCCGGCTACGGGAGTCAAGATCGTCCCGTCAACGGAGGGCTCGAGGCCCCCAACAAAGAAGGGAAAAGATTGAACTTTTTTTCGCCTTCCTTCACAGTGAGGAATGTGGAGGAGTCACTGTGGTGGATGTTTATGTTAAAATGTGTTTTGTGTGTTCCGTTGTATTTTCTGACTGACTTGGCAAATAAGATTCCTCGTATGTTGCAAAACCTACTTGGCTAATAAAGCATTATTGTGATTATTGTGATTATAAGATGAGATACAGCAGGGTCCCTCTCCTCTGCACAGTAGAACAATGACGCCCAGCGCAAGGGCAAAAGTTATCAAAGTTGAACTATGATTCCCGTCCCGGTGAGCTGTGGCCGTATTCCAGCAGCAATCCCGGCTCTTCCGCCGCAGAACCGGGATTGGGAAGCCGCCGAGCCCGGTCCCTGCCCGTCCCCGGAGATCGGGAATCGGAGAGGAGGGAGTCGGCGATGGCAGCGGAAACTGGACAAAGGGACGGTGTGTAGAACCAGGGGGGGTGGTCTTACCTCCCGCACCCTCAAGGTGGGCTGCAGGAGGGCCCCCCCCCCCTCCCCGGGGCACAAAGGCTGGCAGTGTGCGTGTGGGCGAGGAGAGGAGGGGGACGACAGTTCACGCGACATTCCGGACGGCTGCAACAAGACTTCATGGCCAACTGCAGCTGCGACTGGGAAATGGCCCCAAAACCGGCCCACCCTTGCATGTGGACTCCGTGGGCTGCGGCTATGTATTCTGTACTTGGGTCGGGGATAGTACTCATGTATGGCAATAAACTTCCCAACCTGTGTGTAAAACAATAATCTTACGGTAGACACAAAATGCTGTAGTAACTCAGCGGGTGGGCAGCATCTCTCGAGAGAAGGAATGGGCGACGCTTTGGGTCCAGAAGACGGGTCTCGACTCAAGACACTGTCCATTCCTCCTCCCCAGAGATGCTGCCTCACCCGCTGAGTTACTCCAGCATTTTGCGTCCACCTTTGATTTCAATCAGCATCTGCAGTTCTTTCTAACACAATAATCTTACTGTACCTTGGTACGTGCTCATGAATTCATAAGTGATAGCAGAATTAGGCCATTCGGCCCATCAAGTCGACTCCACCATCCAATCACGGCTGATCTATCTCTCCCTCTCAACCCCATTCTCCTGCTTTCTCCCCGTAACCCCTGACACTCGTACTGGTCAAGAATCTATCTATCTCTGCCTTAAAAATATCCACTGACTTGGCCTCCGCAGCCTTCTGTGGCAATGAGTTCCACAGATTCACCACCCTCCGACTGAAGAATGATAAAGAACCATTGAAACCATTGAAGTTAAAGTGAACTGATATCGCTAAAATCAGCGCGGTCGCGGCAAGTCGTGGTAAGTCAGACACACCAACATCTTATCTCCGTTTAGTTTATTGTCACGTGCATTGAAAATCGTTTTTGTTGTGTGTTGTCCAGTTAGCAAAAAATTACAATCAAGTCGCCCGCAGTGTAGGGGTAGATACAGGTTAAAGGGAATAACGTTTAGTGCAAGATATTTAATGCAACAAAGGTTAGTCTGAGGTAGACAAAAATGCTGGAGAAACTCAGCGGGTGAGGCAGCATCTATGGAGCGAAGGAATAGGTGACGTTTCGGTCGAGACCCGGAAGGGTCTCGACCCAAAACGTCACCTATTCCTTCGCTCCATAGATGCCGCCTCACCCGCTGAGTTTCCGGAAAGGTCTCGATCCGAAACGTCGCCTATTCCTTCGCTCCATAGATGCTGCCTCACCCGCTGAGTTTCTCCAGCATTTTTGTCTACCTTCGATTTTTCCATCGTCTGCAGTTCTTTCTTCAAGGATAGTCCGAGGGTCTTCAATGAGGTGGATGGGAGATCAGGATCACTCTCTAGTTGGTGATAGGATGGGTCAGTTGCCTGGTAACAGCTGGGAAGAAACTGTCCCTGATGGGCCTGTCCCACTTGGCGATTTATTAGGTGATTGCCGGCGACTGTCAAAGTCGTAGCAGGTCGCCGAAATTTAGTGGCGACCTGAAAGACGCTACGACTTTTTACGCGACTGAGGAGCGACTCACGGTGCCCACCGGCCAACACGTGGCGACAGACTAGTCGCCTGTAGTTGCCAAAGAGATCGCCTAAGTGGGACAGTCCCATGAATCTGGAGGTTTTCAGCTGGAAAGGAACTGGAATTGACTTCTTGCTATTGAGGGAGCGCAGCGTAGGTTTACAAGGTTAATTCCCGGGATGGCGGGACTGTCATATGCTGAGAGAATGGAGCGGCTGAGCTTGTACACTCTGGAGTTTAGAAGGATGAGAGGGAATCTCATTGAAACATGTAAGGTTGTTAAGGGTTTGGACACGCTAGAGGCAGGAAACATGTTCCCGATGTTGGGGGAGTCCAGAACCAGGGGCCACAGTTTAAGAATAAGGAGTAAGCCATTTAGAATGGAGATGAGGAAATACTTTTTCTCACAGAGAGTGGTGAGTCTGTGGAATTCTCTGCCTCAGAGGGCGGTGGAGGCCGGTTCTCTGGATGCTTTCAAGAAAGAGCTCGATAGGGCTCTTAAAAATAGCGGAGTCAGGGGATATGGGGAGAAGGCAGGAACGGGGTACTGATTGGGGATGATCAGCCGTGATCACATTGAATGGCGGTGCTGGCTCGAAGGGCCAAATGGCCTCCTCCTGCACCCATTATCTATTGTCTATTGGAACACAGTTAGAAATGGGAACACAATTAGACGGGTTTAAATAAGAATACCTCACCACTTTCATTACAAAGAAATGCCCTGAGCCCAAGCAATTTTATGGCTATAAGTTTTGAATTCATGAATTATAAATTTTTCCATCGTCTGCAGTTCTTTCTTCAAGGATAGTCCGAGGGTCTTCAATGAGGTGGATGGGAGATCAGGATGACTCTCTAGTTGGTGATAGGATGGGTCAGTTGCCTGGTAACAGCTGGGAAGAAACTGTCCCTGATGGGCCTGTCCCACTTGGCGATTTATTAGGTGATTGCCTGCGACTGTCAAAGTCGTAGCAGGTCGCCGTTGAAAATTTAGTGGCGACCTGAAAGACGCTACGACTTTTTACGCGACTGAGGAGACGACTCACTGGTGCCCACCGGCGAACACGTGGCAACAAACTAGTCGCCTGTAGTTGCCAAAGAAATCGCCTAAGTGGGACAGGCCCATGAATCTGGAGGTTTTCAGCTGGAAAGGAACTGGGAATTGACTTAGTGCTATTGAGGGAGCGAGGTTTACAAGGTTAATTCCCGGGATGGCGGGACTGTCATATGCTGAGAGAATGGAGCGGCTGAGCTTGTACACTCTGGAGTTTAGAAGGATGAGAGGGAATCTCATTGAAACATGTAAGGTTGTTAAGGGCTTGGACACGCTAGAGGCAGGAAACATGTTCCCAATGTTGGGGGAGTCCAGAACCAGGGGCCACAGTTTAAGAATAAGGAGTAAGCCATTTAGAATGGAGATGAGGAAATACTTTTTCTCACAGAGAGTGGTGAGTCTGTGGAATTCTCTGCCTCAGAGGGCGGTGGAGGCCGGTTCTCTGGATGCTTTCAAGAAAGAGCTCGATAGGGCTCTTAAAAATAGCGGAGTCAGGGGATATGGGGAGAAGGCAGGAACGGGGTACTGATTGGGGATGATCAGCCGTGATCACATTGAATGGCGGTGCTGGCTCGAAGGGCCAAATGGCCTACTCCTGCACCTATTATCTATTGTCTATTGGAACACAGTTAGAAATGGGAACACAATTAGACGGGTTTAAATAAGAATACCTCACCACTTTCATTACAAAGAAATGCCCTGAGCCCAAGCAATTTTATGGCTATAAGTTTTGAATTCATGAATTATAAATATTTCCTGTGCCTTAACATAAATCATTGCTAGACACCTGGGTGTCACTACGTTAATAAAAGAGAATTACGTGCATTCCTTCGTAGTCCATGCAAACCGATGGACAGCATGGTGGAGAAAAATAAAGTCAGTTATTCACTTAAAGAGAAAAATAAATGATTGCATCTGTTACTCAAAGCTGTGTGTGATTCATTGGCCTGAATAGTTCATCCCAACTGGGAAATAGAAGAGAGGGGATTACACTGAAGCACCTCACACAGCAATGAAGGAGCCAGAGTGCTGGAGTAACTCAGCTGGTCAGGCAGCATCTCTGGAGGATGGTTCCCAACCCAAAACGTCACCTATCCATGTTCCCCACAGATGCTGCCTGACCCGCTGAGTTACTCCAGCACCTTTTGCCCTCTTTTTGTAAGTGAGCATCTGCAGTTCCTTGTTTCAATCTTCAAAAAGATTTTTTAAGTGCAGTGGTTCATGTGAACCAGTGCTGGGGTGACGACATTTCCCCGTAGCGTGGGTTTTCAACGGGTTTGTGTGAGTGTAGCAAGTTACAGGCAGGGGACATTCTGCACGTCTTCGGAGTGTGGGAGGAAACCGGAGCACCCGGAGAAAACCCACGCAGGGCACGGGGAGAACGTACAAACTCCGCACAGGCAGCGCCCGTAGTCCGGAGCAAATGTGGGTCTCTGGCGCTGTGAGGCTGCGACTCTACCGCTGTGCCACTGTGCCACCTGCAACCTTCATTCTGTAGTCAAGACCTCGTTTTACTGTTAATCAAGTTTCTGTGTAATCATATCAGCTGAGAATGTAAAAGCTGTAGCAAAGTCACGCTCAGGAGACCAGCTTTGACAGGTCTCCAGGTGCACACCGGTTTTAATAAATCAGCCCTTACTTCGAATACCAACTCCCCGTGGCCTTTCCATTGGCTCCGACATATCAGAGCGAAATGCTACTCGGCACGGAACATGTTCTGTATACGTGAAGATGGACACAAAGTGCTGGAGTAACTCAGCGGGACAGGCAGCATCCCTGGAAAGAAGGAATGGGTAATGTTTCGGGTCGAGATCCTTCTTTAGCCCAGATACACTGAGCCACACTATGGCCATTTTCACCCTTGTCGAATGAATAAAACAAAAGAAGGGTCTGGACCCGAAATGTCACCCGTTCCTTCTCTCCAGAGTTGCCGCCTGTCCCGCTGAGTTACCACAGCATTGAGTGTCCATCTTCGATTTAAACCAGCATCTGCAGTTCCTTCCAACACATGAGGGGGAAAAAAGAGGGGAAGGGCAATAGTAATAGGGGATTCAATTGACAGGGGAATAGATAGGCGTTTCTGCGGCCGCAAACGAGACTCCAGGATGGTATGTTGCCTCCCTGGTGCAAAGGTCAGGGATGTCACTGAACGGCTGCAGAACATTCTGGAGGGGGAGGGTGAACAGCCAGTTGTCGTGGTGCATGTTGGCACCAACGATATAGGTAAAAAAAGGGATGAGGTCCTACAAGGTGAATTTAGGGAGCTAGGAGATAAACTTAAAAGTAGGACCTCAAAGGTAATAATCTCTGGATTACTACCAGTACCACGGGCCAGTCAGAGTAGAAATAGGAGGATAATGCAAATGAATACGTGGCTTGAAAAATGGTGCAAGGGGGAGGGATTCAAATTTTTAGGGCACTGGGACCAGTTCTGGGGGAGGTGGGACCAGTACAAACAGGACGGTTTGCACCTGGGCTGGAATGGAACCAATGTCCTTGGGGGAGTGTTTGCTAGTGCTGTCGGGGAGGATTTAAACTAATGTGGCAGGGGGATGGGTACAAGAGCAGAGAGGCAGGTGGGTGTAAAACGAGGGTAGAAGCAATAGGTAGCAAGGTGAAAAGTAAAAGTGGCAGGCAAACAAAACCAGGGCAAAAATCAAAAAGGGCCACTTTCAACATAAGTGTATAAGGGGTAAGAGCGTTGTAAAGACAAGCCTGAAGGCTTTGTGTCTCAATGCGAGGAGCATTCGTAATAAGGTGGATGAGTTGAATGTGCAGATAGATATTAATGATTATGAAGTAGTTGGGATCACGGAGACATGGCTCCAGGGTGACCAAGGCTGGGAGTTGAACATCCAGGGATATTCAATATTCAGGAGGGATAGAGAGAAAGGAAAAGGAGGTGGGGTAGCGTTGCTGGTTAGAGAGGAGATTAACGCAATGGAAAGGAAGGACATTAGCTTGGAGGATGTGGAATCGGTATGGGTAGAGCTGCGAAACACTAAAGGGCAGAAAACGCTAGTGGGTGTTGTGTACAGGCCACCTAACAGTAGTAGTGGAGTTGGGGATGGCATCAAACAGGAAATTAGAAATGCGTGCGACAAAGGCAAGACAGTTATAATGGTGACTTCAATCTACATATAGATTGGGTGAATCAAATTGGCAGGGGTGCTGAGGAAGAGGATTTTTTGGAATGTATGTGGGATAGTTTTCTAAATCAACATGTAGAGGAACCAACGAGAGAGCAGGCTATTTTAGACTGGGTATTGAGTAATGAGGAAGGGGTAGTTAGCCGTCTTGTTGTACGTGACCCCTTGGGCAAGAGTGACCATAATATGGTCGAGTTCTTCATTAGGATGGAGAGTGACATTGTTAATTCAGAAACAAGGGTTCTGAACTTAAAGAAAGGTAACTTTGAGGGTAAGAGACGTGAATTGGCCAAGATTGACTGGCAATTAATTCTAAAAGGGTTGACGGTGGATATGCAATGGAAGACATTTAAAGACTGCATGGATGAACTACAAAAATTGTTCATCCCAGTTTGGTAAAAGAATAAATCGGGGAAGGTAGTGCATCCATGGATAACAAGGGAAATCAGGGATAGTATCAAAGCAAAGGATGATGCGTACAAATTAGCCAGAAAAGGCAGCATACCAGAGGACTGGGAGAAATTCGAAGACCAGCAGAGGAGGACAAAGGGATAAATTAGGAAAAGAAAAATAGATTATGAAAGAAAACTGGCAGGGAACATAAAAACTGACTGCAAAAGTTTTTATAGATATGTGAAGAGAAAGAGGTTAGTTAAAACAAATGTAGGTCCCTTGCAGTCAGAAACAGGTGAATTGATCATGGGGAACAAGGATATGGCGGACCAATTGAATAACTACTTTGGTTCCGTCTTCACTAAGGAAGACATAAATAATCTGCCGGAAATAGCAGGGGACCACGGGTCAAAGGAGGAATTGAGTGAAATCCAGGTTAGTCGGGAAGTGGTGTTGTATAAATTGAATGGATTAAAGGCCGATAAATCCCCAGGGCCAGATAGGCTGCATCCCAGTGTACTTAAGGAAGTAGCTCCGGAAATAGTGGATGCATTAGTGGTACTCTTTCAAAACTCTTTAGATTCTGGAGTAGTTCCTGAGGATTGGCGGGTAGCAAATGTAACCCCTCTTTTTAAGAAGGGAGAGAGAGAGAAAAATCGGGGAATTACAGACCAGTTAGTCTAACATCGGTAGTGGGGAAACTGCTAGAGTCAGTTATTAAAGATGGGATAGCAACACATTTGGAAAGTGGTGAAATCATTGGACAAAGTCAGCATGGATTTATGAAAGGTAAATCATGTCTGACGAATCTTATGGAATTTTTCGAGAATGTAACTAGTAGCGTGGATAAGGGAGAACCAGTGGATGTGGTGTATCTGGACTTCCAGAAGGCTTTCGACAAGGTCCCACATAAGAGATTAGTATACAAACTTAAAGCATACGGCATTGGGGGTTCAGTATTGATGTGGATAGAGAACTGGCTGGCAAACAGGAAGCAAAGAGTAGGAGTAAACTGGTCCCTTTCACAATGGCAAGCAGTGACTAGTGGGGTACTGCAGGGCTCAGTGCTAGGACCCCAGCTATTTACAATATATATTAATGATCTGGATGAGGGAATTGAAGGCAATATCTCCAAGTTTGCGGATGACACTAAGCTGGAGGGCAGTGTTAGCTGTGAGGAGGATGCTAGGAGACTGCAAGGTGACTTGGATAGGCTGGGTGAGTGGGCAAATGTTTGGCAGATGCAGTATAATGTGGATAAATGTGAGGTTATCCACTTTGGTGGCAAAAACAGGAAAGCAGACTATTATCTAAATGGCCGATTAGGAAAAGGGGAGATGCAGCGAGACCTGGGTGTCATGGTACACCAGTCATTGAAAGTAGGCATGCAGGTGCAGCAGGCAGTGAAGAAAGCGAATGGTATGTTAGCTTTCATAGCAAAAGGATTTGATTATAGCAGCAGGGAGTTTCTACTTCAGTTGTACAGGGTCTTGGTGAGACCACACCTGGAGTATTGCGTACAGTTTTGGTCTCCAAATCTGAAGAAGGACATTATTGCCATAGAGGGAGTGCAGAGAAGGTTCACCAGACTGATTCCTGGGATGTCAGGACTGTCTTATGAAGAAAGACTGGATAGACTCGGTTTATACTCTCTGGAATTTAGGAGATTGAGAGGGGATCTTATAGAAACTTACAAAATTCTTAAGGGGTTGGACAGGCTAGATGCAGGAAGATTGTTCCTGATGTTGGGGAAGCCCAGGACAAGGGGTCACAGCTTAAAGATAAGGGGGAAATCCTTTAAGACCAAGATGAGACAGACTTTTTTCACACAGAGAGTGGTGGGTCTCTGGAACTCTCTGCCACAGAGGGTAGTTGAGGCCAGTTCATTGGCTATATTTAAGAGGGAGTTAGATGTGGCCCTTGTGGCTAAAGGGATCAGGGGGTATGGAGAGAAGGCAGGTACGGGATACTGAGTTGGATGATCAGCCATGATCATATTGAATGGCGGTGCAGGCTCGAAGGGCCGAATGGCCTACTCCTGCACCTAATTTCTATGCTTCTATGTTTCTATGAATAAAATGACATCTCTTTTCACGGAAGAAAAAAACATAATCAGGAATTCTGAAGCAGGAACGAGAAATATAACAATTAATAATCTAAACTATCACAGTAAAATAAACCCAATATTGTGGTCATTAATTCATTCTGTCCGGATGTTCAGGACCCACTGGCTATTGTGTAGTGAGATTGATGTTTGGCTCGGAGCCAAGAGAGAGGGGGGAATGGGAGGCACTTTGTTGTTGATCTTTGATGCTGGAGCAGCAGCCGATGAATCATTCAGTCGAGGGTACACAAAGTGCTGGAGAAACTCAGCGGGTGCGGCAGCAGCATCTAAGGAGCGAAGGAGATAGGCAACGTTTCAGGCCGAGACCCTTCTTCAGATCATTCAGTCAAGCAGGGCCTGCAAGAGTCTGCAACCTTCAAGTGGCTGCAACCTTCCCCCCATTGACGAACTGTACACTGCAAGGGCCGGGAAGTGAGAGGGCAAGATCATCTCTGACCCCTCTCACCCTGGCCACAAACTCTTTGCATTACCTCCCTCTGGAAGGCGACTCCGGACTGTCAAAGCTGCCACAGCCAGACATAAAAACATTTTTTACCCACGAATAGTTGCTCTACTCAATAACCAAAAATCTGTAGCCTCCTTTTGCTCTGGTATTTTATTTAATTCACATGTTTAATCAATAATGTTTTATTATTAATGTTTAATGTTTTATGTGTCATTCCTAACTGTCACTGTATGTCATGTTATCACTTGTGGGCGGAGCACCAAGGCAAATTCCTTGTATGTGAAGAAAGCGAATGGCATGTTGGCCTTCATAACAAGAGGAATCAAATATAGGATAAAAGAGGTTCTTCTGCAGTTGTACAGGGCCCTAGTGAGACCACACCTGGAGTATTGTGTGCAGTTTTGGTCCCCTAATTTTAGGAAGGACTTTCTTGCTATTGAGGGAGTGCAGCATAGGTTCACAAGGTTAATTCCCGGGATGGCGGGACTGTCATATGCTGAGAGAATGGAGCGGCTGGGCTTGTACACTCTGGAGTTTAGAAGGATGAGAGGGGATCTCATTGAAATATATAAGATTGCTAAGGGCTTGGACACACTAGAGGCAGGAAACGGGGAATGTTTTATCATTCCAACAATTACAACTCAAATATAACCTGAGAAGTTATCAATATTTTAAATATCTTCACAGCCATGATTATTTGAAAAAACATACACAAGAATACCAAACTCAAGACTCCAGACCCATTAGATGAAGCTATGAACAGAAAGGCGGACTCAACTAACTTAATATCATATTTGTATAATATCATCCTAAATATAGAAATACCATCATCTGATACATTTAGAAGAGATTGGGAACAAGAACTATAAAAATCTCGGAAGAGAGTTGGGATAAATACTTGCTATATGTGCATAAATGCTCGATCATTGTAAGAAATATCTCAATCCAATTCAAAATTCTACATAGATTATATTATTCGAAAACTAAACTAAATAAAATCTTTCCAAATGTTTCCCCTATTTGTGATAAATGTCTATCTCAATATGCAACTATAGCACATTCCTTTGTTTTTTGCATAAAAATCTTGGAATGAATTTTTTACGAAATTATTTAAAATAAAATTGAAACCTAATGCAGAACTGATTATTTTTGGAACAATAGAAGTCGGCTTTGTTCCAAAAGAGTTTCCTTAATTATGGCTTAATAACGGCAAAAAAACTTATACTTAAATTTTGGAAAAATGCACCCGCACCAACGTTAAAAATGTGGATTTCAAATATGTCCGAAATGTTACACCTCGAAGACATGAGATTCATCCTAGCAGGCAAATCAGACCAAATTCTTAAAGATTTGGTCTCCATTTATCGACTTATTACAAGCATAAGGTGCAACATAACTGTTTCAGGACAGGACCGGGTGAGGGGGGGGTGTAAAGATATGAAGCAGGTACATCCCTTTTATTTTATTTTATTTATATTTTCCTTTTTTTAAATGTTTATTTTTATTTCTTTTACTCTTTTTCGCATGCTTTATCTGTTTATGGGCCCTTTCTTTCCACTTTTTCACGCATTATTAATATCACTATCTTATCTAACTTTCTCTATTTTTCTTTTTCTTTGTTTCTGGTACTTTTCTATTATTAAAGTTTAAAACAAGAAGTGGTACATGACATGTATTATGTTATTCTTGGTTTATACTATTGTACATTACTTCTAATTTTAAAAAATTACAAAAATAAAAATAGTCCCTGTCTCAGCGACCTCCACTGGCGGCTCATTCCGTCCACTCACCACCTGCTGGGTGTAAAAGCTGTCCCTCAGGTTCCTATTAAATCTTGTTCTCCTCACCTTAAACCTATGTTCTCTGTTTCCTCATGCCCCCACGCTGGGTAAAAGGCTCTCCGCATTCAACCCATGTATTCATTCCCCTCATAAAGTATAGAGCACTATTATCTCTGTGCAAGTTGTCTCCTGCATTGCTTCAGTACATCAGCTGATTCACACTGATGAGTGAAATGTTGTTGGGCCCACTCGCTGCTGAGACCTCAATAACCATGAAAGCTTCACCCAAGGTCCCTGCCTGACAGATACATAGTTGGAGAATGCATTGCACTAAATTCAACAATGGCCCTTCACTGCAATAAACTACCAGACCAGAGTCTGAGTTCTTCCCAAAACAGATAGTTCTGTGCAAAACTCCGAAATTGGGCCTATGTCTTTGGCTTACTATTTTACTTCGGAGTCACGTGAGTGACTACGTGAAGAAGCCCCGCCTGGCGCATGCTCGGCATTACGTCGACGCATGTGAAGCTCCGACAGGGTGGAGAGCGCAGCTCCCACCAGCGTAAGTTTAACCCGCAGGTAAGTCGCTGTTGAACTTTCTTGCTAGTGGGTTTAAACTCTGTAGTTTAGAGAGCCAGCTAGAGTGCTGATGTATTTTGAATTTTTTTTAAAAACTCTGTAACTCTGGCTCGAAATACGGAGCCAGCTAGAGTGAATGTATATTTAAACTGCGGTAATTGAATAGAACGCGCTGGAACCGCAGTCTCCGATTTAGATCGGATCGGGAGATAAGGGCTGCTTTAAAAGCCGGCTCCCGCTATTTATCGCTATTTAGATCGGGTTTGGAGATGACGGCTGCGCTAAATGCCGGCTCCAAATACCCAGTAATTGTTAAATAAAGCCTGCTCTGAGTATATGTTACCAGATGCAGTTTCTTTATGGAAATGTATATAGCCCTGTGTGATACTGAGGTTAATACAAATATTCTGCAAGCAGAATGTGCCTGAAAGAATTACAATTTTAAACATATATGGTTCATGCATAAATACAAAATAGTAAAGAAGTAACTCTCCTCCAAGGGACAGAATGTGGGGGAGGCTGGAAATGGAGAAAATGCTCCACACTTGACTTAGTCAAGGGTTCTTGACCCAGGTATGTCTTCCTGTAAGGCAGGCTCCAAAGGAGTTTCCATACGCTGAGTATGGTGCCTATGAAAATGGGGTTCTGATTCTCCAGTACCTTGGTTAGGTCTGGATGAGATCCCTAGAGCAAGATAAAATGCTCCAAATCTAATCAGTCAAGGGTTCTAAAGACCCATGAGATTCTAAGGCAGGCTCCGAAGGAGTCTCCATACACTGAGTATGGTGCCTATAAAGAATGAGAATCTCATCCACCAGTGGGTACACAAAAAGCTGGAGAAACTCAGCGGGTGCAGCAGCATCTAAGGAGCGAAGGAGATAGGCGACGTTTCGGGTCGAGACCCTTCTTCAGACTGGTCAGGGATCAGGGAAACGAGAGATATAGACGGTGATGTGGAGAGATAAACAACAATGAGTGAAAGATATGCAAAAAAGTATCGATGATAAAGGGAACAAGCCATTGTAAGCTGTTTGTGGTGTGAAAATGAGAAGCTAGTGCGACTAGGGTGGGGGAGGGAGATAGAGATAGAGAGAATGCCAGATCCCGAGGGCTGAGGGAGAGGTGGGAGGGGGAGGAGACAGCAGGGGTTAACAGAATTGAGAAAATTCAATGTTCAAGCCCAAAGGTTGCAAACTCCCCAAGCGGAATATGAGGTGCTGTTCCTCCAGCTTGCGGTGTTGCTCACTCTGGCCGTGGAGGAGGCCCAGGACCGAGAGGTCGGATGTGGAATGGGAGGGGGAGTTGAAGTGCTGAGCCACCGGGAGGTCGGGTTGGTTATTGCGGACCGAGCGGAGGTGTTCGGCGAAGCGATCGCCAAGCCTCCGCTTGGTCTCACCGATATAGATCATCTGGCATCTGGAGCAGCGGATGCAGTAGATGAGGTTGGAGGAGGTGCAGGTGAACCTCTGTCGGACCTGGAAGGACTGCTTGGGTCCCTGAAAGGAGTGGAGGGGGGAGGTGAAGGGACAAGGGTAGCATTTCTTGCGGTTGCAAGGGAAAGTGCCCGGGGAAGGGGTAGAGTGGGAGGGGAGGGAAGAATTGACAAGGGAGTTGCGGAGGGAGCGGTCTTTGCAGAAGGCAGACAGGGGGGGAGATGGGAAGATGTGGCGGGTGGAGGGGTCACGTTGGAGGTGGCGAAACTGGCGGAGGACTATGTGTTGTATTTGCCGGCTGGTGGGGTGAAAGGTGAGGACCAGGGGGACTCTGCCCTGTTTGCGAGTGGGGGAATGGGGAGCGAGGGCAGTGTTGCGGGGTATGGAGGAGACCCTGGTGCGAGCCTCATCAATAGTGGGGGAGGGGAATCCCCGTTCTCTGAAGAATGAGGCCATTTGTGATGACCTGGTGTGGAACACCTCATCCTGGGAGCAGATGCGGCGTAGACGGAGGAATTGGGAATAGGGGATGGAGTCCTTACAGGAAGCAGGGTGGGAGGAAGAGTAGTCCAGGTAGCTGTGGGAGTCAGTAGGTTTGTAGTGGATGTCGGTCAGGAGCGTATCACCTGCGATAGAGATGGTGAGGTCAAGGAATGGTAGGGAAATGTCGGAAATGGTCCAAGTGTATTTGAGTGCCGGATGGAAGTTGGTGGTGAAATGAATGAAGTCAGTCAGTTGTGTGTGGATGCAGGAGGTGACACCAAAGCAGTCGTCGATGTAACGGAGGTAGAGGTCGGGGATGGGGCCCTGGTACGCCGAGAACAAGGATTGTTCGACGTACCCAACAAAGAGGCAAGCGTAGCTGGGGCCCATGCGTGTGCCCATAGCTACGCCTTGTGTTTGGAGGAAATGGGAGGAATCAAAAGAGAAGTTATTGAGGGTGAGGACCTCCAGCATCTGCAGTTCCTTCTTTAACACTTTGTCTACTCCACTGCGATATCTCCTCAAGGTATGCCTACTTTGAAGAAGTTCTCCTCCTCCCTACGGAGACAGTTTCACAACCTCCTCTCTAACTGCTCCCCCTCTGTGATACCCCCTTCCCTCCAACTCTACGACCACATCCTCACCCAGACTCGATACCACAGCCACATCTGCTTCCTCGGGGCTTGCCTGCGCCTCCATCTCATACCCGTGGATTCCAGCTCCAATTCCCTGCGTCCCAGTTCGGACCCCAGCCAGACTATCGGTACCGACGGGCTCATTTTCACACCACAAACAGCTTACAATGGCTTGTTCCCTTTATCATCGATACTTTTTTGCATATCTTTCATTCATTGTTCTTTATCTCTCCACATCACCGTCTATATCTCTCGTTTCCCTGATCCCTGACCAGTCTGAAGAAGGGTCTCGACCCGAAACGTTGCCTATCTCCTTCGCTCCTTAGATGCTGCTGCACCCGCTGAGTTTCTCCAGCATTTTGTGTACCCTCGATTTTCCAGCATCTGCAGTTCCTTCTTTAACATCTAATCCACCAGTGCCTTACACAGGTCTGGATGAAGTATTTAGAGCAAGATAAAATGCTCAAAATTCTAAACAATTAAGGGTTTTAAGACCCATGAGATTCTAAAGCAGGCTCCGAAAGGAGTTTCCATACACTGAGTATGGTGCCTATGAAAAATGAGAATCTCATTCACCAGTGCCTTGTTTAGGTCTGGATGAAGTCTCCTAGAGCAAAGATTCGGGAGTACCAGGGCAGGATGAAACTGACCCTGAAGCTGGTGTCCCTACTTATGTGTATAGACCAGAGCACGATAGAAACGCTCTGGGTGTTCCCGATGTAGCACCAAGTTTTGCTATATCGGTATGGACTGGTGAGGCTACGGATGAACCTGGCGAGCAATATTATTTGGTTTCTCACCTACTCCAAGAAACTGTTATGACTGAAACAGTAAAAAATATATAAAACACCCGTCTATTGTGCCTCGCTCAGGGTGCCAACAGTAACTCAGTGATCGGGCACCCATGAGTGTAACGATGTGAGGACAGGAAATGTGTTCCAGCATGTCCTCTAGCTGATATTCAGTTGGTATCACTGCATTTGGGGAAGACATACATGGGTCGATAATGTCCAATACTTTTAAGAAATGCTTGCGTTATTCTGCAATGCATATTCAAACCCAATTGTATGATGAAAATTGTCATTTGGCTAACATTATACCCAAAAAATGCAGGATTATGTGGGCAAGCTATAACCAGATATATGATTGATGAAAAACTGCCCAAACAATTAAGGATATTTGCCTTTTAAAAATTCTCATCCCTGCTTTGAGAAAACAAACACGTTGAATACGAACCCCTATATTAAGAGAAGGAGATCTTCGGGTTCATTTACGGAAGTACAGATTGCTTCGGCAATGGACTCCAATTACGTCACTGTCTTTTCAGAAGTTAATATATAAAGTGGTTATGCTGATGACAATATCAGCACAATGAGTACCAACATTACAAATGTTACGGTTACATTGTATGCAGTTGTCTGTAGATAAAATGACGTTTTATGTCAATGATCTAAGCAAGCAAAGCAAGCCAAGAAAGGCTGGAACCAATGTAATCTTTAAGACATACTCTGTCAACTAAACATTGTGTGTGGTTAAGCATCTGATTTAATATATATTGAATTAAGAGTCTTCACACAGAGAGTTGTGAGTCTGTGGAATTCTCTGCCTCAGAGGGCGGTGGAGGCAGGTTCTCTGGATACTTTCAAGAGAGAGCGAGATAGGGCTCTTAAAAATAGCAAAGTCAGGGGATATGGGGAGAAGGCAGGAACGGGGTACTGATTGGGGATGATTAGCCATGATCACATGGAATGGTGGTGCTGGCTCGAAGGGCCGAATGGCCTACTCCTGCACCTATTGTCCATTGTCTATTTGTAGTGGATGGGACAGTATGTGAGGTATACAGTATTCATAGAGTCATACAACATAGAAACAGGCCCAACTTGCCCACTCCGGCCAACATGTCCCTGCTACACTAGTCCCACCTGCCCGCGTTTGGCTCATCTCCCTCCAAACCTGTCCAATCCATGTACCTGTCTAACTGTTTCTTAAATGTTGGGATAGTCCCAGCCTCAACTACCTCCTCTGGCAGCTTGTTCCATACACCCACTTCCCTCTGTGTGAAAAATTTACCTCTCAGATTCCTATGAAATCTTTTCCTCTTCACCTTAAACCTATATCCTCTGGTCCTCTATTTGCCTACTCTGGGCAGGAGACCCCCTGGGCATCTGGGCAGTTTACACCCCAGCGGTATGAACATTGACTTCTCCAATTTCAGGTAGTCCTCGCCTTCTCCCTCCTTCTCCTCCCCTTCCCAGCTCTCCCACAGCCCACTGTCTCCGCCTCTTCCTTTCTTTTTCCCACACCCCCCCCCTTCCCCCCTATCAGTCTGAAGAAGGGAGAACCTGGAGGAAACCCACATGGTCACAGGGAGGTAGACAAAAATGCTGAAGAAACTCAGCAGGTGAGGCAGCATCTACGGAGCGAAGGGATACATCACCATAGATGCTGCCTCACCCGCTGAGTTTCTCCAGCATTTTTGTCTACCTTCGATTTTTCCAGCATCTGCAGTTCTTTCTTAAACTATGCATCTTCTCGATCTGTCTCTCTACTAACACTGCAGTACCATAAGAAAAGAAAGATTAAATAAAGTGGCGTGACTTGCACCTCAGAACCTGAAGTTCCTCCATACGTAATGAACCCCTCCAGTGACTCAATAATATTTTATTGTCATGTGTGCCATGTTTACAAACAACCCAGTGAAATCATACAGTAGACCTTGGACTACAGAAAGTAGTGACCACTGCCCAGTCCATCTCCGGCTCGGACCTCCCCACCATCGAGGGGATCTATCGCAGGCGCTGCCTCAAAAAGGCAGCCAGCATCATCAAGGACCCACACCATCCTGGCCACACACTCATCTCTCCGCTGCCATCGGGAAGAAGGTACAGGAGCCTGAAAACTGTAACGTCCAGGTTCAGGAACAGCTTCTTCCCCACAGCCATCAGGCCATTAAACACAACAACGAATAAGCTCTTCTTCTTCTCGCGTGTGGCGTGCGCAGCCTAAAGCTGTCGGACAACTTGTTCTATCTGAACTTATTTGATTGCCAGTACACCAGGCTGATTGCATTCGTCGAAACAGGGCGGACCACGTGAAGGTTGCAATCTCCCACCCCAAATAAGCTCTGGACTGCAACAGACTATTATTAATATTTGCACTATATTTATTTATTAATGGAGTATGTGTGCATGTGTGTATATACTCGCACTGAACTTTTTTTCTTCTCCCGTTATGTATTATGTTTACATATTCTGTTGTGCTGCAGCAAGCAAGAATTTCATTGTCCTATCTGGGACACACGACAATAAAACACTCTTGACCCTTGACCCGGACAGTACACGTGTTGCCCCTTTCTGGTGCTAACCCCACGAGTCTCTGAATTTTGTTTGAAAACTCACTCCATTCCTGATTCATGTTTAAGATGGAACTGCAGATGCTGGAAAAATCGAAGGTAGACAAAAATTCTGGAGAAACTCAGCGGGTGAGGCAGCATCTTTGGAGAGAAGAAATAGGTGACGTTTCGGGTCGAGACCCTTCTTCAGACTGGGAGTCGGAGACAGGTAGTCAAAGTCAGGAAAGTCCGATCAAAGATAGTCCGAGGGTCTCCAATGAGGTAGATAGTAGTTCAGGACCGCTCTCTGGTTGTGGTAGGATGGTTCAGTTGCCTGATAACAGCCGGGAAGAAACTGCCCCTGAATCAGGAGGTGTGCGTTTTCACACTTCTGTACCTCTTGCCCAATGGGAGAGGGGAGAAGAGGGAGTGGCCGGGGTGAGACTGGTCCTTGATGATGCTGCTGGCCTTGCCGAGGCAGCGTGAGCGGTGTAGATGGAGTCCTCCTTCATGGACAGATGTGCCTTTGAGGTTCTGAGGGACATGTTCAAAAAAATATTGTTTTCCTCCCCGCCTTATCAAAACTGTGTGCCTGCCGCCGTAAAGTTGTTGTGTTTCCCCGTAAATGTAGAGAGTTCGATTTAGCTCTTAGGGCGAACGGAATCAAGGGATATGGGGAGAAAGCAGGAACGGGGTACTGATTCTGGATGGTCAGCCATGATCACATTGAATGGCGGTGCTGGCTCGAAGGGACAAATGGCCTACTCCTGCGCCTATTGTCTATGTTTCCAAATCTAACTCCTGGTTCATGGATGTTAGTTATCCTCTCTGTTGCATTTTTTTTAAAGAAACATAGAAACATAGAAAATAGGTGCAGGAGGAGGCCATTCGGCCCTTCGAGCCAGCACAGCCATTCATTGTGATCATGGCTGTTCGTCCCCGATCAATAACCCGTGCCTGCCTTCTCCCCATATCCATATGGGTTAATAAGAAGGAAATGCATATGCTGGAAAAGTCGAAGGTGGATAAAAATGCTGGAGGAACTCAGCGGGACCTGCAGCATCTGTGGAGGAGCTGCCTCACCCGCTGAGTTTCTCCAGCATTTTTATCTACCGTCTGTTGCGAGCTCGGTTCCTCTAAATGTCGCCTTGTGCATCTTAATTCCTCCATCAGCCCTTTTATTTGGTTCAACCATTACCAGGTTTGAAGAGTAAATTGTTAAAGGTCTCTTTTTATTTATTTATTTTTCCTCTTCTTTCCCAGCAGGTGAACACCCCCCCCCCCCCCCCTGTTCGTTGCCTGGTTCCTTAATTTAGTAAACATTGCATCATTTTAATCCTTCTGGGTGGCGTTGCCTCGGCTGCCCATCCAGGGAGCGCGCACTTGGGGAGAGAGGTGGTCGTTTCCCCCACCCCCAGTCAAACTGCAGGCAGTTACATTTCGCAATGTAAGGCAGGCAGCAAATAGTCACAGCAGCAGCCAGCTGCCGTAGTGGCGCGGTTATGTCGGCAGATGGCTGTAGGAAAAATGCCTGCAATGCACTTGTGTGTGAGACTGGGAAAGACCGTCTTCACCTCGCTGGTCCCTAGCGCTATCTGATCTACAGCCCGGGGAGATAAATGGGGCGGCGGGGCTTCCCTTCCCTTCCCTTCCCTTCCCTTCCCTTCCGCGGCTTCCTAGAGTCGTGGGTGAAGTTTGTAGCGACTTTTTCCAAAAAGTGACACAGACACTTGTCCACATGGCTGTGGTTTAAGCGCCTGGGGCATTCAAACACTTCCACTGACCTGTGAGTGTGTACTTGTGTGTGTGCGCACTTGGGTGTGTGTGTGCACGTGTGTACTTGGGTGTGTGTGTGTGTGCATTTGTATATGTTCACTGTGTGTGTGTTCACTGTGTGTACTTGTGCGTTTGCACGTGTATACGTGTATATGTGTAATTGTGTGTGTGTGTGTACTTGTGCGTTTGCACGTGTATACGTGTATATGTGTACTTGTGTGTGAGTGTGTGTACTTGTGTGTGTGCGCGCACTTGGGTGTGTGTGTGCACGTGTGTACTTGGGTGTATGTGTGTGCATTTGTGTGTGTTCACTGTGTGTGTGTTCACTGTGTGTACTTGTGCGTGGGTGTGTACTTGTGAGTTTGTGTGTGTACGTGTGTGTGTACTTGTGAGTTTGTGTGTGTGCGTGGGTGTGTACTTGTGAGTTTGTGTGTGTACGTGGGTGTGTACTTGTGAGTTAGTGTGTGCGTGTGATCCCTCAGCGCCTCTGTGCACCTTCTGCAGTCAGGGCTTGTGCTTCCTCGCCCACAGTTCCAATTAGTGCAAGTGTGTGAGAGTGGAGCCTCTCTCCGTCTCTCCCTCTCTCCCCCACCTGTCCATTGCTGCCTGCACCAGGCCAGTGAGTGGGCAGCTTCGGTGTGTAGGCTTCCTCGTTAAAGAGACCCGCCAAGGACTGTGCCCAAAATAAGCTTGGCTTGGCTTGGCATTCGAGAGAGAGAGAGCGAGCAAGAGGGAGACGGTGAGAACGAACGGGGAAAGAAAGAAAAACAAAAGCAGCCCAGAGCAAGTTTCTTCACGAGAAATAAACCTTGCAGCAGAGGAGAACAAACAGGACTGCAAAGATTGACAGAAAAGAGCTGAGCCGTATCCCGCCTGCCTGCTCCTCACTTTGTGTCAGTAATTCAAAAACCAGGAGAGGGACCTTCACTGCGCTGCCGGGCGCCCTTAATTCCTGCTCAAAATGATGATGTATTTATGGGTAGGTAGCCTCAGCTTGCTTGCCTGTTTGGTAGGAAAAGTATTGTTACTTCTGCTTTAAAAAATGTAGCCAAGTTAATCAATGCCCATGCAGATGGGACAAAGACTTCTAACTACAACTACAAACGAAACAAGAAAGATAGAACGAAAGTACTTGTGTTGTGATGTGGGATGTTTTTTGTTGGGGGGGGGGGGGGGGGTGTCGCTTGAAAATTGTTATTTATTTTTTGAGATGTGTGTTCCAAAAGCAACCTTGGTTTAAAGCACAAAGTTGCGTGTGGACTGGACGGTATGGGGTGGGTGAGCAGCGAGGTGTGTGTGTGTGTGTGTTTGTACAGCATTGTACAATTCCAGGCGTTCCTCTGCGTCTGAACGAAATGTGGAGCAGCCCCCCTCCCGCGGACTGGGTGTTGTTCGAGGCCGACGAGCTAAAATCCATCTCCTGACCCTGTGGCCCCCGCCACCACGTTGTTTTAACCCTTCCCGAGCACTGAGATTTAGAGCAAAACTCACTTGAATAATCCCACGCCAGGCTGTGCCGGACTGTGTGTGAAACGCGGGCAGTGTAAAAGCATCTCATAGATTTTAATACACCTCTACATGCCAATTACAGGCCATGCTGTTTTGCTTAATGCAGCTCTAATTCCATTGCCGGTTACATGCCTTGCTGTATAAACATATTAAAACGTGTATATATATAGATATATAAATGGGCACGTGTAAACCTTATTGCACACAGCAGGAGAACTGATGGTGTATTAGGTAATAATTAGCTATTAGTATTGAGGGGAACGGCTGCGATAGCAATTAGCATCGAGCAAGCACTAATACCTACAGTTGTCAAGACTGTGTTCGGCGCACATGCCTCATAACCTAATGGTTCCAGTGTAACTGCTAGTCAAAGCATTGCAGGCTTATGCAGAAAGATTCATTATTGCTTCAGTCTGCTTCTTCCGCCTACTGAGGATTTTTTTTTTGCTGCTCTCAGATATTTGCCCCAATGACTTTACTGTTTACACACAGCCCTGTGAAGTTGGGGGGACACGATAAGTGCTATATAATTCATATTGTGAGATGGTACGCGGGTTGGTTTATTTATGATCAGTGTTCTCATTGAGTCATCTTTATATGGTTACTCGAGTCCTCTCAAGACCTAACCACTTTAGAGAACGCTCATCTCCTCCCTGAAGGAGTTTGGATTCCTAACGCCTGCATTTATTTTTGATTAAAAGATAGGAAGCTGCCTGGTAACTTAGAACGGGTAGCGTCCTTGTAGGGTTTGCACTGATGATATAGAAGCCTAATCTGTAAGGATGTGTTCTATTGAAATGTTGTGTTGTCAGTTAAAGATATACGAACAAGTGGAAAACAAATGGAATAAATTCCATTTATTCAGCCCAGGGAGAAGGAAGAAAGCCTAATAATTTATTAGTCTAAGATGCAATATCAAAAAAAGCTGCATTATACAAAGGGCATAAGATAAATGATCCTTTCATTGTAACTCCCTTGTTCTCCAAACAATAACAACCTCCAGAACTTCACTTCCCTGGCACCTGCCTTCAAAATTCCTTTTGTTTTTCTTCGTGTTTCTTTAATACTGTTCAAATCTCGTTTACATTTGCATTTCATTTCAGTCGGCATTATTCAGCACCAGTAGTGATTGTTCTGCAGATTATTGAGATGTAACAGCACACATGCACACTCGCGCGCACACACACCCTCTCATATCCACACACACACTATCTCACACACGCACACACATGCACGCACAATGCTCACACTCACACTTACACACACAACGCATTTGCTAACAGCAATTTATTTTCCTTATTTTAAAATAAGCGAACATGATTTACACCTATTGTGAGTTATTTTAAGTCAATTAACCTAGAGCCTGCCTCTTGTACTTAAGTGCAGGTCTAAAATTTGATAACTGACTATTTTCCCTGGTGCAAAATACTGAATGAATGAGTTTAAAAATGCATTGTGTATGAACTTCTGTATTTTGGCCAAACATAGTTTGAATAATGGTCTATGATTAACAGTGAGATTTGAACAATTAGACCTCATCTAGTAATTGTTTTTGATTTGACTGGCAATATAAGACACTGCTCCTTTTTCTATTTATTATTAAAAACATTTTTATAGGTTTTAAAATATAAATGAGGAGGGGGAATAAATCACTAATGTACCGCACATATCCCAACCAAAGAAAGGGGATTTACTTGTTGTGCTAAATGCAGTTGAAATGTTCAATAATAACAAATTTAAGTTTTTGCAATCATCTTGCATTTGAGTGGCGAGATAGAGAGAGAGAGAGAGAGAGAGAGAGAGAGAGAGAGAGAGAGAGAGAGAGAGAGAGAGAGAGAGAGAGAGAGAGAGAGAGAGAGAGAGAGAGAGAGAGAGAGAGAGAGAGAGAGAGAGAGAGAGAGAGAGAGAGAGAGAGAGAGAGAGGAGAGAGAGAGAGAGAGAGAGAGAGATAGAGAGAGAGAGAGAGAGAGAGAGAGAGAGAACCCACTCACAGAAAAAGAGATGACAATCAGGATGACTTGTCACGAGGTTAGAGTGCGAAATGGCACACATCATTATTAAGATCCATTGGCTTAATTATTGACCTAAGATATCATCATTTAGGAAGTAGCAGATTTTCAATGGGATAAATATTTTAGATTTAAATTTTCCTGTTGAAATATATGCGCTGTGCTGCCCACAATACAATAGGTGTTTGCTCTGCATTATATGCCAAGGAAATGCAGCTACAAAGCAATGTAATAACTCTGGGATTTTTACAAAGTTGCTCCTGTCCCTAATAAGAAACACTGGTTTAAAATTCCACATTTAACCCAGCAAGTAGGATTTGTCAATTTACTGCAAGTGTAATAAACCGTCTGTTCGGGTTTGTGTAGCTCTGCAAGGCTCGGATTCTCTGACATGAGGAGGCTGGGATTACCGTGTGATGCACTCGGTCCTGCTACACATCAGTTCTCAGGTCTCTTGTCCAGAGTAGGCGAATCGAGGGCCAGAGCACACGGGTTTAAGGTGAAGAGGAAAAAGATTTAGTAGGAATCTGAAGGGTAATCTTTTCACACAGAGGGTAGTGGGTGTACGGAACAAGCTACCAGAGGAGGTAGTTGAGGTTGGGACTATCCCAACAGTTAAGAAACAGGCAGGTATTGGGATAGGACGGGTTTTGAGGGGTATGGGCCAAACATGGGCAGGTGGGACTAGCGAAGCTGGGGCATTTGGCCGGTGTGGGCAAGTTGGGCCGTGTGGTCTGTGTGGTATACTCTATGGGTTTTATTCCTGGTCTTTTGAGTGCTTGGCTGAGCATCCCATACTCTGCTGATGGAGACTGCAGTTGGTCAGGCATCACAATGTGTGGTGTGAGCTGAGATGTGTTAAGATAATCCACTCCGGCTGATTCCAGACCTCATCGCAACACAATTCTGATCAGGATGTTTCAGTCTCAGTTCAGTCTATCGTCACGTGCAACGAGGTACAGTGACAAGCTTTTGTTGCGCGCTAACCAGTCAGCGGTCAGACAATACACGGTTACAATCGAACCGCCCCCAGTGCAATAGCGTTTAGCACAAGGCATCGTAGTTAAGGTAACGATTGTTGCCGTAGGAGTTGAGATTTAACAGTGTGGACCGATTGTAACTTTGGAGGGGGCTGTGGACCCCCAGCAAGACCAAAAACAAGACCTGTCAAAGGGCAGATGAGTTTCTACACTTCAGTAGAAGTTGCGAAGGTAGACAAAAATGCCGGAGAAACTCAGCGGGTGAGGCAGCATCTATGGAGTGAAGGAATAGGTGACGTTTCGGGTCGATACCCTTCTACAGACTGATGTGGGGGTTGGTAGATGCAGAGACAGTGGGCTGAGGGAGAGCTGAGGAGGAGAAGGCAGGGACTACCTGAAATTGGAGAAGTCAGTGTTCATACCGCTGGGGTGTAAACTGCCCAAGCAAAATATGAGGTGCTGCTCCTCCAATTTACGGTGGGACTCATTCTGGCCATGGAGGAGGCCCAGGACAGAAAGGTCGGATTTGGAATGGGAGGGGGAGTTGAAGTGCTGAGCCACCAGGAGATCAGGTTGGTTATTGCGAACCGAGCGGAGGTGTTGGGTGAAGCGATCGCCAAGCCTGCGCTTGGTCTCACCGATGTAGAGCAGCTGACATCTAGAGCAGCGGATGCAATAGATGAGGTTGGAGGAGGTGCAGGTGAACCTCTGCCGCACCTGGAAAGACTGCTTGGGTCCGTGGATGGAGTCAAGGGGGGAGGTAAAGCGACAAGTGTAGCATTTCCTGCGGTTGCAAAGGAAAGTGCCAGGGGAGGGGGTGGTTCGGGTGGGAAGGGACAAATTACCCAGGGCGTTACAGACGGAGCGGTCTCTGCGGAAAGCAGACAGGGGAGATGGGAAGATGAGGCAAGTGGGTGGGATGATGTTGGAGGTGGTGAAAATGTCAGAGGATTATTTGTTGTATGTGACGGCTGGTAGGGTGGAAGGTGAGGACAAGAGAGACTCTGCCCTTGTTACGAGTGAGGGGGGGATGGAGAGGAGTGAGAGCAGAATTACGGGGTGTAAAAGTGACCCTGGTGAGAGCCTCATCTATAGTAGAAGAGGGGAACCCCTGTTCCCTGAAGAATGAGGACATCCCCGATGCCCTGGTGTGGAACACCTCATCCTGGGAACAGATGCGGCGTAGACGGAGGAATTGGGAGTAGGAAGTCGAATTGGAAGTTGCGATCGCTGTCATACATAGCATTGTAAGGAACGATGATAAAAACACACACACACACACACACCAAAATCCGACACTTCCAGGGGCGGAAGTCCGCAGGAACTGGAGGACAGAGATGTGTGGTGCGTCGGTCACCGTTCCCGTCGGAAACCAGCGCCACTGTCACTAATGTTTTCAACAATGATGAATGTTTGAATGAAGCGATTGTAATGTGTGATTGCAGATCAGCTTTGGTGGCCAGCACGCATATAGTCACCTGGGTTGGCCATCTAGGAAGCATTACCACGTGCCTGACTCGATGGGCCTGTTTCCATTCACGTCCATTACGAGGATATCCTGATCCACGATTAAGATGCACATAATTCTGACACATACAGTGAACCATTTCCTAACACACGCTGAACACGTGAGAAGGGCGTTTGTCCAACATGTTCTCTGTGCTGAGTAGGAAGGAACTACAGATGCTGGTCTTGTCTCGACCCGAAATGTCACCCATTCCTCCTATGTGTCTATCTCCAGCGATGCTGCCTGTCCCGCTGAGTTACTCCAGCACTTGGTGTTCCGTGCACTGCTGAGTTGCTTGCCTGATAGCGGTATATTTTAATTTAAGCTCTGTAACAGGACGACTAATTGAACTTTGAATCGTGCAACATTTGCACTTATTCCTTGGCACAAAACTGAGCCAAACTGCGCGTTGATTGGGTAAATTTGTCAACAACCGCATTCAAATATATTTGACTTCTGAAAATATATTGTGAGATAAACAACAGACAATAGGTGCAGGAGTAGGCCATTCGGCCCTTCGAGCCAGCACTGCCATTTAATGTGATCATGGCTGATCATCCACAATCAGTACCCCGTCCCTGCCTTCTCCTCCTATCCCCTGACTCCGCTATCTTCAAGAGCTCTATCTAGCTCTCTCTCGTGAAAATATCCAGAGAACCGGCCTCTGATGCAGAGAATTCCACAGACTCACAACACTGTGTGAAAAAGTGTTTCCTCATCTCCGTTCTATATGGCTTATCCCTTATTCTTATTATGTTGTCAAATAATATTTATTCTTTGGGCAAGGGCTAAATCGTGTGGTCACGTTGACTTTTCACTGAGGTCCCCGTTCGACAGAGGGCCAAGTGTTAATGGGTTTTTATTAAGTAAACTTTGATTACTTCTTAGCTGACTTAACGAATCGCAGGGCACTAGATGAGGCGGTGATCATCGGTGTGTTTAATGTGCTCTCACTGCACTGTATGTTTGGTAATAGTACTGGAAAGCTGCTCGCGGAAGCTAAGAAATGGATGCACATGGACTTTACATGACATTTTTAAAACTTTGTTTTGTATACTATCCAAACAGATGAGATGCACAATATGTACTTATCAAATCAAACTCCAGTACAACAGATAGAGCAAAGGGGAAGATACAGAGTGCAGGAAATAGTTCTCAGCATTGGAGCGCATCAGTTCTAGAGTCCAATATCTGCAATGGGGTAGAGGTGAATCGGACAGTGCCCTAGCTTATGGAAGGGCCGTTCAGAAGCCTGATAACAGACGGGAAGAAGCTGTTCCTGAGTCTGGTGGTGCGCGCTTTCAAGCTTCTGTACCTTCTGCCAGACTGGAGCGGGGAGAAGAAGGAATGACCGGGGTGGGACGTCTTTGATTAGTATCCTTTCAGATTAGGATCACAGCTGATCAGGTAGTTTTACTGATGTTGACCCCTTGGGTTGGAAATGGCAACCAAGATAGCAAAGACCCAAGGAAAATGATCAGTCTTCAAACACCAGATAGAAATCTGCTCATTTTGACGGATGCTGTGAAATAAATTTGGAAGGCCGAGCTCGCACTCAGTTTGTTTAAGGTTAAAGGAATCTGAAACTTACAGAGCGTTTGTCAGCACATTTCACAGGAGTCTTCCATGACTCATAGATTTCTTCAGAGGGAATAACTATTCTGAATGGCAAGGGATGAAGCAGAAGGATTAGTATCTGCAGTGAAACATTTACTTGCCGTTGCAGTTTTCCTGAGCTGGACAAATTGAGCAGCAAAGGTGAAGTGCGAATGTTTTATGATTTGTCATTCCGAATTGCGAGGAGCACTTTGGAATTATTTACCATGGTTTCAACAGAAACGGCAACGGGAAAATTACTGGTGGAATCTATCCAGGCTACCACTGTGAACACACACTCCCACATAATATAGGAATCCCCACACAATCTAGCACCACCCCTGTAAAAACACTAGTACAGAGGTACAGCATGGAAACAGGCCCTTCAGCCCACCGAGTCTGTGCTAACCAGCGATCTCTCTCACACACACACACACACACACACACACACACACACACACACACACAACACACACACACACACACACACACACACACACACACACACACACACACACACACACACACACACACACGCGCGCGCGCTCCATGTTATTCCCACTTTCTCATCCACTCCCTACACAATTTACAGAGGGGCCAATTAACATTACAAACCCGCCCGGATGTGGCAGGAAACCGGAGCACTCGGTGGAAACGCACGCAGTCTCGGGGAGAACGTGCAAACTCCACACACCCAGCAGGCAGCACCCGAGGTCAGGATTGAACCCGGGGTCTCGGGCGCCGTGAGGAAGCGGTTCTACCCGCTGCGTCACCGTGCAGCCCGTAAGCATGAGAGATGTGAACCTGAAGCCGCCAACGCTTACTGGGAAGAGATGTGAAGAGAAAAACAAGCATGGGTGATCTGACATAAGGATGGAAAGTGCTGAAAGCACTCGGATGACTATCTAACGTAGAAGCATAGAAAATAGGTGCAGGAGGAGGCCATTCGGCCCTTCCAGCCAGCACCGCCATTCAATGTGATCATGGCTGATCGTCCCCTATCAATAACCCGTGCCTGCCTTCTCCCCATATCCCTTGACTCCACTAGCCCCTAGAGCTCTATCTAACTTTCGCTTAAATCCATCCAGTGACTTGGCCTCCACTGCCCTCTGTGGCAGGGAATTCCACAAATTCACAACTCTCTGGGTGAAATTATTTTTCTTCTCACCTCAGTCTTAAATGGCCTCCCCTTTATTCTAAGACTGTGGCCCCTGGTTCTGGACTCACCCAACAATGGGAACATTTTTCCTGCATCTAGCTTGTCCAGTCCTTTTTATAATGTTATATGTTTCTATAAGATCCCCCCCCTCCCCCCTCATCCTTCTAAACTGAAAGCACTCGGATGACTATCTAACAGGGGACAAAAGTCAACCGTATTCATCATCAAAGCTGGGACCTAAAAGATAAGTCAGCCCCTTTATATGTGAACTGGGAGGCTGGTCAATATTAAATTGTAATGACAGATGGAGCCATTGTAACTGTTTTTGTAGTGGTTATGAAATCCTTGTAACCCCCTTGACTTAATTACACCCTCTTACAGCTACCTTTCAGTCTTTCTTATAATGAGTGCCACTTAAAATACCTTCTGATGCAGATTTAATCCATGAGGCCTTTAACAATAAGATTGTGGATTAAAAACACTACGGCACTTGAGTAGGCAAAAATGCTGGATAAACTCAACGGGTGAGGCAGCATCTATGGAGTGAAGGAATCACCTATTCCTTCGCTCCATAGATGCTGCCTCACCCGCTGAGTTTCTCCAGCATTTTTATCTACCTTCAATTTTTCCAGCATCTTCAGTTCCTTCTTAACCATGGTCATTTAAGAGGAAAGGATTCCTTGAAGGAGGGACACCTTTCACTGTAAGTTTGAATCGATCGCTATTTTAATACGTTTCAATCGCAATCGAAGAGAAGTCCGTATTGAAACCTATCGAAACTGTCGAGCTTGGGTCACCCATTCCTTTTCTCCAGAAATGCTGTCTGACCTGCTGAGTTACTCCAGTGTTTTGTGTCTATCTTTGGCTTGCTGCATAATTCTGTTTCTAAGCTTTCTGATTTCCACCATCGGGTTTAGGTTTGCTTTTGTCTTGTGCACCGAGGTACTGTGGAAAGCTCTGTTTTGCATGCTATTCCAATCGAATTGGGTAAGACTACACATGAACACAGTCACGCCAAACTCCAGTACAACAGGTAGAGCAAAGGGGAAGATACAGAGTGCAGGATATAGTTCTCAGCATTGGAGAGCATCAGTTCCACAGACAGAGTCCAATGTCTGCAATGGGGTAGAGGTGAATCGGACAGTGCCCGAGCTTATGGAAGGGCCGTTCAGAAGCCTGATAACAGAGGGGAAGAAGCTGTTCCTGAGTCTGGTGGTGCGTGCTTTCACGCTTCTGTACCTTCTGCCGGACGGGAGCGGAGAGAAGGGGGAATGACCGGGGGTGAGAAAGGTATTCGATTAGGTTGGCTGTAACAGCGTGGAAACAGACCCTTCAGCCCAACTCGTCCATTCCGTCCCAAGTGCCCCATCTAAGCTCGTCCCATTTACCTGCGTTTGGCCCAAATCCATAAGGTCATAAGTGATAGAATCCGCCCTCTGAGCCAGAGAATTCCACAGACTCGCAACTCTCTATGTGAAAAAGTGTTTCCTCATCTCCGTTCTAAATGGCTTACCCCTTATTCTTAAACTGTGTGGCCCCTGGTTCTGAACTCCCCCAACACTGGGAACATGTTTCCTGCCTCTAGCGAGTCCTCTGCCTCTAGATGCTGCCTGTCCCGCTGAGTTGCTCCAGCTTTTTGTGTCTACCTTCATCTGTTAAATCTTGTGATAGTACCTGCCTCAACTACCTCCTGTGGCAGCTCATCCCATGCACTCGCCCCCCTCTGTGTGTGGAAAAGTTGTCTATCAATTATTCTCTGCATTCAGCACTTTCAAAATGTTTGTTGCATTTTAATCCCCCGGTGAAAATGCTTTATGGAAACAATTAGAAATGGAAATAAACCGAACCGCCTCGGGGAAAATGCTGCAATGACACCAAGATGTCGTCCTACGCGAGCCCACCTGCCAGCTCATGAGTTAAAGCTGACGGCACTAACAATGTATGTGCATTTTAGTTTATGCCTTGGATGAACAAAGATGATTATCTTTCATTTTCCGAGGCTTATAGAAAACAGAATTCCTCTGGCTGTGTTGGGAAGCTGTGTTTTTGGTTATTAATATATTGATGGCAAAACACCTTGGAAACGTTGCATGTTCTTTCGACACAAGAAACCTTCAGGTGAATAACAGCGGTATGAAAATGCCAATGACACAGCGGGCGCTGTCAGTGTGGAGTTTGCCCGTGACCTGCGTGGGTTTTCTCCAGATGCTCCAGTTTCCTCCCACACCAAAGATGTAAAGGTTTGTAGGTTAATTGGCTTTGGTACTAATTGTAAACTGTCCCTAATGTGTAGGATAGTGTGAATGTGCGGGGATCGCTGGTCGGCGCGGACTGGAGGTCCTGTTTTCATGCTGTATCTCTAACTAAACTAAGTACCGGGACAGCTTGCACACCATCCACCTCTTACCACGTGGACAACGCTGTCGGGTTAAGGCCAAGTTAAGACCAGATTTTAACGACTTTGGACAAATTATACAAAATGGTGCTGGAAATGTCGAGAGGTGTTCTGTCTACTGTCGTGCAATCTACTTTTATTACACTCTCGCGTTGGGTCTGATTGTGACCCATGTCTGGTGTTTGATTTTGTGTAGGAAGGAACCGCAGGTGCTGGTTTAAACCGAAGACAGACACAAAAAGCTGGAGTTACTCAGCGGGTCAGGCAGCATCTCTGGAGAGAGGGGATGGGTGACGTTTTGGGTCGAGACCCTTCTTCAAACTGAGAGTCGGGGGAAAGGGATCTCGGTCTGAAGTCAGGTTTCAACCCGAAACGTCACTTTTCTTTCTCCAGAGGTACTATCTGACCCGCTGAGATACTCGAGCTGACAGTGTGGTTTTTACTGGAATGTTTGCAAAACTTTCAATCTACCAAAGTACATGTGAGAATAAAGTGCCAATGATGTATTCGAGAGTTAGATTTCGCTCTTGGGGCTAACGGAATCAAGGGATGTGGGGAGAAGGCAGGAACGGGATGCTAATTGTGGATGATCAGCCATGATCATATTGAATGGCGGTGCTGGCTCGAAGGGCCGAATGGCCTCCTCCTGCACCTTTTATGTGTGTTTCATTGAACTATCATTTGATAATGTAAAAGTTCCCTTTGGATGAATGTTGCAGACTCTTTTAACTTTGCTATGGCAGAGTATTCACGATGGTCAGAAAAGATTTCACCGTGCCTTTTTAAGGAAATAAATAATCAACAAAACAGGTTTGGCGGCTTTGGACAGGGTGCAGAGGAGGTTTACCAGAGTCAAAGTCAAATTTAGTTCTCACATGCACCCAAAGGTGCAGTGAAATGAATTTGCCAGCAGCGATACACTTAAAAAAAGAACACACAATACACAATAGAATTTAACACAAACATCCATTCTTCACTGCTATGGAGAGGAGACGGTTGCCCACCTCTTTACAGAGTGTGGGTTTGTTAAACGAGTCTGGAGAAAAATGCAAGGGTCCCTGGTTCGCTTTATCCCGAACAGCTCCGTCACAGAGGACTCGGTGATTTACGGACTGTTCCCCGGGACACATTCGGAGGCTGACATCGAGTGCTGCTGGAGGGTCATCAACTCGGTAAAAGACGCCCTTTGGTCTGCCCGAGCATTGTTCACCACCCAGCAGAGCGAGATGTCCGTCAGGGAATGTTGCCGACTGGCCCGCTGCAGACTGCAGGAGTACGTGCTGAGGGACGCACTGAAGCTCGGTGCAGCCAACGCCAAGGCTCGGTGGGGGAGGGCCACAGTCTAGGGCCCTTCCGCTGCTGGACATGGGGGGCACGGTATGGTGGAGACGCCCCTCAATATAAGGGAAGGTATCCCACGCCACTGTGGCACGAGTGGGGGACTGATTTGTGGAAATTTGGGGGAAAGAAATGTCTAAACTGTATTCATCAATTTGTACAGCCCCCGAAAATGTCGGATGGATTTTCCGCAAGGTTAATGTATTGTATATATTTATCATTTGAATAAAGGATATTTTGAAAATAAAAAAAATTCACCACAGCATTCTTCACTGTGGCGGAAGGCAACAAAGTTCAGCCAGTGCTCCTTTGTTCATCTGTGGTCAGGGCCATAAACCCTGTGTAGTTGCCGCTACAGACGGCCCGATGTACAGGCCCTCTCGTCGGGACAGTCGAACACACTCTGCGGCTTGGAGCGCCCAAATCAGCACATCCCTACCAGACACCGCGGCTTCAGGATGTTATAGGCCAGCGGTCGGAGCTCTTCTCCGGCGATCCCCAGCAAGGGATCCCAGGCTCCGGATGGTAAGTCCACCCCACGCCCGCGGCTAGAAGCTCCGCAGACCACAGCCCCATGATGCCAAGGTCTCAAGGCCAGCGATAGGAGCAATCCTTTCTGGCGACCCCCGGCAAGGGTTCGCCCGCTCCGCGATGGAAAAGTCTGCGCTGCGCCTGTTGCTGAAGCTCCGAGCCCATCTCCGGGAAAGGCTGCTCCAATCCAACCTGTTAGACCGTGAGGGATGCGGCGAAGCGGCATGAAATAATCGCCTCTCAAAATAATCGCCAAAAACAAAAAGTCAAAATAATGAACTAGCTGCTGGCGGGGCAGCCGGCTCGCAGCTCCCCCAACCGACCATGGCCAGATAGAGGGTATTAATTACAAGGAGACGTTGGACAGACTTGGATTTTTTTTCCTCTGGAATGCCAGAGATTTATTGGTGACCTGGTAGACATCTCTAACATTGAGAGGCATAGATAGGTAAACATTAAGAGCCTTTTTCCCCCAGTGTGGAAATGTCAAATACTAGAGAGCACAGCTTTACGGTGAGAGGAGCAAAGTTTAAAGGAGATGTGTGGGGCAAGATATTTTACACAGAGGGGGGGTGGGTGCCTGGGACGCGCTGCCAGGGGTGGTGGTGGAGGCAGATACGACCGTGGTGTTTAAGAGACTTCTGGATAGACACGTGGGTATGCAGGGAATGGAGGACTATGGATTGGTATTATGTTCAGCACAGACATTGAGGGCTGAAGATGGACGCAAAATGCTGGCGTAACTCAGCGGGTCAGGCAGCATTTCTGGGGAGAAGGAATGGGTGACATTTCGGGGCGAGACCCTTCTGTGGAGCGGCCTGTTTTCGGTGTTTAGTTTAGAGATACAGCGCGGAAACGGGTCCTTCGGCCCACTGCGTCCGCACCGACCAGCGATCCCCGCACACTAACACTATCCCACAGACGATGGGGACAATTTTACACATACACCACGCCAAATATCCAACAAACCTGTACGTCTTCCGAGTGTGGGAGGAAACCGAAGATGTTGAGAGTCTGTGGAATTCTCTGCCTCGGAGGGCGGTGGAGGCAGGTGCTCTGGATGCTTTCAAGAGAGAGCTAGATAGGGCTCGTAAAGATAGCGTATGGGGAGAGAGCAGGAACAGGGTACTGATTGGGGATGATCACATTGAATGACTCCAAGGGCCGAATGGCCCGCTCCTGCACCTACTGTCTATTGTATCTCGGAGAAAACCCACGCGGGTCACGGAGAGAACGTACAAACTCCGCACAGACAGCGCCCGTAGTCGGTGCTCTACCGTGATGTGCTCTAGGTTGATCGCCTCACCTGAAATACAAGATAATTTCACGTTGTTTTAACCATCTAATCATGTCGAGGGCACAATATTGGGATGATTGAGATGATGTTTTCATGTTTTCCCTGAAATCTCCTGATTGGGAGCGGAACTAGTTATCAGTATTCATTAAGTCATTGATGGCATTCTGAGCGTGAGATTGTTCCGAGATCCAACTGTGCTGCTTTCATTTCATCTTGGATACTGATGACAAGAATCTTCGAGCAGCAGAATTTGATTATTGACTGAAGTAGTGTAGTGTAGTTTTGGAGATACAGCGCTGAAACGGACCCTTCGGCCCACTGCGTCCGCACCGACCAGCGATCCCCCGCACACTAACACTATCCTACACATTCCAGATTCCATACACATTCCACTATTACAGAACCAGGGGCCACAGTTTAAGAATAAGGGGTAAGCCATTCAGAACGGAGATGAGGAAACGGAGAGTGGTGAGTCTGTGGAATTCTCTGCCTCAGAGGGCGGTGGAGGCAGGTTCTCTGGATGCTTTCAAGGGAGAGCTGGATAGGGCTCTTAAAAATAGCGGAGTCAGGGGATATGGGGAGAAGGCAGGAACGGGGTACTGATTGGGGATGGTCAGCCATGATCACATTGAATGGCGGTGCTGGCTCGAAGGGCTGAATGGCCTACTCCTGCACCTATTGTCTAATGTCTACACACAACGGGAACAATTTTTACATTTACACCAAGCCAATGAACCTCCAAACCTGTACGTCTTTGGAGTGTGGGAGGAAACCGAAGAACTCGGAGAAAACGCACGCAGTGATGGGGAGAACGTGCAAACTCCGTACCGACAGCACCCGTAGTCGGGATCGAACCCGCGTGTCTGGCGCTGTGAGGCAGCAACTCTGCCGCTGCACACTAGGGGCAGAATGGATGGTGTAGATGGAGGTGAAATTGGTTTTGTTTAAGAAGCGCATAATACTAGTCTTATCCGGCTACAATTCTAGACCTCTGATGCAGATTGTAAAGCTCGTTTAACCCCAGTTTGAATGTTTAATGAGCAGAAAGTGCCTGCTTCCCGCTCTCTCAACAATTACAGCCCAACTGACAGACGGGTCTGGTCACCCCTTGATCGAGGCGCGGGTGATGCTCTCCAAGGGCGACTCTTGCGGTTCTGCTGAAGGATTGGGGTTGGGGTACAACCTGCTAATATTCTGCTTGAGTGGAGCCTGAACTGGCGCTGCCTGGCAGCTGCCGTGTAAACGCTCCCAAAGGAATACATAGATAAGCAGCGCACGGCACTGCACTTCGAGAGTCGAGAGTGTTTAATTGTCGCCTGTCGTCTGCTCTGATGACGGGACAATGAAATTCTTACTCTCTGCGGCCGAACTGTCTCGTTAACACGATAACCCACCGAAGGGTGAATGGGGCACCCGGCGTGGTGGGGGGGAGAACACAGGAGGACTTGGGATGGGGCACTATGTAACTTTGTAAATGCCCTTTATGGGCCCCTATATGCATACCTTGGGTAAGCAAGACTTGTAACTTGTGACAATGGAGTGTGCATTCATTCATTCAGATAAGGGTTTTATCTTCAGATTTCTTGTTACGAGAAGCTTTGTGTAGAAGGAACTGCAGATACGTCTCGCTTCCCGCACCCTAACTCTCAGTCTGACGGAGGGTCTCGACCCCAAACGTCACCTGCCTCTTCTCTCCACAGATGCTGCCTGACCCGCTGAGTCACTCCAGCACTTTGTATCTATCTTGTTTTGAACGATTGTTAGTTCGGAGATGCAACGTGGAAACCGGCCCTTCGGCCTACCAAGTCCACGCCAACCATCCATCACCTATCCACACTTAGTTCATAGGTCATAGGAGGGGAATTAGGCCTATCAGGTCTACTCTGCCATTGAATCATGGCTGATCTATCTTTCCCCATTCTCCTGCCTTCACCGCATATCCACTGACACCCGCACTAATCAAGAACCTATCTATCTCCGTTTTTTAAATACCCAATGACTTGGCCTCCGCAGTCATCTGTGGCAATGAATTCTACAGATTCACCACCCTCTGGCTAACATTCTTCTTCATCTCTTTTCTAAAGGTACGTCCTTTTATTCTGAGGCCGTGTTCTTTGCTCCTGGACTCTCCCACTTCAGAACTAATGCAATCTTTTTGAAGCCTTGACATAGATACGAGAGCTTGTAATTAATACCGACTCCTGCTCTTCATTCGCATTGTGTGCAGGAAGGAACTGCAGACGCTGATTTACGATGCTGGAGTGACCCAGCGGGTCAGGCAGTGTCTCTGGAGAAAAGGATTTGGTGATGTTTTGGGTCGGGATTCTTTGAAACATCACCCATCCTTTTTCTCCAGAGATGCTGCCTGAACCCATTGAGTTACTCCAGCACTCTGTGTCTATCCTTGGTCTGAACCAGCATCTGCAGTTGTTTGTTTCCACAATGTGTTTTTGCATGTCAAGAAAGGAACTGCAGATGCTGTTACATGGTGAAGGCAGACACAAAATGGTGGAGTAACTCAGCGGGTCAGGCAGCATCTCTGGAGTAAAGGAGAAGGCATTGTTTTGGGTCTGAGGACGGGTCTCGACCAGAAACGTCACAATAGACAATAGGTGCAGGAGTAGGCCATTCGGCCCTTGGAACCAGCACCGCCATTCAATGTGATCATGGCTGATCATCCCCAATCAGTGTCCCGTTCCTGCCTCCTCCCCATATCCGCTATTTTCAGGAGCCCTATCTAGCTCACTATTGAAAGTATCCAGAGAACCAGCCTCCACCGTCCTCTGAGACAGAGAATTCCTTTTCCTTTTCTCCAGAGATGCTGCCTGACCCACTGAGTTACATAGAAACATAGAAATTAGGTGCAGGAGCAGGCCATTCGGCCCTTCGAGCCTGCACCGCCATTCAATATGATCATGGCTGATCATCCAACTCAGTATCCTGTACCTGCCTTCTCTCCATACCCTCTGATCCCTTCAGCCACAAGGGCCACATCCAACTCCCTCTTAAATATGGCCAACGAACTGGCCTCAACTACCTTCTGTGGCAGAGTTGCTCCAGTGTTTTGTGTGTGTGTGTGTGTGTGTGTGTGTGCGCGTATGTAGATAGGCACAAAATACTGGGGTAACTCAGCGGGTCAGGCAGCATCTCTGGAGGGAAGAGATGGGTGATGTTTTGGGTCGAGACCCTTCTTGAGACATTGTTCGTTTGGTCCCTCTCGCTGATTGTAAATAAATTCAAGGCCAGCCAGGCAGCTTCCAGAAGTGGGATGTGCGCCTGTCAATAACAGGCTGCAGCATCTGCTTGTGCAGTGAAATGGCACCATCGCAGCTCCAAAGGTGCAGTAAAATGCCGACATCAACCGGGCATCAGAGGGAGTCTGAGGAAGCGTCTCGACCCGGAACGTCACCCTTTCTTTCTCCCCGGAGAAGCTGTCTGTCCCGCCGAGTCACGCCAGCATTTTGTTTCCATCGTCGAGCTTTTTATTCCTGTTTCAGCCGTTTCTCTTTTCATTTCCAATTCATGGGAAGTGCAAGCCCAAAACGCAGTGTCTGCAGCACACTCTTGCTCTCAAGAATGTTATTGATTTTTCTGCATCTATCAAATGGAAGTGAAATTAGATATAGCTGCAGCAGTTTTGAATGATATGTTATTGCTGTGGGTGCAGGGTGAATATTTGGATGTGTTCGCCCGCATTTGATCTCCTAAGAGGTTTTGGTAATATTTAATCATTGTAGAATTCTGCCACGGGAAGTGCTGGCCTGTCAAGTACTCATTTTAAGATCCTGGTGAAGGAAATGTAACAATGGCAGATTTCTGATGTCTGACTGCACCCAGCGTTTTGGTTTAGTTTAGAGATACAGCACAGAAACAGGCCCTTCGGCCCACAGAGTCCGCACTGACCAGAACTCTGCTATTTACAATTTTTTACCAAAGCCAATTAACCCACAAACCTGCACGTCTTTGGATTGTGGGAGGAAACCGGAGCACCCGGAGAAAACCCACGTAGGTCACGGGGAGAACATACAAGCTCGGTACAATAGACAATAGGTGCAAGGAGGAGGCCATTCGGCCCTTCAAGCCAGCACCGCCATTCAATGTGATCATGGCTGATCATCAGTTTCCTCCAATCCCATTTCCTCCAAACACAAGGCGTAGCTATGGGCACACGCATGGGCCCCAGCTACGCTTGCCTCTTTGTCGAACAATCCTTGTTCTCGGCGTACCAGGGCCCCATCCCCGACCTCTACCTCCGTTACATCGACGACTGCTTTGGTGTCACCTCCTGCACCCACACACAACTGACTGACTTCATTCATTTCACCACCAACTTCCATCCGGCACTCAAATACACTTGGACCATTTCCGACACTTCCCTACCATTCCTTGACCTCACCATCTCTATTGCAGGTGATACGCTCCTGACCGACATCCACTACAAACCAACTGACTCCCACAGCTACCTGGACTACTCTTCCTCCCACCCTGCTTCCTGTAAGGACTCCATCTCCTATTCCCAATTCCTCCGTCTATGCCGCATCTGCTCCCAGGATGAGGTGTTCCACACCAGGTCATCACAAATGTCCTCATTCTTCAGAGAACGGGGATTCCCCTCCCCCACTATTGATGAGGCTCGCACCAGGGTCTCCTCCATACCCCGCAACACTGCCCTCTCTCCCCATTCCCCCACTCGCAACAAGGGCAGAGTCCCCCTGGTCCTCACCTTTCACCCCACCAGCCGGCAAATACAACACATAGTCCTCCGCCAGTTTCGCCACCTCCAACGTGACCCCTCCACTCGCCACATCTTCCTATCTCCCCCCCTGTCTGCCTTCCGCAAAGACCCGCTCCCTCCGCAACTCCCTTGTCAATTCTTCCCTTCCCTCCCGCTCCACCCCTTCCCCGGGCACTTTCCCTTGCAACCGCAAGAGATGCTACACTTGTCCCTTTACCTCCCCCCTCCACTCCTTTCAGGGACCTAAGCAGTCCTTCCAGGTCCGACAGAGGTTCACCTGCACCTCCTCCAACCTCATCTACTGCATCCGCTGCTCTAGATGCCAGATGATCTATATCAGTGAAACCAAGCGGAGGCTTGGCGATCGCTTCGCCGAACACCTCCGCTCGGTCCGCAATAACCAAGCCGACCTCCCGGTGGCTCAGCACTTCAACTCCCCCTCCCATTCCGTATCCGACCTCTCGGTCCTGGGCCTCCTCCACGGCCAGAGTGAGCAACACCGCAAGCTGGAGGAACAGCACCTCATATTCCGCTTGGGGAGTCTGCATCCTCTGGGCTTGAACAGTGAATTTTCTCAATTCTGTTAACCCTTGCTGTCTCCTCCCCTTCCCCACCTCCCCCTCCCACCTCCCCCTCAGCCCTCGGGCTCCTTCTCCTTTTTCCTTTCTTCTCCCCACCCCCCCTCACCTCCCATCAGTCTGAAAAAGGGTTTCGGCCCGAAACGTTGCCTATCTCCTTCGCTCCTTAGATGCTGCTGCACCCGCTGAGTTTCTCCAGCTTTTTGTGTAACCCCCAATCAGTACCCCGTTCCTGCCTTCTCCCCATATCCCCCGACTCCGCTATTTTCGAGATCCCTATCTGGTTTAAACACTTCGACTAAACACTTTTTCTCACAGAGAGTTGTGAGTCTGTGGAATCCTCTGCCTCAAAGGCTGGTTCTCTGGATACTTTCAAGAAAGAGTTAGATAGGGCAGGAAACATGTTCCTGATGTTGGGGAGGTCCAGAACCAGGGACCACAGTTTAAGAATAAGGGGTAAGCCATTTAGAACGGAAATGAGGAAACACTTTTTCACACAGAGAGTTGTGAGTCTGTGGAATCCTCTGCCTCAAAGGCTGGTTCTCTGGATACTTTCAAGAAAGAGTTAGATAGGGCTCTTGAAGTTAGCGGAGTCATGGATATGGGGAGAAGGCAGGAACGGGGTACTGATTGGGGAAGATCAGCCATGATCACATTGAATGGCGGTGCTGGTTCCAAGGGCCGAATGGCCTACTCCTGCACCTTTTATCTATTGTCTGTTTGGACTGAGTATCAGATACTTATTGGAAATCCTCAAACTCAAGCCACAGCTTTTGAGACATTTGAACCTTATTTCTATAGGCAGATTTCTGTAGGCAGATTTCTATAGGCAGATTTCTATAGGCAGATTTCTATAGGCAGATTTCTATAGGCAGATTTCTATAGGCAGATTTGCCTGTTGCTTGCGTCCCTTGATTGCTTGACATAATTGCCAGTGCATAAGGAAACATGACATTCATTTTTTTACTTTACTTTGCAAAGACACCTAAACATTGTGATAGAATTGAACCTGCCAAGTGTGCTCCAGCACTTCTCAACACGCCGCTGAAATCTCCGGTTGTTTTGACAAAATCATTTGGTCTCGGGATCACCGACTGAATCGGTTTGAGATCATTTTTGCTGGAGAGGAAATTTGTATTTTGACAAGTGCAAATTAACTGTAGAAGATGAGGTGAGGATAACATTGTGAAACAGCTCCCGAACGAGACAGGAACTGCTCATTTAAATTCAGGATTTACAAACTTGCTTTCAACCGGTGTAGTTAAAACCCTTGTCCCACGGTACGAGTTCATTCCAGGAGTTCTCCCGAGTTTGCCCCGATTCGAACTCGGAGATTTACGGTAATGGCCGCTCGTCGGTACTCGGGGCTCTCGTGGACATTTTTCATCACGTTGAAAAATCTTCACGAGTCTTCCCGTGCTTACCTGCCGTTAGCGAGTCTTCCCGAGTACCTGCCGTTAGCGTTACGAGCCGCTAAGAGACGTCCCCGAGCTCCGACGTACCCGCTACGCTCATTCTCTGTGCTTACCACGAGTTTGATTTTTTTAAAACTCGGGAGAGCTCTTGGAATGAACTCGTACCGTGGGACAGGGCTTTTACACTCTCAACAATTAAAGAGACCTGTCGATTATTTTATACATTCAGAAGATTATTGACTTCCATCGGGTCAAATATGATGTGGTTACATTTGTTTTGGGGGCTTTCTCATTTGAGCAGTTACGGTTCAATAGCGATGTAGGCTTTGGAGATGCAGCGTGGGGACATGCCCTCCAACCCCTCCCCAACCAGCGATCGCCCCGTACATAAGCACTAACCAGCACACTCGGGACTTGACTTACACACTTGAGTCTGAAGAAGAGTCTCGACCCGAAACGTCGCCTATTCCTCCTCTCCATCGATGCTGCCTCACCCACTGAGTTCCTCCAGCATTTTTGTCTACCGTCGATTTTTTTCCAGCATCTGCAGTTCTTTCTTGAACACTTATAAATTTTACCAAAGCCAATTAACCTACAAGGCTGTACGTCTCCGGAGTGTGGGAGGAAACCAGAGCACCTGGAGAAACCCACACGGTCACGGGGAGAACGTGCAAACTCCGTGCAGACAGCACCCATAGCCAGGATCAAACCCGGTGGTCTGGCGCTGTAATGGCCCTGTCCCACTTATGTGACTTTTTCAGCGACTGCCGGCACCTGGCAAACCCGAGTCTCTGGCGCTGTAAGCTCTGCAATGGGCCTGTCCCACTTACGCGACATTTTCGGCGACTGCCGGCCCCCGTCATAGGTCGTTGCAGGTCGGCGTAAATGTTCAACACGTTGAAAATCCAGCGGCGACCAGAAAGACGCTACGACTCTTTGGGCGACTGAGGAGACGACTCACGACCGTACAGGCGACATGTCGCGGGGTGACGCCTGTCTGGTCGTGAGTAGTCGCCCAAAGAGTCGTACCTTGTTCTGGTCGCCGCTGGATTTTCAACACTTTGAACATTTTCGGCCACCTGTAACGACCTATGACGGGTGCCGGCAGTCGCCAAAAAGTCACGTAAGTGGGACAGGCCCACAAGGCAGCAACTCGACCGCTGCGCCACCGTGATTGAGAGAACGCAAAGGTAATAAAATGATGAGCATCAGTGCCCGTGGTGTGTTCGTGATACTCTCTCAAATTGAAGATTTATTTGAAGCTGAATGGATCGCGGATTATTCTATTCAACTAGGTAAATGAATCTAAGCCTTGCAACTTGAAGTTAAGTTTGACTAATGAGATTGGGACTCCAGGCGGTCAAAGTGGCACAGCGGTATAGTTGCTGCCTCACAGCGCTGGAGACCCGGGTTCACTCCCGATCACCGGTGCTGCCTATACGGAGTTTGCACGTTCACCCCGTGACCTGCGTGGGTTTTCTCCGAGACCTTCGGTTTCCTCCCACGCTCCAAAGGCGTGCAGGTTTGCAGCTTAATTGGCTTGGTGTAAGTGTAAATTGTCCCTAGTGTGTGTAGGGTCCCTGCATAATGGTCCCTACATTATCAACTCGCTAAATTTCAATCAACTTTGCTACCAATATTTCCTTTACCCAAGGACGATAATGGAATGGAAGATGTTACCACCCAACGCACGCTCTGCTCCCGATGTTAGGTCATTTAAAAAGGGGATTGAGTGACTAGATGGCAGACAAAAATGCTGGAGAAATCGGCAGGTGAGACAGCATCTATGGAGCAAAGGAATTGTGACGTTCCCGAGGGCCAATGAACCTACAAGCCTGCAGATCTTTAGGGTGCGGGAGGAAACCGGAGCACACGGACGAAACGCACATGGTCACAGGGAGGTAGATAAAAATGCTGGAGAAACTCAGCGGGTGAGGCAGCATCTATGGAGCGAAGGAATAGGTGACGTTTCGGGTCAAGACCTATTCCTTCGCTCTGTAGATGTTGCCTCACCCACTGAGTTTCCAGAAGGGTCTCGACCCGAAACGTCACCTATTCCTTCGCTCCATAGATACTGCCTCACCCGCTGAGTTTCTCCAGCATGTTTGTCTACCTTCGATTTTCCAGCATCTGCCGTTCTTTCTTAAACATTGAGCGACTAGATCTCCTCAACTTGGTCAAAAAGGCCCATTTCAAAAATGTAATCGCCACTCTACTCACTCCGACCTGCACGAGATAACCACTGATGGGGCGTTTGCGCAGTAATCAACCAGAACCAGATAGTGTTCGTGTGTGGGGATCGCTCGTTGGCGTGGGCCGGACGCCTGTTTCCGCGCTGTCTCTCTAAACTAGACCAAATAGGTTTGTAGCTTTTTATAAATGAGTTCCTCGTGGCCACGGAACAAAGGTATAAACTGGTTTCCGAGTTGCTCTAACGCTGACAGCGTGACTGCTAACTCCACGAGAATGTGAAATGAAAAGTGTTGTACAGCTGCCGAAAATGTCTTTGCGATGTGTAAGGAAGGAGCTCTACAGGACTGAGCGGACAAGTGGCTCATGATTCTTGCTTATAAATCTATGTACCAGGAATCTGTAAATGGAACATAACCACACACTTCCCAGCAATACATTTTTTTCTTTCTTTGAAAAGCCAAAATAAAAAAAATTGACCGGGGAATCTTAGAAATGTTGAGCCACTGTTCTGTTCCTTCCAAAGTCATGTAGCTGAAAATCAATTTTGTGTTCAAGGATTTTTAATAATATAATAATGATAAATTCATTTGTATAGCACGTTTAAAAACAGAAAGCGAATGGCATGTTGGCCTTTATAACAAGAGGAATCAAATGTTGGAGCAAAGAGGTCCTTCTGCAGTTGTACAGGGCCCTAGTGAGACCACACCTGGAGTATTGTGTGCAGTTTTGGTCCCCTAATTTGAGGAAGGACATTCTTGCTATTGAGGGAGTACAGCGTAGGTTTACAAGGTTAATTCCCGGGATGGCGGGACTGTCATAGGCTGAGAGAATGGAGCAGCTGAGCTTGGAGTTTAGAAGGATGAGAGGATATCTCATTGAAACATATAAGATTGTTAAGGGTTTGGACACGCTAGAGGCAGAAAACATGTTCCCGATGTTGGGGAAGTCCAGAACCAGGGGCCACAGTTTAAGAATAAGGAGTAAGCAATTTAGAACGGAGACGAGGAAACACTTTTTCTCACAGAGAATGGTGAGCCTGTGGAATTCTCTGCCTCAGAAGGAGGCCGGTTCTCTGGATGCTTTCAAGAGAGAGCTAGAGAGGGCTTGTAAAAATAGCGGAGTCAGGGGATATGGGGAGAAGGCAGAGACGGGGTACTGATTGGGGACGATTAGCCATGATCACATTGAATGGCGGTGCTGGCTCGAAGGGCCGAATGGCCTACTCCTGCACCTATTGTCTATAGTCTATTGCTGAACTCACGTTGACAAAAGTGCTTCACATCAGTGCAGGTACTAATTTGATACGTACAACGGTAGATAGACGTAACAGTACATACATAATCTGTTTACTGCGCCCCCCTCAGAGGGGCTCAAAAGCGCTAGGGAGTAGAAATAGGTGTTGAGTCGTGACTGAAAGGAGTGGATGGAGGGGGCATTTCTGATGAGGAGCGGGATGCTGTTCCACAGTCTAGGTGCTGCAACCCCAAAAGCACGGTCGCCCCTGAGCTTAAACCCAGACCGCGGGATGGTCAGTAGCCCCAAGTCGGCCGGCCCGAGGGACCTGGAGGTAGAATGGTTGGTTAGAAGATTTTTTGATATGAAAGAGGGGTGGGGGGGGCGGTGTGTAGGGGGATAAAGCCCGTTAAGGGCTTTGTAAACGAATAAGAGGAGCTTAGAGATACAGCATGGAAACTGGTCTTTTGGCTCAATGAGTCCACGCGGACGATCGATCACCCGTTCTATGTTATCCCACTTTCTCATCCGCTCCATCCCGAGGCTCACGAGGGGCGATTAACAGAGGGCCAATGAACCTGCAAGCCTGTAGATCTTTAGGGTGCGGGAGGAAACCGGAGCACCCGGACGAAACCCACATGGTCACAGGGAGGTAGACAAAAATGCTGGAGGAACTCAGCAGCTGAGGCAGCATCTATGGAGTGAAGGATAGATGCTGCCTCACCCGCTGTTTCCAGAAGGGTCTCAACCCGAAACGTCACCTATTCCTTCGCTCCATAGATGCTGCCTCACCCGCTGAGTTTCTCCAGCATGTGTGTCTACCTTTGATTTTTCCAGCATCTGCAGTTCTTTCACTGGATGGATTTAAGAGAGAGTTGGATAGAGCTCTAGGGGCTAGTGGAGTCTTGGGATATGGGGAGAAGGCAGGCACGGGTTATTAATAGCGGACGATCTGCCATGATCATATTGAATGGCGGTGCTGGCTCTAAGGGCCGAATGGCCTCCTCCTGCACCTATTTTCTATGTTTCTTAAGCACATGGTCACAGGGAGAACGTGCAAACTCCACACAGGCAACACCCGAGGTCGGAGGACCTCAGAGGATATAGCTTCCAGAGGACATAGGCCAGAGGATCGGGTAGATGCACAGAGTCTCTCGCCCAGAGTAGGGGCATCGAGGACCAGAGGACATAGGTTTAAAGTGAAGGGGAAAGATTTAATATGAATCTGAGGGGTAACTTTTTCACACAAAGCTAACAATGGCCTGTTTCCTTTATCATCGTTATTTTTTAATGCATTTCTTTCATTCATTTAATCCATATCTCTCTATATCACCGTCTATATAGCTCTTGTTTCCTTCTCTCCTGACTCAGTCTGAAGAAGGGTCTCGACTCGAAACGTCACCCATTCCTTCTCTCCAGAAATGCTGCCTGTCCCGCTGAGTTACTCCAGCTTTTTGTGTCCGTCTTCCCTTGAATGGACACTGGGGAAGTCAGAGCTCCACACCTCTTACCCCAGCTCCGTGCTTCCCCCGCTTAATGCCGTGTCGTGGCAGAACTAGTAACACTGGTGTTCAGTGCCGACCCATTGTAAATTCCCATATATCTTGTTCACAAGTTGTAGGAGAAGAATAAGGCCATTCGGCCCATCAACTCTACTCTGCCATTCAATCATGGCCGACCTATCTTTCTCAACCCCATTCTCCTGCCTTCGCCCCGTAACCCCTGACCCGCCTGCTAATATTTGGTGACTTCTGCACCTTTATATCTTTGGCCAGTGTAGCTTTGCAGCTCAAAGCTCACCATTTGGGGAATACTTTGGATATTCTTTCCTTCACATTTCTAGCATTTAGTTTTGCTGGCAATGTGTTGCCAGTGCTCCAGGGCTGAATGAGAGATGAGGCTTCCCGATCTCTTGCTCTTCACCTTAGAAACATAGAAAATAGGTGCAGGAGGAGGCCATTCATTGCGATCATGGCTGATCGTCCCCAATCAATAACCCGTGCTTGCCTTCTCCCCATATCCCTTGATTCCACTAGCCCCTAGAGCTCCCTTAAATCCATCCAGTGATTTGGCCTCCACTGCCCTCTGTGGCAGGGAATTCCACAAATTCACAACTCTCTGGGTGAAATTTTTTTTCTTCTCACCTCAGTCTTAAATGACCTCCCCTTTATTCTAAGACTGTGGGCCCTGGTTCTCGACTCGCCAACATTGGGAACATTTTTTTATTGCAGCTAGTTTGTCCAGCCCTTTTATGATGTTATATGTTTCTATAAGATCCCCCCACCCCCCCAATCCTTCTAAACTGAAAGCACTCGGATGACTATCTAACGGGACAAAAGTCAAACGTATTCCACAAATTCACAACTCTCTGGGTGAGTTACTCCAGCTTTTTGTGTATGTATTCGGTTTAAACCAGCACCTGCAGTTCCTTCCTACACCTAATGTGAAGAGTTGGCTGGGAAGGTTTTGGTGAGAGTCGTGTTGAGGTGAAGGGCGGACAAGAGCTCAAACAGAAATGGATGTCTGTGTTCATTTGGCAAGCAAATCATAAAGTAAGTAAAATGTAGTAAATTTGAGAAATACTGCGCTTGCTTAAATAAAGAAGGTTAATAAAGGAAATTCACAAACAAGATATTATTATTGATGTGCTTACAGCTTCATTAAATTCCCCTTAAGGATTGCAATGAGGTTCTGGATCATTTGCAATAATAATTACCCGGTGATCAATTGACTGCATCTGACATTGTGCTTGTCATTTTCAAATGTGAAGCCCATCTATAATGGATAGTCTGGAGAGCTTTTGTATCATGCGAGCTGGAGTCTGAGTGAGTGGTTATTATTTGCATAGTCGGCACTTTTTACATGCAGACTTTCACTGGCTTAAACTTCTCTTGGCGAATACATTGGTGCAAAGCAGATTACATCAACTGCTGCGAACCAAATCGATCGCTAACATCACGTCATCCGTTCGAGTATTATTTTGAAATGATAGGGGATTTTAAGATGCAGTCAACTGAAACTGGGATAGTAAGTAGGCAAATATTGCTGGAAAAACTCAGCGTGTGAGGCAGCATCTATGGAGATAAGGAGGAGGCGACGTTTCGGGTCGAGACCCTTCTTCAGACCTTAAATAGTGACATGGAATGTACTGATAGATGAGGGGTGGCACGGTGGCGCAGCTGTAGAGTTGTTTCCTTACAGCGCCGGAGACCCGGGTTCGATCCTGACTGCGGGTGCTGTCTGTACGGAGTTTGCACGTTCTCCCCGTGACCACGTGGGCTTTCTCCGGGTGCTCCGGTTTCCTCCCGCACTCCAAAGACGTGCGGGTTTGTAGGTTAATTTGGCTTCGGTAAAATTTGTAAATTGTCCCTGGTGTGTGTGTGTGGGATAGTGCTGGTGTACGGGGATCGCTGGACGGCACGGACTCGGTGGGCCGAAGGGCCTGTTTCCGCGCTGTATCCCTAAACTAAACTGCTTTCACCTCCGCTGAAATGCCACCATTGTCCTCTTCCATTTGTAGTATTACATCAGGTTCATGTTTCACACTTTCATTATTACTCTTGACATTTTGAACTTCTAGCGATAAGGCATGTGTGGTTTCTAATGGGCCTGTCCCACTTACGCGACATTTTCGTCGACTGCCAGCGCCCGTCATATCGGAAAATCCCGCGGCGACCAGAAAGACGCTACGACTCTTTGGGCGACTGAGGAGATGACTCACGACCATACAGGCAACACCCAAGGAATAAAGTCCTTGTTCCCCAATTTCTCCTTCTAGCTCAAACCCTCGAGTCCTGGCGACATCTTCTTCAATCTTCGTTGCACTCTTCGCAGCGTAATGACATTCTTCCTAGATCAGGGTGACCAAAAGTGTACTCAATACTCCAAAGGCGTCCTCGATAACATCTGCACAACTGTAACAGAACGTCGCAACTTCTACACTATAAAGCAGCCTGACTGAGGAAAGCCAATGTACCCCAAGCTTTCTGGACCACCCTATCAACCTGTGGTGCCACATTCAGGGACCCTACTTCACACTGACGTCTGCTGCCTGACCCGCCCAGTTACTCCAGCACTCTGTGCCCTTTCGCATAAACCGGCATCTGCAGTTCCTTGTCTCCAGGTTTGCTTATATTTAGTGTCGCATGCCTTGTCTTCTTCCCGATCTTGTTCTGATGTTCAGGCTGGAGTGAGCAGAATCCAGTGCTCTCGTCATCCCCAGAGACCCTGCGGATGGATGCCAAATGCAGAATTTCAAGTGGATTACGGAGACGAGCAAGGTTCGGAATGGGAAGCCCACGTCGGATAAATTAAATCTTTGACAGTTTTGAATGATACATAAGCTGTGTGTAATCCCTTATAAATATGTTTGATTTGAGCAACCAGGCTTATAGTTCTAACTGCGTATCAGAGAAGGGCTCTCTGTGTACAGGCCACGTTGCAATGTATGGGTCTGCTGGATGAGATGCAGCATAAATGTCCACCAGGCTTTATTTTAGTTTAGTTTAGAGATACAGCACGGAAACGGGCCCTTCGGCCCATCGAGTCCGCGCCGACCAGCGATCCCCGCAGATTAACGCTATCCTACACCCACTAGGGACAATTTTTACATTTACCAAGCCAATTAACCTCCAAATCTGCACGTCTTTGGAGTGTGGGAGGAAACCGAAGATCTCGGAGAAAACCCACGCAGGTCACGGGGAGAGCGTGCAAACTCCGTACAGGCAGCGCCCCCGTAGTCGGGATGGAACCCGGGTCCCCGGCGCGGCATTCGCTGTGAGGCAGCAACTCTACCGCTGCGCCACCGTGACCGTGTGGGTGGAAACCGGAGCACCCGGAGAAAACCCACGCGTTCACAGGGAGAACGTGCAAACTCCGTACAGAGAGCACCCGTAGTCAGGAGTGAACCCGGGCCACTGGCGCTGTGAGGCAGCGACTCTACCAGCTGCGCCACCGGGCCTCCATCAAACCCTCATCCTCCTATGCACGGGCAAATATGTTTCTGCCCAATATCTTGTTACTTTCCAATGTGATTAAATCCCCTGTTACATATTTGCGTTTACCACAGATGTCATGCTGGAGTCAATGACCCAGTTACTTGATGGCAAGTCTATATAGTTGCTCATCCACATTGGCTTCGCTGCATGAGAACAGAACTCGACAGCTTAACGATTATGATCCGAACTCAAGAGTTCTTCTACTTGTATTCTTTAATGCTTTTGGCAGGAGATCAAACCAGCATTTAGTAAAATAAAACAATATTAATTATTAAATTGTCTTATTTTACAGCAAGTGAACTTGTTGAACAGTAGTCACATTTGGGCACAGAGTGCTGGAGTAACGCAGTGGGTCAGGCAGTATAGAAACACCGAAAATAGGTGCAGGAGCAGGCCATTCGGCCCTTCGAGCCTGCACCGCCATTCAATATGATCATGGCTGATCATCCAACTCAGTATCCTGTACCTGCCTTCTCTCCATACTCCCTGATTCCTTTAGCCACAAGGGCCACATCTAACTCCCTCTTAAATATAGCCAATGAACTGGCCTCAACTACCCCCTGTGGCAGAGAGTTCCAGAGACCCACCACTCTCTGCGTGAAAAATGTTTTCCTCATCTCGGTCCTAAAGGAATTCCCCCTTATGCTTAGACTGTGACCCCTTGTTCTGGACCTCCCCAACATCGGGAACAATCTTCCTGCATCTAGCCTGTCCAACCCCTTAAGAATTTTGTAAGTTTCTATAAGATCCCCCCTCAGTCTTCTAAATTCTAGCGAGTACAAGCCGAGTCTATCCAGTCTTTCCTCATATGAAAGTCCTGACATCCCAGGAATCAGTCTGGTGAACCTTCTCTGTAACCCCTCTATGGCAAGAATGTATTTTCTCAGATTTGGAGACCAAAACTGTACGCAATACTCCAGGTGTGGTCTCACCAAAACACTGTACAACTGCAGTAGAACCTCCCTGCTCCTATACTCAAATCCTTTTGCTATGAATGCTAACATACCATTTGCTTTCTTCACTGCCTGCTGCACCTGCATGCCTACTTTCAATGATTGGTGTACCATGACACCCAGGTCTCGTTGCATCTCCCCTTTTCCTAATTTGCCACCATTCAGATAATAGTCTACCCTCCTGTTTTTGCCACCAAAGTGGATAACCTCACATTTATCCACATTATACTGCATCTGCCATGCATTTGCCACTCACCCAGCCTATCCAAGTCACCTTGCAGCCTCCTAGCATCCTCTTCACACCTAACACTGCCCCCCAGCTTAGTGTCATCCGCAAACTTGGAGATGTTGCATTCAATTCCCTCATCCAGATCATTAATATATATTGTAAATAGCTGGGGTCCCAGCACTGAGCCTTGTGGTACCCCACTAGTCACTGCCTGCCATTGTGAAAATGACCCGTTTACTCCTACTCTTTGCTTCCTGTCTGCCAGCCAGTTCTCTATCCACATCAATACTGAACCCCCAATACCGTGTGCTTTAAGTTTGTATACTAATCTCTTATGTGGGACCTTGTCGAAAGCCTTCTGAAAGTCTAGATATAACACATCCACTGGTTCTCCCTTATCCACTCTACTAGTTGCATCCTCGAAAAAGTATATAAGATTCGTCAGACATGATTTACCTTTCGTAAATCCATGCTGACTTTGTCTAATGATTTCACCACTTTCCAAATGTGCTGCTATCCCATCTTTAATAACTGACTCTAGCAGTTTCCCCACTACCGATGTTAGACTAACTGGTCTGTAATTCCCCGTTTTCTCTCTCCCTCCTTTTTTAAAAAGTGGGATAACAATAGCTACCCTCCAATCCTCAGGAACTACTCCAGAATCTAAGGAGTTTTGAAAAATTATCACTAATGCATCCACTATTTCTGGGGCTACCTCTTTGAGCACTCTGGGATGCAGACTATCTGGCCCTGGGGATTTATCGGCCTTTAATCCATTCAATTTACCCAACACCACTTCCCGGCTAACCTGGATTTCACTCAATTCCTCCACCTTATTTGACCCCCGGTCCCCTGCTATTTCCGGCAGATTATTTATGTCTTCCTTAGTGAAGAGAGAACCAAAGTAGTTATTCAATTGGTCTGCCATGTCCTTGTTCCCCATGATCAACTCACCTGTTTCTGACTGCAAGGGACCTACATTTGTTTTAACTAATCTCTTTCTCTTCACATATCTATAAAAACTTTTGCAGTCAGGTTTTATGTTCCCTGCCAGTTTTCTTTCATAATCTATTTTTCCTTTCCTAATTAAGCCCTTTGTCCTCCTCTGCTGGACTCTGAATTTCTCCCAGTCCTCTGGTATGCTGCTTTTTCTGGCTAATTTGTATGCTTCATCTTTAGTTTTGATACTATCCCCGATTTCCCTTGTTATCCATGGATGTACTACCTTCCCTGATTTATTCTTTTGCCAAACTGGGATGAACAATTGTTGTAGTTCATCCATGCAGTCTTTAAATGCCTTCCATTGCACATCCACCGTCAACCCTTTAAGAATTAATTGCCAGTCTATCTTGGCCAATTCACGTCTCATACCTTCAAAGTTACCTTTGTTTAAGTTCAGAACCCTTGTTTCTGACTTAATTATGTCACTCTCCATCCTAATGAAGAACTCAACCATATTATGGTCACTCTTGCCCAAGGGGCCACGTACAACAAGGCTGCTAACTAACCCTTCCTCACTACTCAATATGCAGTCTAGAATAGCCTGCTCTCTCATTGGTTCCTCTACATGTTGATTTAGAAATCTATCCCGCATACTATCCAAGAAATCCTCTTCCTCAGCACCTCTGCCCATCTGATTCACCCAATCTATATGTAGATTGAAGTCACCCATTATAACTGTTTTACCCTTGTTGCACGCATTTCTAATTTCCTGTTTGATGCCATCCCCAACTCCACTACTACTGTTAGGTGGCCTGTACACAACTCCCACTAGTGTTTTCTGCCCCTTAGTGTTTCGCAGCTCTACCCATATCGATTCCACATCCTCCAAGCTAATGTCCTTCCTTTCTATTGCATTAATCTCCTCTCGCACCAACAACACTACGCCACCTCCCTTTCCCTCCTGAATATTGGATATCCCTGGATGTTCAGCTCCCAGCCTTGGCCACCCTGGAGCCATGTCTCCGTGATCCCAACTATATCATAGTCATTAATAGCTATCTGCACATTCAACTCATCCACCTTATTACGAATGCTCCTTGCATTGAGACACAAAGCCTTCAGGCTTGTTTTTACAATACTCTTACTCCTTATACAATTATGTTGACAAGTGGCCCCTTTTGATTTTTGTCCTGGAAACCCATCACCTCTTATTCTCTGTTTATTATTTTTTTCTTCTTTTCCCCCCCTACATGTTGGGTCTGAGTGCTTCCCTTCTCTGCCTCCTGCCTCAGACCCTGTCTACTGGCTTTCTCTATTTAAGTCTCTCCCCCCAACCGTTCTAGTTTAAAGTCCCCCCCGGTAGCTTTTGCATCTGTGGGGAACATGGATAGGTGACGTTTCACAGAGTGCTGGAGTACCTCAGTGGGCCAGGCAGCATCTGTGGAGAACATGGATAGGTGACGTTTCACAGAGTGCTGGAGTACCTCAGTGGGCCAGGCAGCATCTGTGGAGAACATGGATAGGTGACGGTTTGGGTCAGGAAGCTTCTATTATTATACAGCTTCTTCCCAGCAGTGATTACCCAGTTGAACACTACAAATACCAACAAATTACAAACTTCAAACTATCTCGGTAACGCTAGGGACTTTGGGGTTTTTATTTGCACTAAGATATTTTTGAATTTTATGTAACTATTTTTCATTTATCATCTTATCCACGAGCACTGTGTTTACAGAACTGTTTCATTTGTTCCCTTTTTGGTACATATGTAGATTAAATTCTCTGGTCTTGACTCTTGAGCATACGGATGCTTCTTTCAGAGAAACATAGAAACATAGACAATAGGTGCAGGAGGAGGCCATTTGGCGCTTCGAGCCAGCACCGCCATCCATTGTGATCGTGGCTGATCATCCCCAATCAGTACCCCGTTCCTGCCTTCTCCTCACATCCCCTGATGGAAACACATCTCTTCTGTGGAAAATGGTCTAGAAACTGAAATGTGCATCCCTTGAGCAAGACATTGCCGCTGTTCAATGTGACCAAACGGTCTTCAGCATTTTCTGGAAGTGGTCTGAAGAAGGGTCTCGACCCGAAACGTCACCCATTCCTTCTCTCCAGAGATGCTGCCCGTCCCGCTGAGTTACTACAGCGTTTTGTGTTTATCTGCGGTGTGAACCAGCGTCTGCAGTTCCTTCCTACACATTCTGTATTTTAGAATTCATTTCATGAAAGTGTTGAGAAATGTGGCTGTTTATGAAGAGACAAAGTGATTATATTACATAAACAAAGTAATTCAATAGGATACAGGATTCAATATGTTTATTTATATTGCCTATGGCTCATTAGACCAAACAACTTGATCCTTTAATATAACGAACTCAATTTACAATGAACCAATTTGAGAAATGATTGTGTTAATCTTAATGCGATTCATCTTTATCTCGTTCAGACTGTCTGAGACCAAGTGAACCTCTCAGTCTGAAGAAGGGTCTTGACCCGAAACGTCATCCATTTCTTCTCCCCATAGATGCTGCTTGTCCCACTGAGTTACTCCAGCATTATTTGTCTACCTTCAGTTTAAACCAGCATCTCGAGTTCCTTCTTACACATATTCTCCACAGATGCTGCCTGATCCGCTGTGTTACTCCAGCACTCTGTGAAACGTCACCTATCCATGTTCTCCACAGATGCTGCCTGACCCGCTGAGTTACTCCAGCACTCTGTGAAACGTCACCTATCCATGTTCTCCACAGATGCTGCCTGACCCGCTGAGTTACTCCAGCACTCTGTGAAACGTCACCTATCCATGTTCTCCACAGATGCTGCCTGACCCGCTGAGTTACTCCAGCACTCTGTGAAACGTCACCTATCCATGTTCTCCACAGATGCTGCCTGACCCGCTGAGTTACTCCAGCACTCTGTGAAACGTCACCTATCCATGTTCCCTACAGATGCTGCCTGACCCGCTGAGTTACTCCAGCACTCTGTGAAACGTCACCTATCCATGTTCTCCACAGATGCTGCCTGACCCGCTGCGTTACTCCAGCACTCTGTGTCTATCTGTAATCTGATACACAGATCAGGTATTCCTCCCTGGGTTACCCACGCAGACATTGGTTCCTCAAAGCAGCAAGGATGCTGTTTGCAACACAACTCTCCCCACCCTGCTCTCACCCCCACACCCCCTCCCCCTGCACCCCTTCCCCCTTGGGTGGGGTGTAGGGGGAAGGGGTGTAGTGGGAGGGGGTGTACCCCATTCAGCCCGGACTTTGCTGGCTTTACCTTGCATAAACGTTATTCTCTTACGTATCTGTACACTGTTAATGACTCGATTGTACCATGTATCGTCTTGCCGCTGACTGGTTATCACGCAACAAAAAGCTTTTCACTATACCTCGGTACACGTGACAATAAACTGAACCGAGTTTTGATGTAAACACCATGACAATCGCTCTTGAGCTGAAGGCATGACTAGGGAACCTCTTTATGAAAGCCATTTTAACATTGCAGGCGTAATATTTTTTCCTGTGCATTGTAAGGCTGTGTATCGTTTCAAACAGATCACCCAATTCATTGCTCCGATATTTTCATCGATTTTACTCGGTTCAAATAACATCTCTTCAAGTTGTCTTTTTTGTCAATAAATCTTATCTTCTTGAAATGTCATTCAATTCTTATTAAAGTGTTAAAAAACGATCCAGAACCAATTTAATGGCAAAGAGGTTAAAATGTTTTGTTTAAAAAAAAAAAAATTGCAAGAGAAATAAAATCACTTGCATTCCTATTGATGGCGACTGGTGCATTTTTGGATGCATTTTACGATGCCGCTGGACACCAGACTTGTACGTACGGTCTGGATAATGCGGAGGTGGAACTGGCTCGTTCACAGGCAGGATATGTTGTCTGTTACACCTGTACGTGCCTCCATCGGCACTGAGCTGATATGAGCGCGGCTCAGAAGCAGTTCCTGATATTACACCGATACCGTCATAGCCTTTGTCAGTCTGCAAACGCACCACCTGCCCCTTGGTTAATGGTGGCAGCGGCCTACTTGTCTTGTCATACCACTGTTTTTGAATGTCACGCTTCTGTTGTAACCTGGACTGGATTTCCGATGGTGGAACCACCTGTGGGATCAATGCCGGACCCGACACGGACACCGTGGCTCGGGTCAGCCTCAACAATAAACGTTGAGCGGGTGAACCCAAAATGGGGTCGCGGGAGATGTTGCGTAAGTTGAGTAGATCCACGTCGGAATTAGCTCTGTACGATCGTTCCATGAGCTGTTTGGCACTCTTGACAGCCCGCTCAGCCAGTCCATTCGACTGTGGATATCCGGGGCTGCTGGTAATGTGGCGTAAATTGCAGCGTGCGGCAAATTCCTTGAAGTGTTGGCGGGTGAGACATGCAAGGATTGCACGAGGCTGCCTCACCCGCTGAGTTTCTTCAGCATTTTTGTCGACCTTCTGTGAGCACGTGATTTGATGCCTGCCATCCGGGGCGGGATCCGTGTGTACACGTGATGGATGTGGCCCGCCATCTGCTCACAGACCTGCGTTGCCCACCCCTGGTCTAGCGGTTAGTCATAGCTCCATAGGTTGTTGGGAAGAAGCTGTTCTTGAACCTGGAGGTCACGGTTTTCAGGCTCCTGTACCTTCTTCCCCATGGTAGCAGCGAGATGAGAGCGTGGCCTGGGTGGTGTGGGTCTGTGATAAGAGCGTGGTCAGGGTGGTGTGGGTCAGGGTGGTGTGGGTCAGGGTGGTGTGGGTCAGGGTGGTGTGGGTCTGTGATAAGAGCGTGGTCAGGGTGGTGTGGGTCAGGGTGGTGTGGGTCTGTGATGAGAGCGTGGCCAGGGTGGTGTGGGTCAGGGTGGTGTGGGTCAGGGTGGTGTGGGTCTGTGATGAGAGCGTGGCCAGGGTGGTGTGGGTCAGGGTGGTGTGGGTCATGGTGGTGTGGGTCTGTGATGAGAGCGTGGCCAGGGTGGTGTGGGTCAGGGTGGTGTGGGTCTGTGATGATGCTGGCTGCCTTTTATTAACACAAAATATTTCATTCTCACAGACAAGTTCCCTTCAGCTGATGTGGCATAATTTAATGAGCTGGATTTAATAGGATTAGCATTGCCATTAGCTGAGTGTGAAGTGCAAGGTGCTCTGATTTATGATATTTTTAAATACATTTAAAAAGTGACAAGTTTACTGTTCAGCGGGATGATCTTCCCCAATAAGGGAACAACAAATAGTGTGGATACTTGGAGTGGGGCATTAGCCGGGCTATTAACTACGTTGCAAATGTTTACAGTGATATCCGCACATACCTGGAGGGAGATCTCCTAGAAGTAAAATCAACAGATCAATTAGGATTGCTATTCGAATGGAGGCTTTCTGGATGCATCTCCTTCAAACAGTGCTGTAATCGCATTGAGAGGCAGCTCGTGTCAAAGGGCTTTTTTTCATAATGTTCCTATCGTGCAGAGCACGTCAAAATATATTCACGGTGGCGCAGCGGTAGAGTTGCTGCCTTACAGCGCTCGCAGCGCCGGAGACCCGGGTTCCATCCCGACTGCGCGTGCAGTTTGTACGGAGTTTGCACGCTCTCCCCGTGACCCGCGTGGGTTTTCTCCGAGATCTTCGGTTTCCTTCCGCACTCCAAAGACGTGCTGGTTTGTAGGTTAATTGGCTTGGTACAAATGTAAAAACTGTCCGTAGTGGGTGTAGGATGGTGTTAACGTGCGGGGATCGCTGGTCGGCGCGGACCCAGTGGGCCGAAGGGCCTGTTTCTGTGCTGCGTTGCTAAACTAAACTAAAACTATAGCAATGATAGGGGAGACAGTCAGAAACTTTTTCCCAGGTCTAATTTCCCATCCAGATGCGCAGTACATATCTCCCTGACCCATACCATCTAGTGGGGGTCGAGGAACGAGCGTTGACGTTGATCGCAGCCCTGTTTCCACCAGTCTTTCCCCCACCACGCACAAGACAGACACCATTGTGCGCAGACGCTGAGAAGCGTGTTCAGCTCTGGCTGAACAACTTCTAATCTTGATGTGTGGACTCGATAAGAAGAAGACATTCTAGTGCAAGGTAGACAAAAGTGCTGGAGAGACTCAGCGGGTGCAGCAGCATCTATGGAGCAAAGGAAATAGGCGACGTTTCGGGCCGAAACCCTGAAGGAAATAGGCAACGTTTCGGGCCGAAACCCTTCCGGGTTTCGGCCCGAAACGTCGCCTATTTCCTTCGCTCCACAGATGCTGCTGCACCCGCTGAGTTTCTCCAGCACTTTTGTCTACCTTCGATTTTCCAGCATCTGCAGTTCCTTCTTAAACACCTTCTAGTGCATTGTTGATGAGACTTTAACATAGGAAATAGGTGCAGGAGTAGGCCATTCGTCCCTTCGAGCCAGCACCACCATTCAATGTGATCCTGGCTGATCGTCTAAAATCACTACCCCGTCCCCTGCTTTCTCCCCATATCCCTTGATTTCCATTAGCCCTGAGAGCCAAATCGAACTCTAGTCTAGTTAGGACATCATGCTCCCCCAAAATACCGCTCAGATCCTTTACCAACTGGTCGGAGGTGCAGCGTTGCAGGCTAACAGGTTATATAATTGTTCACAGAAGCTTTTAGTTGCCTCTATCTGCAGAGCTTCCTCCTAGATATGCCAGAACAATGTAGGGTTGCAAATGTCTTCCCTCCATCATCAATAAAGAAGCGTTCTGCTTGCCAGATGGCGTAACATCTGTGCAGGGAGAAACTCGACCAATACATTGATCTGGGCTAAAATTAATAGTTACTATGGGGGGAAAAAAAAGTGCGGATTAATATTTGAAAGCCAGCATGGAATTGGAAAAGACGGTTGTGTTTGACTGCGTTTGACTTTGTTAATGAGATCACAGAATTGGTGCGGTCCCCTGGGGTGCAGTGGCCTCTCCTCATCAATTGTTAATGAAAGGGCCATTGATCTGCAGTGTTAACAGAGGCTGCCTGACCTGCTGAGCAGAGATTTACAGCTTAGAGATACAGCACGGAAACAGGCCCTTCAGCCCACCGAGTCCGTGTCGACCAGCGATCCCCGTACATTAACACCATCCCACACACACACACACACACACACACACACACACACACACACACACACACACACACACACACACACACACACACACACACACACACACACACACACGCACCAGGGACAATTTGTAATTTTACCGGATCCAATTAACCTACAAACCTGCACGTCTTTGGAGCGTTGGAGGAAACCGGAGCACCCGGAGAAAACACACGCAGGTCACGGGGAGAACGTGCAAACTCCGTACAGACAGCACCCGTGGGCAGGATTGAACCCGGGTCTCCGGTGCCGTGAGGCAGCAGCTCTACCCGCTGCGCCCCCGTGCCGTGCACAGCAGTTGAGTGTTGCTTTTAGAAAAGGAAGAGTGGATTAAGACAGTCGGTGAGATCTTGTGCATTGATATTCAATGTCAATTTGTTACGATATCACATTGTACCTTTTAATTTTGTTAGCAATAATGTTGTGTACGATGTTTGCAATAAGGTGTAGACTCGGTGGCCGATGAGCCTGTCTCCGCGCTGTATCGCTAACCTAAACTGAACGTAGGGCAACCTCCACTGGCAATGCAGTCATGGGCGGACAATCAGCTGCGATGACTGGTTTTATGGATCCGCTTTGTGTGATCTGTCCATGGTGCTGAAGATTAACTCCCCTGAAATGTGACAAGGGAGAGATTGTATATAGAGACATAGAGACATAGAAAATAGGTGCAGGAGTAGGCCATTCGGCCCTTCGAGCCAGCACCGCCATTCAATGTGATCATGGCTGATCATCCACAATCAGTACCCCGTTCCTGCCTTCTCCCCATATCCCTTGATTCCATTAGCCCTAAGAGTTGTATCTAACTCTCTCTTGAATACATCCAGTGACTTGGCCTCCACTGCCTTCTGTGGCAGGGAATCCCACTTTATGACTGTTGGCAAAACGATTTCCCTCCTGGGATAAATAGAGTTATATCGTACCGTATTGAATCGTAATATCAGAGTGAGCTTGGTATTATATGGGCAGTGGCTCAGTTCGTTTCTATTGAGAGAATGGAGAATGTTGACCAAATAGGAACGGTTTTGAGTGGATTTGTGCTGTACTGTCTTCCCACATCATGACATTATCTGAACCCCTTGGTGATCTCACTGCCTGCAATCATGCGCAGATATCCCTTTATTTCTCTCCACGAGGTGTGTTGAACAAATGTCAGTTTTGGCGGGTGGCTCAGCATTAATCCCAGTGAATCAGCGGCTCCTTCCTTGTGTTCCGTTGCCTGACGTGGCGTAGGTTTGTTACGAGGTGCGCAGCGCAGGATGGGAGGAGAGACTTCTCCATTTTGGCCTCTCTCTGCTTGCACTTTCACTTTAGTTTCGGCAAGATATATTGCAGAAACAGGCCCTTCTGCCCACCGAGTCCGTGCCGACCAGCTATCGTTACTTTTTTGCATATCTTTCATTCATTTGTTCCATATCTCTTTATATCACCGTCAAAATCTCTCGTTTCCTTTTCCCACGGCTCTGTCTGTCTCGACCCAAAACGCCCTGCTGAATTACTACGGCATTTTGTGTCTATCTTTGGTTTAAACCAACATCTGCATTTCCTTCCTGCACACCAGGTTGGTAGGTTAATTAATTTGGTATAAATGTAAATTGTTCCTAGTGTGCGTAGGATAGTACGAAGAAGTAACAATGATACAGGAAACGGGCCATTGTTAGCTGTTTGCTGGGGTTGATGGTTGTCACGGACTCGCTGGGCTGAAGGGCCTGTTTCCGTGCTGTACCCTACTGTAAATATTACATCCAAAGAAGACCCAGAAGCATGTTCCAAGCCTTGTGGTTTCAATGTTTTAATCATATTTTGGACTCGTCAAGTTGAGGGATGTTTCCGCTGGGAATTGTGCCTTTTTTTTAATACAAAATCACAAGTGTCAGAGGCCAGAGATCAGACACAGAGTGGCTCAGGTTAAAGGGAGCTTCTTGCAATCTGCATAAGAGAATCCGTTCAAAGATACACACAAAATGCTGGAGTAACTCAGCGGGACAGGAAGCCTCTCTGGAGAGAAGGAATAGGTGACGCTTCCGGTCTCGACCCGAAATTCAGTCGTGAACTGAAGAAGGGTCTCGACCCGAAACGTCACCCATTCCTTCTCTCGAGAGATGCTGCCTGACCCGCTGAGTTACTCCAGCATTTTGTGTCTACCTACAAACCTGTATGTCTTAGGAGTGAGGGAGGAAACCGGAGCACCCGGGGAGAACGTGCAAACTCCTTACAGGCAGCACGTTCTCCCCATGACAGCGTGGGTTTTCTCCGGGTGCCTTGGATTTCCTCCCACATTCTAAAGATGTACAGGTTCGTAGCTTAATTGCCTTCTGTAAACCAACACACACACACACACACACACACACACACACACACACACACACACACACACACACACACACACACACACACACACACACACACACACACACACACACACACACACACACACACACACACACACACACTCCCCCCCCCCCTCCCCCCCCCGAAGCCAATTAAGAAAGAAAGTTACAGCCTGTTGGACCTCTCCCTGCAACTCCAGCCCACAAGCCCGAGCAACACCCTGGTGAATCCCTTCTGCACCCTTTCCAATTTAATGATGTCCTTCATGCAACTGGGCGACCAGAACTGAACACAGTGCTCCACGTGAGGTCTCACCGACAGCTTGTACTCAATATAGACAGGTGTCAATGCCGCTTGGATGGAGGGGATCTGGAGAAGATGTTTCCACCAGTGGGAGAGTCTAGGACTACAGCTGATAGTCTCCGAATTAAAGGACGTTCTTTAGCAAGGAGATGATGAAACATTTCTTTAGTCACAGGGTGGTGAATCTGTGGAATTCTTTGCCACGGAAGGTTGTGGAGGCCAAGTCAATGGATATTTTTAATGCAGAGATAGATAGATTCTTGATTAGTGCGGGTGTCAGGGGTTATGGGGAAGAGGCAGGAGAATGGATTTAGCAGGGAGAGAGCGATCAGCCATGATTGAATAACGGAGTAGACTTGATAGGCCAAATGGCCTAATTCTACTGCTATCACTTATCACCTTATGACTTAATATCCTTCCCAATGAAGGCCAGCATGACAAACATCTTCTTCTCCCCATATTTCGCTTGGGTAGTTTACACCCCAGCGGTATGGACATTGACTTCTCTAACTTCAGATAGCCCTTGCTTTCCCTCTCCATCCCCTCCCCCTTCCCAGTTCTCCCACTGGTCTTACTGTGTCCACCTACATTCTATCTTTGTCCACCGACATCAGTCTGAAGAAGGGTCTCGATGCGAAACGTCGCCCATTCCTCCTCTCCAGAGATGCTGCCTGTCCCGCTGAGTTACTCCAGCAGTTTGTGTATACCTTCTGCCATCCCGTGTCCACCTAACTCGCGCCTTTTCAAACCTACACATCTTTGCACTCCGAAGACGTGTAGGTTTGCATGTTAGTTGGTTTGGTGTAAGTGTGTAAATTGTCCCTAGCGTGTGTGGGGTAGTGTTAGTGTGGTCGGTGCGGACCCAGCGGGCCAGAGGACCTGTTTCCATGCTGTATCTGTAAACTAAACAAAACTAAACAATCTCAGAAAAGAGGACTTAATAAATAACTATAAACTGACCTTTTACACTTACATATTCTCATACTTTGTAAATCTACTGTAGGGGTGAACACTGAGAACTTGTTAAACGGAATCCTCCACAGATGCTGCATATTTAGCTGGTTATATGAAATATAATACAGTACAAATTGTGTTTTCTGTGCTGGCAAGCTTAACGCACTATGGGGCTAATATCTTTATAACTGGGTTAGTTCAAGAAACAATCAGGATCTAATGGAATGGTTCATGTATCATTCACTGAATTATAAAATGCTTCGTGATATCCAAGATTACGCAACTTTGTGCTGAATTCTAACACCCTCGCATTCCAAGAGCATTGTGTAGCTAAGAGATAGAGCGCAGAAACAAGCCCTTCATCCGACCGGCGATCCCCGCACACTAACACTATCCTACACGCACTAGGGACCATGCCTATACACTTGTACGTCTTTGGAGTGTGGGGGGAAACCGGAGCACCCGGAGAAAACCCACGCAGGTCAAGAGGCGTATGCACTAGGATCTGTAATCAGGATCGAACCCGGGTCTCTGGCGCTGGAAGGCGGCAGCTCTACCGCTGCGTCGCTGTGCCGCCCTGGGTGAATAAAATCAGTGGCAGGCCGAATGCTTTCAGTAGTCGGCATCCAATCTGTAACCGCACAATAGTCAGTCAGTCAGAAGACTTAGATGTGGCCCTTGTGGCTAAAGGGATCAGGGGGTATGGAGAGAAGGCAGGTACAGGATACTGAGTTGGATGATCAGCCATGATCATATTGAATGGCGGTGCAGGCTCGAAGGGCAGGATGGCCTACTCCTGCACCTATTTTAGAAACATAGAAACATAGAAAATAGGTGCAGGAGTAGGCCATTCGGCCCTTCGAGCCTGCACCGCCATTCAATATGATCATGGCTGATCATCCAACTTAGTATCCCGTACCTGCCTTCTCTCCATAACCCCTGATCCCCTTAGCCACAAGGGCCACATCTAACTCCCTCTTAAATATAGCCAATGAACTGGCCTCAACTACCTTCTGTGGCAGAGAGTTCCAGAGACTCAACACTCTCTGTGTGAAAAAAGTTTTCCTCATCTAAAGGAATTCCCCCTTATCCTTAGACTGTGACCCCTTGTTCTGGACCTCCCCAACATCGGGAACAATCTTCCTGCATCTAGCCTGTCCAACCCCTTAAGAATTTTGTAAGTTTCTATAAGATTCCCCCTTCTAAATTCTAGCGAGTACAAGCCAAGTCTATCCAGTCTTTCCTCATATGAAAGTCCTGACATCCCAGGAATCAGTCTGGTGAACCTTCTCTGTACCCCCTCTATGGCAAGGATTTGTATGTTTCTATGTAAGACAGGTCCCGATATGAAACGTCACCTATCCATGTTCTCCACAGATGCTGCCTGACCCGCTGAGTTACTCCAGCACTCTGTATCTTTTTATTAAACGAATAACATCTCCATATACTGGTCTCCATTTTAAAATCCTTTTGTGAAGTAACCTGCTGCAATTATATGGAAGTTAAAGTGACTGATTTATTTTACATCACATTGTATTGTACCTGGTAATAATTTAAAATGTGCATGGATCTTTGCGCTGTTTAAGAAGGAACTGCAGATGCTGGAAAATCGAAGGTAGACAAAAATGCTGGAGAAACTCAGCGGGTGAGGCAGCATCTATGGAGCGAAGGAATAGGTGACGTTTCGGGTCGAGACCCTTCTGGAAACTCAGCGGGTGAGGCAGCATCTATGGAGCGAAGGAATAGGTGACGTTTCGGGCCGAGACCCGTAAGGGTCTCGGCCCGAAACGTCACCTATTCCTTCGCTCCATAGATGCTGCCTCACCCACTGAGTTTCTCCAGCACTTTTGTCTACCTTGGATCTTTGCATTAATGTGCTTGCATTGAATCATGCTGCCTTGACTACCGAACAGGGTGCAAAAACTCACATAAGCCCGGACCTCATCTTTAACATTCTTTTTAAGGTGGGCAGGAATTATTTAAAACTACAGTAATTTAAAAAAAAACTAATCTCTAAAAGCACAGTCTTTAGCAGAAAAATTGCCGGTTCCAATATGAATGGATGTTCTGCCCAGTTAATAGTTCAATGTATGTGTGTGGTTGATAATGTTATGCAGTTCACTATTCAAGTGCAAGACTTTGCAATATTTGAAGTTTAATACAGCAGTGCACCAAGTCCAATACGCAGGCAGCAGTAATTCTGTAAATAGGTTAGTGCCCAGCACTTTGTTCCAGCGTATAAAAGTGACTGCACAGCAAAACACAATAGTGTTAATGAAAGATACTGTTGGTGGGGAAATGTAATGCGTTTTGCAGCCTCGCTGAAGTTCCAGATGAAATTTGTGATTTTTGCCACTTTGGGGGAAATCAATATCGCTTGGTTAATAACGGGCTGTGTATCTCTCTCTTGCGTATCTTTACTCGCTACTCCGACCCTGCACATCAAAGTCCTGGCCAAGGTGGACAAAAGTGCTGGAGAAACTCAGCGGGTGCGGCAGCATCTATGGAGCGAAGGAAATGGGCAACGTTTCGGACCGAAACCCTTCTTCAGACGAAAGGGTTTCTTCAGAAACGTTGCCTATTTCCTTCGCTCCATAGATGCTGCCGCACCCGCTGAGCTTCTCCAGCACTTCTGTCTACCTTCGATATTCCAGCATCTACAGTTCCTTCTCAAACACAAAGTCCTGGCCAATATCACCTGCAGGGAATCCACGGAATAACGTGCACTCCCAAACGATTGATGCGTTTGTTATGGTTTTTTTTAGAAGAACTATGTTGATAAATGCTCCAAAGTGGGCCATCTGGTGACGGGTTATTTTGTTAATAAGAGAAAAAGTATGCAAAGACTTTTGTTCGTTAAACCGCCATTCACAATCGTAGTTGATGTTGGTTGGCCAATGTTGCTGTTTAGCAGAAGGAATGGTTGTTCCCCAACTTGTAGACAATAGACAATAGGTGCAGGAGTAGGCCATTCGGCCCCTCAAGCCAGCACCGCCATTCCCTGTGATCATGGCTGATCATCCACAATCAGTGCCCCGTTGCTGCCCTCCAAACCTGTCCTATCCATGAACCTGTCTAAATGTTTCTTAAATGTTGGGATAGTCCCAACCTCAACCACCTCCTCTGGCAGCTTGTTCCATACACCCACCATTCTGACTCTGCTAACTTTAAGAGCCCTATCTAACTCACTCTTGAAAGTATCCAGAGAACCGGCCTCCACCACCCTCTGAGGCAGAGAATTCCACAGACTCGCAACTCTCTGTGTGAAAAAGTGTTTCCTCGTGTCCGTTCTAAATGGCTTACCCCTTATTCTGTGACCTGGTCTGAGCAATTTAACACGTCCCCTTTCATTTAGCTTTGTTCAGAGATACAGCATGGATTCAGGCCCTTCGGCCCACCGAGTCCACATTCTATGTTCTATGTTATCCCACTTTCTCATCCATACACACTAGGGTGCAATTTACAGAGGGCCGATTCACTTACAAACCTGCACATCTTTGGGACGTGGGAGGAAACCGGAGCACCTGGAGGAATCCCACATGTTCACAGGGAAAACATGCAAACTCCACATAGATAGCACCAAAGTCCGGATCAAACCCGGGTCTCCCCACATACAGCATGGAAATAGGCCCCTTGGCCCTACACGCCGCCCAACATGTCCCAACTATGCTAGTCTCACCTGCTTTACTCCTCTAAACCTTTCCTATCCATGTAACCTGTCGAAATATTTCTTAAACAATTTAATAAGAATCTGTGGGGTAACTTTTTCACACAAAGGGTGGTGGGTGTATGGAACAAGCTGCCAGTGGAGGTGGTTGAGGCTGGGACTACCCTAACGTTTAAGAAACAGTTTGACAGGTTCTTGGATAGGACAGGTTTGGATGGATATGGACCAAATGCAGGCAAGTGGGACTAGTGCAGCTGGGACATGTTGGTCGGTGTGGGCACGTTGGGCTGAAGGGCCTGTTTCATCACTATGACTAAACATTGCAATAATACTTGCCTCAAATATATATGGTTGCCCTCAGATGTGTATATATAAATATATATATGTGTGAGTGTGTGTATTATATGTTGTGTGTGTGTGTGTGTATATATATATATATATATATATATATATATATATATATAATATATATATATATATATTTATTTTTAATTTTTTTAATTTAAATGAATCCATTTGCATTTAAAAATAAAAATCCAGATTATGTGCCGAATTTCAAAAAGGATCAGAAAGGAAGTAACTGCAGGTGCTGATTTACACCGAAGATAGACACAGAATGTTGGAGTAACTCAGCGGGACAGGCAGCGTCTCTGGAGAGAAGGAACGGGTGACGTCTCGGGTCGAGACCCTTCTTCAGGCTCAGAGAAGCAAAAACGAGATAGTGGTCGGAAAAGACTCAAAGAGCGAGACTGTGAGCAAGAAAGAAACACTGGATATCACCAATAAATTTTCCATCAAGCAGTTCCGAGTTACACTGACTTCAGGTAATGAAGGACTGGAGTGTTTCGACATGAATCTGAATAACTCCAATATTTAAGCACACTTGCAGATCCCACTTTGCAGGCATGAATCTATTATGTACGACAATGTATTGCCCCAGACCAAATCATGGAAACTATTTATAAGTCCATTCAGAAACCTGGTGTAACTCCAGGGCCCTGGCTCTGAAAATAATTTAATGACATTTTCATTTCCCTTTTCATATTAGTTATTAAGCTGAACCATCACTGCCTTCCCACTAGCACTGGTGCAAGCAAGATGATGATCCCACTTATGCAAGTCTCTCGGGGAGGAAATCTTCAAATTCCACAATCATTTATTTTGTACATCCTGCACGTTTAGTTTGGTTCAGAGATACAGTCTCATGTTGTACCAGTCCACTCGCTGGTCGGCCAGACTTGGTGGGCCGAAGGGCCTTCTTCTGCGCTGTTTCTCCAAAACTCAAACCACAAAATCAACTGATACCCGAGAAGATATTTTGTGTAACCATGCCTAGATTCTCTTGAGTTTGGAGCCCAATGGATTATAAATGATAAATAGACACAAAATGCTGGAGTAACTCAGTGAGACGGGCAGTATCGCTGGAGAGAAGGAATGGGTAACGTTTCGGGTTGAGACCCTTCACAGAGCCAGAGACTACAGGCGCTGTCTGTACGGAGTTTGTATGTTCTCTCCGTGACCTGCGTGGGTTTTCTCCGGTTCTCCAGTTTTCCTCCCACGCTCCCAAAGACGTGCAGGTTTGCAGAGATGCCAAGTGTCGTCGGCGCCTGTTATTTATGTCCCGGCGAAATAACCTTGTTGTACGGTGTTTCCGGCAGCCAAACATCTGTAACGGAGACAACCGCCAGCGCCGGTGTTCCTCCCGTGTTAACGCGCGGCCGCCATGGTGCCCTCGGTTTTGCCAGCCCGCAGCTCGCACCTACGCCCGGACCCAGAGCCCGGGCGCGCCGGCCCGCACGATCACGCACTTTCTTGCCGCCAGCCCGACCCGCTCCAAGCGGCAGCCTCCATCACCGGGCCTCCCCCCCACCCGCCCCCACCCAGTGCCAGGCGCAGACCCGCCGGCAACCTTCCCAAGGTGCGCATGTTGCCTCAAGCCCGCCCGCCGGCAGCCCGCTGATCTGCACCAGTGCGCAGGCGCATAGCCGCCGGCAACAACCCCAAGTGAGTATGTTACGGAGAGAAATGCATTTAACCCCATTTGTTACGGACAAATGGGTTGAATGTTACTGTGAACTAAATTTAGGGTTGGCATCTCTGGGTTTGTAGATTGACACAAAATACCGGAGTAACGCGCGGCATCTCTGGAGAGATGTTTCTAGTCAAGACCTCAACCCGAAACGCCGCCCTTTCCTTCCCTCCAGAGATGCCGCCTGTCCCGCTGAGTTACTCCCAGCACTTCGTATCTATCTTCAGTTTAAACCCGCACCTGCAGTTCCTTGCTACAGATTATAAATGGTGTTCCAGACCAAGGCCTTGATAGACATCATAAGGTTGTTTGTAAGGATATAAACATTTGTCAGCGTTTTGCGGTATTAATACTGGGGCTCGGCAGAGGAAGACAATTTATTCACCGTGAACAGGCACAAAGTAAGATTTATGACTTTTGTATCTCGGGTGACATTTCTTGCACAGTTGCTGCGATACAGCAAATTAAAGGGCTTCCAGAATACCATGGGGTGTGTTTTTGTAATGAAGGAGAAGAGACTGAGGCAATAAGACGATAATTAAGGTAACAACTTGTGAAAAATTAAAGTGTCTTTGTCTTTCATTTTTTGAATCTCATAACATAAACTTTGAAGTCGTTAATTTAATTGCTGATATTCTTCAAATCCCTAAAGAATGTCGAGGATTAATCATCTGCTTCTTTCCAACTGCAGATAAACCCTAAGTCAATTGAAATATCAGCGATTTAACCCAATATGCACTATACGTTGACAAGATTAACAATTTTTAATTGTGATGTCTAATGTTCTATGAATAGTTCTGTCCTTAGAGTATCCTTAACTATTTATATAAAGATAATTGTGGCAAAATGCATGTTTTTCAACAGTTTAGATAAGGACAATACAATTCGTTGCAGGAATGTTAATTTGACCTCCTTTGTTGTAGATCACAGAATGTCTTCAGAGTAGCCCTGTGGGCTGTGATTGTCTGTGCGTGACGGCTCCGTACCTTACCCATGCTATCCAAGCTGCCAATAGACAATAGGTGCAGGAGTAGGCCACTCGGCCCTTCGAGCCAGCACCGCCATTCAATGTGATCACGGCTGATCATCCCTGAGTAGTACGTTCTGCCTTCTCCCCATATCCCCTGACTCCGCTATCTTTAATAGCCCTATCTAGCTCTCTCTTGAAACTATCCAGAGAACCGGCCTCCACCGCCCTCTGAGGCAGAGAATTCCACAGACTCACAACTCTCTGTGAGAAAAAGTGTTTCCTCGTCTCCGTTCTATATGGCTTAACCCTTAAGGGCCTGCCCCACTTGGCCGTCATTTACGCCGACAGGCCGGTGGCGCGCAAAGATTTTGTCCAGAACGTAATCCTGGAGCGTTGCGCGATACCGCGCGCAACTCCACGCCACTCCATGCGCCCGTCTCGCGCTACACACACGCTACCCACACGCTACACACACGCTACCACGTTGCGTAAATGGCGTGCAGATGATGGCCAAGTGGGACAAGCCCTTTATTCTTAAACTGTGGCCTCTGGTTCTGGACTCCCCCAACATCGGGAATATGTTTCCTGCCTCTAGCGGGTCCAAACCCTTACTAATCTTATCTGTTTCAACGAGATCCCCTCTCATCCTTCTAAACTCCAGAGTATACAAGCCCAGCGGCTCCATTCTCTACGCTGAACTCCCTCAATAGCAAGAATGTCCTTCCTCAAATTAGGGGACCAAAACTGCACACAATGCTCCAGGTGTGGTCTCACTAGGGCCCTGTACAACTGCAGAAGGACCTCTTTGCTCCTATACTCAATTCCTCTTGTTATAAAGGCCAACATGCCATTGGCTTTCTTCACTGCCTGCTGTACCTGCATGCTTACTTTCATCGACTGATGAACAAGGACCCCCAGATCCCGTTGTAAAAAAATAATTTCCCCTTTTCCCAACTTGACATCATTTAGATAGTATTTTACTGCTGCCATCCTGTTTTTTGCAACAAAGTGGATAACCTCACATTTATCCACATTAAATTGCATCTGCGATGCATCTGCCCACTCACCCAACCTGTCCAAGTCACCCTGCATTCTCATTGCCCAAAAAAAATTTTTTGTGATGTTCGCCTCATCTGCCGTGTACATTGGCCCATGTACCCTCTGAATCCTTTCCTGTTCATGGTATTTCATACTTGTCACACATGCAGCTGCGGAGTGAAATTCTTTTTGCACTTTTGCACCTGCGGGCTCCACCATGTTTTGCCGCCGTTTACCTCTTCACGTACCTGTACAAATGCCTTTTAAGTATTGTTTTGGAACCTGCCTCAGGAACCTCCTCTGGCAGCTCATTCCTCTTGGGCCTGTCCCACTTACTGATTTTATTCGGCTACTGCCGGCGACTGTCATAGTCATAGCAGGTCACCGAAAAACCAGCGATAACCAAGATCATCCTGTGAACTAACCTCCGACAAACATCACAGCACCAACGTCCCGGCTACCTCATTGGCGGTCGCCGAATAATTTTCAACATGTTGATATTTTGTGCGTCTGAGGAGCCGACTCACGGCGAACACGTGTCGACAAACTAGTCACCCGTAGTTGCCTAAAAAATCGCCTAAGTGGGACAGGCCCATTATACCCACCACCCTCTGGGTGGATAAAGTTGTCCCTCAGGTTCCTATTAAATCTTTTCCATCTCACCCCAAACGTACACATCGCCCCCTGGTTCTTGACTCCCCCACCCTGAGAAAAAAGAATGCACAATTCACCCGGAGAAAACTCGCGTGGCCACGGGAAGATCGTACAAACTCCGTACAGACAGCACCTGTAGTCAGGATCGAGCCCAGGGCCCCGGGCGCCTGTGAGGCCAGCACTCACCACTGCGCCACCCTTGTGATAAAGCGTTGGGCGGTGGGGTACCCGTTCACACAAAAAAGAGGGCGGAAACAAGGTCATGGCAAGCAGAGCTGATTTTTTTTTTTTTTCCCCCCGTTCTGACGTGCAAAGATCCAGGGATTAGGAACCTGCAACCTCCTGCCTCGGTGTACAAAATCCCAACCATAGGCAAGAATGGAACTTGAATTTTTTTTTAAGCTGTCCAGATGAGGAATGCCCGAGTCATTAAAATAACGAGGACTTCCAGATGTCACAAAAGAGGACCATCATCTCGCGCACAGACACAAAATGCTGGAGCAACTCAACGGGTCGGGCAACACCTCTGGAGAAATGGAAGAGGCGACGTTTCGGGTCGGAACCCTTCCTCAGACTGAAAGCAGAGGTGGGGAAAAGGGCGAAAGACAGCAGGGTCAGCAACCGATGAACGGCGAAGGGTGGAGCCCACAATGGCCCATTGTTGGCTGAGCAGGAGGTGATAACGAAGGGATAGAAAGATTCAAACAGTGGAACTAGTAGTATGGCTAGGGTGGGGGGGTGACAGGATGCAGGTGTTACTTGCAACTAGAGAAATCAACATTCACACCACAGGGTTGTAAGTGAACTACTATCTACTTCATCAGGGATGTTTCTGAAAGAACGCCCTTTAGTTCTGAGGCTGTGACCTCTGGTCCTAGACTCTCCCACCAGTGGAAACATCCTCTCCACACCCACTCTATCCAGGCCTTTCACTATTCTGTAAGTTTCAATGAGGTGTTCCCCCCCCCCCCCCATCTTCTAAACTCCAGCGAATACAAGCCCAGTGCCGTCGAACGCTCATCTTATTCTATCCCACTCATTCCAGGGTTCATTCTTGTAAACCTCCTCTGGACCCTCCCCGGAGCCGGCACAACCTTCCTCAGATATGAAGGCCAAATTTGCTCTCAGTACCGAATTCAAGTTTTGAGTGAAGACTTCATTTTTCAAATCTTGAGAAGGAATGGGCGACAACAGACAACAGGTGCAGGAGCAGGCCATTCGGCCCTTCGAGCCAGCACCGCCATTCAATGTGATCATGGCTGATCATCCCCAATCAGTACCCCGTTCCTGCCTTCTCCCCATATCCCCTGACTTGAAAGTATCCAGAGAACCGGCCTCCACCGCCCTCCGAGGCAGAGATGTTTCGGATCGAGACCCATCCTCCGAGCCAGACAGTCCCTTCCACCTGGACGTTGTTCTCTGAAGCCTACAGGCTATTGTCTATTGTCCATGCTCTCAATGCTGTTTTGACAGGTCATGATAAAGACTTAGTGGCCCGCATTCTGTGCCCCGTACGCACACTTTGAATGAACTGCATTCAGGAATCTTTTGGCTTGCAAAATCCAAGCCGATAATGCCTCGTTAGGAGACAGTATGTTACACATAATTTTGTTGACAATTTGGGCAGCTAGAGCCCGACGCAGCAGATAATTAAGGTTGACTTTTTTGTGCTGCGGTACAGTGTAGCGGCTCTCAAATACAGCGCGGCAGCAGCAGTGAATGTATTATCTAAATATAATTCTCATCCTTGTTGTCAAACTCTTGACAAGCTGTTGCTAAGTGGTTATTACTGTCAGAAAATAAATAAAAGACCTTCTCTGTGGTGACTTGTAGGGATAACGTGCGGAGCAGCGGGTTGGTGCAGGCGGGGAAAAATCATTACTTGGCTCCATATAGTATTGTATCAGTAAATAAGGTCACAAAGACCATCCTGTAAACTAAACAGAGATACTCTGAATTTTAATTATCACGGGAAATCTTTGTATGAAAGACGCTAGGGCATAAATCTACAAGTTGCCTCATCTGCGGCAGTATTAGCCGTTCGTTAGCCTCTGTTGCAGTCTCTCTCGGAAAAAGTGCATAAAGATCCAGGCCAATCTATACGATTGTTCCAAACGGTGGACACAGAATGCTGGAGTAACTCAGCGGGTCAGGCAGCATCTGTGGAGAACATGGATAGGTGACGTTTCACAGAGTGCTGGAGTAACTCAGCGGGTCAGGCAGCATCTGTGGAGAACATGGATAGGTGACGTTTCACAGAGTGCTGGAGTAACTCAGCGGGTCACATAACATCTCTGGAGAAAAGGGATAGGTGACGTTTCGGGTTGAGACCCGTAAGGGTCTCGACCCGAAACGTCACCTATTCCTTTTCTCCAGAGATGCTGCCCGTCTGTGGAGAACATGGATAGGTGACGTTTCACAGAGTGCTGGAGTAACTCAGCGGGTCAGGCAGCATTTTAGGTTAGCAGTTTAGAGTCGGGACAACCCAATGGCATTAAGGTTGAATTTTTCTATTTTGGGTAACCTCTAACAACCCCCCTCCCCTTTCTCTCCCACACACAACAACAAATAAGGTATGAGCTTATTATTGCATTATCTTTGTTATTTATTGAACATTTTCTTTTTTTCTCCCCCGCCCCCCATTATGTACTATGTTTACATGTTGACATATTCTGTTGTGCTGCAGATAGTAAGAATTTCATTGTCCCATCCGGGACAGGACAATAAAAAACACTCTTGCCTTCTTCTCTCCTTCACTGGGACTTGCACCTATTTTCCCCTCTACCTCCTCCCATCCTCCTACATCCCTTCCCCTGCTTCACAATTCTTCAATCTATTTGTTCAACGTCTTTTTTCATCTCATGCCTTTGTCCAACCATCCGCCTTTGAGACCCCCTCCCCTTTTGCTCACATTTGTCCTGCCCCTCCTGTCCTCTAGCTCTCTCTCCACCACTCTCTACGTAAAGAAAAACTTGCCCCGGACATCTCCATTAAACTTTCCCCCTCTCACCTTATGCCTTCTAATGTTGGCCATTTCCACCCTAAAGTTCCTGACTTTCTACCTTATCTATGCCCATCATAATTTAGTTACTCCAGCACTCTGTGAAACGTCACCTATCCATGTTCTCCACAGATGCTGCCTGACCCGCTGAGTTACTCCAGCACTCTGTGAAACGTCACCTATCCACGTTCTCCACAGACGGGCAGCATCTCTGGAGAAAAGGAATAGGTGACGTTTCGGGTCGAGCCCCTTACGGGCCTCGACCCGAAACGTCACCTATCCCTTTTCTCCAGAGATGTTATGTGACCCGCTGAGTTACTCCAGCACTCTGTGAAACGTCACCTATCCGGTGTTCTCCACAGATGTGCCTGAACCCGCTGAGTTACTCCAGCACTCTGTGAAACGTCACCTATCCATGTTCTCCACAGATGCTGCCTGACCCGCTGAGTTACTCCAGCACTCTGTGAAACGTCACCTATCCCTTTTCTCCAGAGATGTTATGTGACCCGCTGAGTTACTCCCGCACTCTGTGAAACGTCACCTATCCATGTTCTCCACAGATGCTGCCTGACCCGCTGAGTTACTCCAGCACTCTGTGAAACGTCACCTATCCATGTTCTCCACAGATGCTGCCTGACCCGCTGAGTTACTCCAGCAGTCTGTGTCTATCTTTGGAAATCTCATTACGAGTCTATGCAAGGCACAAGCAATTGATTTTTAATTGTGTTGCCCACCAGTGCGTTTCTTTAGTTTTCTGGACATTAAACATTTCAACTGTAAATGATGTACCTGGCGGCTTGGACTGCAGAATGAATGGGGAAGTGCTCATGCTTTGCTTCACCGGCCTTCGTGCCCAGCCGCAGAGCCTCACTGGATTGGAGTAGCGTGGCATACGTGGGCTGGGAAAAGTCTTTTAAGACCTTTGGGGTTGTACTTATCATTACAATGTAATTTTAGACGTCCTTTTCCATAATGGCGTGCTGGAATGTAAAAGAGGATGATGCGTGATTATTTATGGAAGAGATGGGTGGAAAAATGGGAACTTTCAAAAGTACTTTTCTGAGCGCAAGTATCAGATAAGTGTAGGAAGGAACTGCAGGTGCTGGAACCTTGTGAAGAACTCAAAGTGCTCAGCGAGTCAGGCAGCATTTTGCCTCTATCTCCAGAGATGCTGCTGTGTGGGAAGGAACTGCAGATGCTGGTTTACACTGAAGACAGACACAAAAATCTGGAGTAACTCAGCGGGACAGGCAGTGACTTTTGAAAGACAAATGATACATCCACTAACCATAATTCATGAGAGGAAATTTTATCACAATCAAATTTCTAACAATGAAAATTCAATTTTATTTGGAATATCCTTGTCTCCAGCATCATCCGACCGCCATAACCAGATACAATATATTGTTTGGTATTTGCCTGTAATTGGAATAAGAACTCATCTTAATTGTGGTTTTTACCATTTTATCTGATCAACTTGTTCAGTTTTTCATCCAGCGGCTTCTCAAAAAATACAACATTTGACCCGTTTTATTAGTGGAAGAAGCAAATAGTCTCAAATTTTCCCCAGAGATGCTGCCTGTCCCATTGAGTTACTCCAGCCTTTTGTGTATATCCTCAGGAACGGGCTACTGATTGTGGATGATCAGGCATAATCACAGTGAATGGCGGTGCTGGCTCGAAGGTCTGAATGGCCTACTCCTGCACCTATTGTCCATTGACCTGAGGGGCAACCTTTTTGCTCAGAGGGTGGTCCGCATTTGGAATGAGCTGCCAGAGGAAGCTGTATACGCGGAGAACTATTATGACTTTGAAAAGACATTTGGACAGATGTTTTATGTACACGTGACAAGTCACTGGGAAATTCTTTGTTTTACGTACACAAGGTATGCAAAGGGTGGCCGCATAGAGGGCGCAGTGTATTAGTGTTACAGTGTATTCCATTGGAAGGGTTTGGAGAGGCTGCGGGCCAAAAGCAGGCAATGGTGACTTGTTTCGGATGCCAACTCGGTTGGAATGAGCAAGGTGGGCAAAAGGTCCTGTGTCCTTGGTACACTGCTCGACAGCTGCATGAGAATGGACCATGTTATAAGGGATAGGAGTAGAATTAGGCCATTTGGCCCATCGTCTACTCTGCCATTCAAACATGGCTGATCTGTCTCTCCCTCCTAACCCCATTCTCCTGTCTTGTCCCCATAACTTCTGACACCCGTACTAATCAAGAATCTATCTCTGCTTTAAAAATATCCACTGACTTGGCCTCCGCAGCCGTCTGTGGCAAAGAATTCCACAGATTCACCACCCACTGACTAAATAAATTTCTCCTCATCTCCTTCCTCCAGTCCTAGACTCTCCCACTAGGGGAAACATCCTCTTCACATCCACTCTATCCAAGCCTTTCATTATTCTGTTCGTTTCAATAAGGTCTCCCCCTCATTCTTCTAAACTCCAGCGAGTGGCGGCCCAGTGCCGTCAAACGCTCATCATAGGTTGTCGCGAGGTGCCCACCTACCCTGGTCATCTCTCATCTCCTGCCTCACGTCCCCATTAGTTTGTGGACTTATTTCTGCCCCCGATCGTGGGTACAATGCTTTCACCGAATCTACGAGTACTTGTAACTTTGACCAGTGCTTTATCCGACTGAAGGTCTTGGGAAAATTACAAAGTGGAGCCACAAAACCATCTTGCTTCCGAATGCACTGCCGCACACATTTCAGACTTTTAGAAAAACAGCATCGCGAGAGATTTGCCCTTGGGCACAGTTAAAACGCTTGGCGGTTTTAGTCGCAGAGAGACATGGTTGAGATGGGGCTGGCATGTCTGCTGTAATATTGTGCTGTTGATGTAAAGAAATCCATTGGCTGCCTAATTCCCTGCTAGTTCCCCTGAACCACAATGCTGCAGCCCTTTCCATTTCACATCCTCCACACCTGCTATTTTTAATTCCTTTCCGCCCGAGTCCCAGGAAGAACTCTGCCTCACAGATAATTAGCTCAACTGCTCAGCTATTTTGATTTAGCACCGGCTCCGATTGCAGGAATGGATGGGACACTGTGCGTGGATAAACTCGCTTTAGTCTTTGGTCTTCTCCTCTTACAAAGATCTTGCATTGGCGCTGAGGAACACCATGAGATGACTCATATTTCGCTTGGGCAGCTTACAGCCCAGTGGTATGAATATTGATTTCTCTCACTTCAGATAGTCCCGGCATTTTCTCTCTCTCTCTCTCTCTCTCTCTCTCCAGTTTCTCGTTTTCACCCAAAAAACAGCTGACAATGGCCTGTTTCCTTTATCATCGATACGTTTTTGCATATCTTTCATTCATTGTTCTTTATCTCTCCACATCACCGTCTATATCTCTCGTTTCCCTTATCCCTAAGTGGTCTGAGGAAGGGTCACGACCCGAAACGTCACCTGTTCCTTCTCTCCAGAGATGTTTAAGAAGGAACTGCAGATGCTGGAACATCGAAGGAGGACAAAAATGCTGGAGAAACTCAGCGGGTGTGGCAGCATCTATGGAGCGAAGGAAATAGGCAACGTTTCTGAAGAAGGGTTTCGGCCCGAAACATTGCCTGTTTCCTTCTCTCCAGAGATGCTGCCTGTCCCGCTGAGTTACTCCAGCTTTTTGTGACTATCTTTGGTTTAAACCAACATCTGCAGTTCCTTCTTAACGATATGACTGCTGCTCTCCCCCCCCCCACTCTGTTCTCCCATTGAGCTGTCTCCAGCTACTAATATGCACACAAGCCTTTCCCCTCACACACATTAATGCAATGGTCCATAGTCACAGAGTGATACAGCGTGGAAACAGGCCCTTCGGCCCTTCGGCCCAACCTGCCCACACCGGCCAACATGTCCCAGCTACACTAGTCCCACCTGCCTGCGTTTGGTCCATATCCCTCCAAACCCGTCCTATCCATGTACCTGCCTGACTGTTTATTAAACATTGGGATAGTCCCCGATCTCCGTGGATTGTCACCTTGTGGTGGTGGAGAAGCTTGTGTGGACCTGAGATCCTGAGAGCGATGCCGTCTGGAGCGATGCTCCTGGTAGGGCCACCCATGGCGGTAAGGTCGAGGGGGAGGTCTCTGACAAAGAGCCAATCCAACCAAGACCTCAACGGTGGAACAGGCGGAGGACGATGGCTGACCTTAGTGGAGCGTCACCACGGCTGGGAAGGCGGATGAAGGCTGCGGCAGAAAAGGGTCTCCGGTCGTCTTGGACTCCATGCCACTGGATCCTGACCCAGATCTGTCAAGGACCGTGGGGGGGCTGTCTGTGCACCAGTCTCCCCACGTTAAACAAAGTCACGCACAGGCGTCCTCCAACCCTGGAGACACCCGTGGTCAGCCACCACCGAGGGGGGCCTAAGTCTACAATAACACTGCGGAACATTGCACTCTCAGAATTAGCAATGTGGACAAGCTGTGTTTGTATGACCCACTTAATCCACTATTGGTTGTTTAATTTAGAGATACAGCGTGGAAACAGGCCCTTCGGCCCACTGAGTCCGCTCCGACCAGCGATCCCCGCACACTAACACTATCCTACACACACTGGGGACAATTTACAATTACTCAAAGCCAATTTACCTGCAAACCTGTACGTCTTTGGAGTGTGGGAGGAAAGCAAAGATTTTGGAAAGAACCCATACGGTTAGGGGGATAGCGTGCAAACTCCACACAGACAGCACCCATAATCGGGATCGAACCCGGGTCTCTGGCGCCGCGAGGCAGCATCTCTACCGCTGCGCCACCGTGCCGTCCCAAGTGACATTGGACCAGACTTACACGCTGACTCTGGGACCTTACAAGCTAATCGGCGAAGCGATGCAACTTCAACAGGTTTTGGGGTTTAAATCCCAGTAGTCAGCAACGGTCGTCTCAACTCCGTTCAAAACAGCTGATTGCAAAACTGTGTCCAAGATGATAACATTGCAGTGCGCTATTAAAGATGCTCACAACAGAATCCATCTTACCATCTTGAAAGCCTTGAAGGCACCAAATAAAGCATATGTGCAAGATAAATGGTGAGAAGCGAGAGAGCTAGATAGGGCTCTTAAAGATAGCGGAGTCAGGGGATATGGGGAGAAGGCAGGAACGGGGTACTGATTGGGGATGATCAGCCATGATCACATTGAATGGCGGTGCTGGCTCGAAGGGCTGAATGGCCGACTCCTGCACCTATTGTCTATTGAAATAGCTTCAATTTAATGTCTTTCATGTTTTCAACACGTCCAAACCTGAGTCACATTTAATTAATTAGTTCTTCGAGGGTAATTAATGTTCTTGTGTCACTGCGGGAATGGCAAGATCCCATAGGAAGCAATTATATAATGACTAGATAATCTGTTTCCAGTCAAGAGAAAACTCTGCATATACGATGCAGGAACATCTCCTTCAGTTTATTCCGCTCTACTCAATAACCAAATATCAGTAGCCTCCTTTTGCTCTGGTATGTTATTTAATTCACATGTTTGTTCGATAATGTTTTATCATTAATGTTTAATGTTTTATGTGTCATTCCTAACTGTCACTGTATGTCATGTGGTCACTTGCGAGTGGAGCACCAAGCAAATTCCTTGTATGTGAATATACTTGGCCAATAAACTTATTCATTCTGTTTAGTTTAGTTTCGAGATGCAGGGCAGAAATACGCCCTTCGGCCCATCAAGTCCATGCTGACCAGCGACAACCCCTTCATACTAGCTCTATGTTATCCCACGTACTCATCCACTCCCTACACACTGGGGGCAATTTACAGTGGGCCCAATTAAGCTGCAAGCCCACACATCTTTGCAATGTGTGCGAACGTGCAAACTCCACATGGATAGCAACCAAGGTCGGGGTCCAATGTGCAGGAAGGAACTGCAGATACTGGTTTAAACGAAAGATAGGCACAACAAGCTGGAGCAACTCAGCGGAACAGGCAGCATCTCTGGAGAGAAATGAATTGATGACGTTTCGGGTTGAGACCCTTCTTCAGACTAGTTAGGGAAAAGAGAAACAAGAGATATAGACAATGATGTAGAGGGATATGAGGAGCATTAGGTCCAGACAACTCTTTGCAATGTTGGGTGCTCTTCAATGGGTCTGCTAGCATGAAACAAACTCAAAAGAAACCAAATGCAATACTAGCGTTTATTTCAAGAGGGCTTGTGTACAAAAACGGGGCTGTAATGCTGAGCCTCTAGAAGGCGCTGGTCAGGCCGCATTTAAAATATTGTGAGCGGTTTTAGGCACTATATCTGAGGAAGGATGTGCTGGCTCCGGAGAGGGACCAGAGGAGGTTTGCGGGAATGATCCCAGGAATGAGTAGATCATGCGCGTTTGTCGGCACTGGGCCTGTACTCGCTGGAGTTTAGATGAATGGGGGGTGGGGGGACCTCATTGAAACGTACAGAATAGTGAAAGGCCTGGATAGAGTGGATGTGGAGAGGATGTTTCCACTCGTGGGAGAGTCTAGGACTAGAGGTCACAGCCTCAGAATTAAAGGACGTTCTTTTAGGAAGGGGATGAGAAGGGATTTTATAAAGATGAGGATCAGTGGTGCAGCGGTAGAGTTGCTGCCTCACAGCGCCAGAGACCCGGGTCCCATCCTGACTACGGGCGCTGTCTGAACGGAGTTTGTACGTTCTTCTCATGACCTGCGTGGGTTTTCTCCGGGTGCTCCGGTTTCCTCCCACAGTCCAAGGACCTACAGGTTTGTAGGTTAATTGGCTTGGTATAAAAAAATGTAAATTGTCCGTAGCATGTGTAGGGTGGTGTTAATGTGCGGCGATCGCTGGTCGGCGCGGCCTCGGTGGGCCGAAGGGTCTGATTCCGCGCTTTATCTCTAAATTACACTACATTTCTTTAGTCAGAGGGTGGTGAATCTGTGGAACTGTTTGCCACGGAAGGCTGCGGAGGCCAAGTCCGTGGATATTTTGGAGGCAGAGATAGATGATATAACGATACAATACAATGATACAATTTATTTGTTGTCATTTGAACCTCATTGAAGTTCAAACTAAATCTGGTTTCTTGTCAGGGGTTACGGGGGGAAGGCCGGAGAATGGGGTTGCGAGGGAGAGATAGATCAGCCGTGATTGAATGGCGGAGTAGACTTGATGGGCCGAATGGCCTAATTCTGCTCCTATTCCTTACGACAAACAATATCATGTGGCGCGGTGTTACTGCGCGGAGTTTGCACGTTCTCCCCGTGACCGCGTGGGTTTTCTCCGCGTGCTCCTGTTTCCTCCCGCATCCCAAAGACGTGCGGGTTTATCGTTAAGTTGGCCCGTGTAAGTTGTCCCCAGTGTGCAGGATCGATCTCGTGTGTGGGGGATCGGCGCGCTCTCGTTGAGTTACTCCAGTACTTTGTGTCTTTTGTTGAACAATAAAGACTTTGGCCTGCAATCTCGCATTGTCCGGACACCTTATATATTGGCTCTCAGCACGCTGAGCAAGACTGTTCTTGCCACGTCCCTCAACCTAATACAGGATTCCCAACGGCCGATTCCAGCGTCTGGTTTGAGGAAGCAAACAGAACAGAAATATTTAATCAGTCAGGTTTGAAATGTGCGTTCAGGTTGGCAATAATCTCATCAACTTGGTTGTCTATCTCGCTCTGCGGTACCAACCCGTTAGCTGCTCTTGTTTAAATATCAAAGCCTAGCTTCATTATTAATGTTTTCCCTCTGAAGGATCATAACCCATTGATCATCAGCCTCACCGCACCAGAGATCCGGGTCCGATCCTGACCTCGGCTGCAGTCTGTGTGGAGTTTGCACGTTCTCCCTGTGACCAGGTGCTCTGGTTTCCTCCCACATCCAGTTTTGGTCCCCTAATTTGAGGAGGGACATTCTTGCTATTGAGGGAGCGCAGCGTAGGTTTACAAGGTTAATTCCCGGGATGGCGGGACTGTCATACGCTGAGAGAATGGAGCGGCTGGGCTTGTACACTCTGGTGTTTAGAAGGATGAGAGAGGATCTTATTGAAGATTATTAAGGGTTTGGACTCGCTAGAGGCAGGAAACATGTTCCCAATGTTGGGGGAGTCCAGAACCAGGGGCCACAGTTTCAGAATAAGGGGTAAGCCATTTAGAAAGGAGATGAGGAAACACTTTTTTCACACAGAGAGTTGTGAGTCTGTGGAATTCTCTGCCTCAGAGGGCGGTGGAGGCCGGTTCTCTGGATACTTTCAAGAGAGAGCTAGATAGGGCTCTTAAAGATAGCGGAGTCAGGGGATATGGGGAGAAGGCAGGAACGGGGTACTGATTGGGGATGATCAGCCATGATCACATTGAATGGCGGTGCTGGCTCGAAGGGCTGAATGGCCTACTCCTGCACCTATTGTCAATCCCGTGTGTCGGGTCATTGAGGATATGTCAGGCCATCTGATATTTCCGCTGCCAAGGTCGTGGACTGTGGGCTTTAGAGATGCAGCACAGAGACGGCCCTTCGGCCCATCGAGTCCTGCCGACCATCGATCACCCCGCACACTTGCACTCCCCTGCACACTGGGAACAGTTCGTAATTTTTAACAAAGCCAATTAACCTACAAACCTGCACATCCTGGAGTGTGGGAGGAAACCGGAGCACCCGGAAAAAACTCATGTGATCTCGAGGAGAACTTACAAACTCCACACAGGCAGCACCCGTAGTTGGGATGGAACCCGGGCCTCTGGCGCTGTGAGGCTGCAACTCTACCGCAGTGCCACCGTGTCATCCCATTAACTCATCCATCCTTGCCGAGTTACTTCAGCACTTTGTGCCTTTCTTTGTACACCAGCATCTGCAGTTCCTTGTGTCCACCCAACTTAGTAACAACTTTTTGTTCAAACATAGCTGGCCTTTCCTTTAGACCGGCGATTCCTTGTGGCAAATCAGTCCCTATGCAAAAAACGTTCAGTAGAAAGATCCTTATTCATGTTCATAAGCGATAGGAGCAGAATTGGGCCATTCGGCCCATCCAGTCTACACCGCCATTGAATCATGGCTGATCTATTTTCCCCTCTCGACCTCATTCTTCTGCCTTCTCCCCGTGCTAACCCCTGACACCCGCACTCACCAAGAACGGGTTATTGAAAACTTCTATTCTGCCTCCCCTGGTGAATCTCAAGATTCAAGCGAGTTTATTGTCGTGTGTCCCTGATAGGACAATGACATTCTTGCTTTGCTTCAGCACAACGGAACATAGTAGGCATGAATACAGAACAGATCAGTGTGTCCATATACCATTGTATAAATATATACACACATGAATAAATAAACTGATAAAGTGCAAATAAACAGATAATGGGCTATTAATGTTCAGAGTTTTGTCCGAGCCAAGTTTAATAGCCTGATGGCTGTGGGGAAGAAGCTGTTCCTGAACCTGGTCGTTGCAGTTCTCAGGCTCCTGTACCTTCTACCTGAAGGTAGCAGGGAGATGAGTGTGTGGCCAGGATGGTGTGGGTCCTTGATGATGCTGCCAGCCTTTTTGAGGCAGCGACTGCGATAGATCCCCTCGATGGAAGGGAGGTCAGAGCCGATGATGGGCTGGGCAGTGTTTACTACTTTTCACTTTTTAGTAATCTGTTCAGTTTGATACGATGACCAGAGGAAATAGTTTATCCTCTTCACTCGATCAAAACTTCAAATTAAATTTCCTCTTGGTATTCTCAGCTGCGATGGAGGTAATCCTTGTTATCTCGCATCTGTCCTCGTTGCTGTTTGGCTGGGAATTCATGCGGAGACAGTGCTGGCAAAGGTGCTCAGTGGTGGCACGAGCTGATTGCTCTTTGCGTGGACTTGAATGGAATTGGTTTTGAAGGCAGTTTACGCTGTGCTGCCAACATCGTGCCTGGGGTACAACAGACCTGGGATGCTCTCCCAGCTTATAGACTCTCATCCATGTCACACCCAGCTACACGGTGGCGCAGCGGTAGAGTTGCTCTCTGACAGCGCCAGAGATCCGGCTTCCATCCTGACTATGGGCGCTGTCTGTACGGAGTTTGCACGTTCACCCAGTGACCTGCGCGTATTTCCTCGACTGCTCCCACACTCCAAAGACGTACAGCTTTGTAGTTTAATTGGCTTTGGTAATATTGTCAATTGTCCCTAGTGTGTGTCGGATAGTGTTAGCGTGCGGGGATCGCTGGTCGGCGCGGACCCGGTGGGCCGAAGGGCCTGTTTCCCCAGCTGTATCACTAAACTAACCTGTCGTGGAAAGTTACTTTATACAGTTTAGTTTAGAGATACAACGTGGAAACGCCCTTTCAGCCCACCGAGTCCACATTGACCAGTGATCCCCGCACATTAACACTGGCCTGCACAGACTAGGGACAATTTACAATTATACCAAGCCAATTAACCCACAAATTTGTACGTATTTGTTGTGGGTGGAAACTGAAGTTCTCGGAGAAAACCCACACATGTATCTCTAAACCCACACGGGTATCTCTAAACTAAACTTAAAAGATATCGTTGATGGTGGAGAAATGGAGCTTCCTGCCGCTCCCAACCTAGGTAAAATGCCGGGGAAAGCCTTGGGCCTTGTTCTCATGCCTGGACCACTCTCTCCACGGGATTAAGGTCTCGTTAACATCCTCTCTAGTGGATTGTTCCAAATGGCTACAGCAATTGTCAGCCATGGCCCTCAATTCACTGTACATAGTCAGAGAGTCACACAGCACGGAAACAGGCCCTTCGGCCCAATCCATCCGTACAAGCAAATGGAAAGGCCACCTGGAGTTGGTGTTTGAAGTAACGGGAGATTTATTAAAACCGGTGCGCACCAGGAGACTGATCTCCTGAGCACGGCTTTGATACAGCTTTTACATTCTCAGCTGACAGGATTACACAGAAACTTGATTAACAGTAAAACGAGGTCTTGACTACAGAACGGAGGTTACAGAGAGACTGAATTAGGTAACAAACTAAGTCTTGGTTCCAGAATAAAATGATTCTCCACAAGTCTAACCTAGTTGACAGCAGATCCAGGTTTCTGTTAGGATGGGCGCTGCTGTGACATCATCAATGACGTTCCTGAAACGTGGATGTGGTCACCGCTGCATTCCGTGTCTCTGCGGTTAGACGTTGTCTGCGGTTCCCTTTCACCACATTAGCACAATCCACAAGCTTATTTACTTTTTCCCCTGCCTAGTCTGAAGAAGGGTCTCGACCCGAAACGTCACCCATTCCGTCTCTCCAGAGAGATTCTGCCTGGCCGGCTGAGTTACTTCAGTATTTTGTGTCTATCGCCCTATTTACTCGTCATTATTCCTTCCCCCACAACATCTCCCACGCCGACCACGTTGCCCCTTGTAACCCAACCCCGTTTGCTCATCTTTGGCCCATTGCTCTCTAAACCTTTCCGATCCATGTACCTGTCCAAGTAAATATCGTTACAGTATCAGTCTGAACTACCTCCTCTGGCAGCTCGTTACATACTGAATAGCCACCACAGGATCAAATGATACTGCATCAGAGAAGTTGCCAAGTTCTTTAATCATAGAAACATGCAAACATAGAAAACAGGTGCAGGAGTCGGCCATTCGGCCCTTCAAGCCAGCACCGCCATTCAACATGATCATGGTTGATCATCCTAAATCAGTACCCCGTTCCTGCTTAATTGTGAAGAAACATTATTCTCCCTTTAAATCTCAGTGAAAAATTAGTGCGTGCCTGGTCTAGTTGATTTAGAGGAGGTCACATCAGAGATTGAGATTGCACATGTGTGCAAATCTCACTCAGAACTCCTGGCTTTACATGAAGAGTGAAGCATTTCTGTTCCCTCAAACGTCTGGAGACTGTACATCACAAAAAGATATTTTCCACCTTTCTCCCCCCCCCCCCCCCCCCAATCAGTGTGAAGAAGGGTCCCGACCCGAAACACGTCTTGGGTCCATTCCCCTCCACGGATGTTGTTGATAGGATGGTTCAGATAAACCTTCACAGCTGTTATCAGGCAACTAAACCATCCTATTGGCAACTAGAGAGCGATCTCAAGCAACCATCTATCTCATTGGAGACCCTCGGACTATCTTTACTGGACTTTATCTTGTATGAAACATTATTCCCTTAATCATGTTTAGTTTAGTTTCGAGATACAGCGTAAAAAACAGACCCTTCGGCCAATGGAGTCTTCGCCGACCAGCGATCCCCATACACTAGCACTATCCCACACACCCCACTCAGGACAATTTTTACAATTTTACCAAACCAATTAACCTACAAACCTACACGTCTTTGGGGCGTGGGGGGGAAACCGGAGCTCCTGGGGTAAACCCACGCGGGTCACGGGGAGAGCATACAAACTCCGCGCAGACAGCGCCCGTAGTCAGGATCGAACCCTGGCCCCTGGCGCTGTGAGGCAGCAGCTCTACCCGCTGCCCCACCGTGCCGCCCAAACACCATGTATCCGTACACTGTGAACGGCTCGATTGCAGTCACGTACAGTCTTTGCGCTGACTGGGTAGCACGCAACGAGATATTTGTCAACGTACCTCAGCGCACGTGACAATAAACGGAACAGAACCCGCTGCCTGACCCGCTGAGTTCTGCTGGCACGATGGTTTTGCTTTGCATTGGATAATGTTGTCGTTTTTGAGAAGGAGATATTTTGCTGATGTGCGCGTTATGTGGTAAGAAACCAGTGTGATTATTTTATATTTTTTTCCCCTCACCTGCAGTTTAAGAGGCAGATTGTAAGACAACTAACAAATGATGAGCAAAGTAAATGACAGCAAGAACATGGAAATCAAACCTCATTTTTGCTCTGCTCTTTACTCAAAGTACATTATTTTGCCACCTTCCAACCCGCTCGGGAATCTCTTTCCTTTACTGATTACCGATTCTATCCACATCTGCTTATCTGTCAAACAACAGCTGTACAATTTATGTTCTCAACTAGTCCCAAGACAAGTCCGTTGCTCAGTATCAAATGTGTTGCCGTGCTGAATGATGTGAATATCATAATGTTCCTAACACTTCCATCACACACATACAAACAGGATGAAGGTGAATGCTTTAGTTTTAGAGGTACAGCACGATAACTGGCCCTTCGGCCCATCGAGTCCGTGCCGACCAGCGATCCTCGCACACCTACACTATCCCACATACTAGGGACAATTTTATAATTTATATTACAATTTTAAATTATGAAATTTAAATATTAAAATGTTACAATTTTACATACATACCATGCCAATTCACCTGCAAACCTGTGCGTCTTTGGAGTGCGGGAGGAAACCGGAGCACCCAGAGAAAACCCACGCGGTCACGTACAAACTCAATACAGACAGCACCCGTAGACAGGACCGAACCCGGGTCTCTGGCGCTGTGAGGCATGCGAATGAAATTAGGAGAATGTGCAAGGCGTTGAGGGTTGTGAAGATGGTGTTGGGAACGTGGCAACTCTTGTGAACCGCCTCAGTGTAATCTACTATTCTTACACTCTCGTGCTTAAGTAGGATTGTGAGTATGCATGGTAAGATATTACTGTATTGTTTGTAAAATAATTTCACGCAGGACACAGAGTGCTGGAGTAACTCAGCGGGTCAGGCAGCATCTGTGGAGAACATGGATAGGTGACGTTTCACAGAGTGCTGGAGTAACTCAGCGGGTCAGGCAGCATCTGTGGAGAACATGGATAGGTGACGTTTTGGGTCAAGGCCATTTTTTAAACTGATTATGGGAGGGGGGGGAGAGAGATAGCTGGATTAGAGGAGGGAGGACAAGGCATGGCAGATAATAGGACTAAAGGATAAAGGATGCAGTATTGTTTCGGGCCAGGACCCTTCTTCAGAAGGGGACCATTCTTTGTTTGAAGAAGGGTCCCGGCCCAAAAACTATCCCTCAGTGTTCTCCAGGGATGCTGCCTGCCTGCCTGAAATTTTAGTTCACTTTAGAGACACAGCTTGGAAACGGGCTCTTCGGCCCACCGAGACCACGCCGACCAACGATCCCCGCACACTAACACCACCCTACACACTCTGGGGCAGACAACAATGCTGGAGAAACTCAGCAGGTGAAGCAGCATCTATGGAGGGAAGGAACTGGCAATGTTTCGGGTGGAGACCCTTCTTCAGACTGGGGCCTATTTCACCTCCTCTCTGGCGACTATTTTACATTTACACCAAGCCAATTAACATCACAAAGACGTGTTAGCTTTCCTACACACCCTTGCGGCAAGGTTACACTTATACCAAGTCAATTAACCTACAAACCTGTATGTCTTTGGAGTGTGGGAGGAAACTGAAGATCTCGGAGAAAACCCACGGGGAGAACGTGCAAACTCCGTACAGGCAGCACCCGTGGTCTGGATGGAACCCGGGTCTCTGGCGCTGTGAGGCAGCAACTCTACCGCTGCGCCACTGTGCCCCCGTGTCTCTTGTCACTCAAGAGTTAATTTTATTCAATTATGAAAGATTCCTTTTGGTGCAAAAGAATAACTATGAGCTTGATCGCAAACATAATATGAAGGCAGGTGGTAAACATGGCTTAAACGCATCTTGTCATTTGTCGGTGGGGCCACTGTTGCTGCAGATCCCCTCACTACTACTTAAACAAATTGTATTAGAACAATGGACATAAACTAGAGGCCGCTTAACTCATTTGATAAGCTGATCTGACACTTGAAGCATCCTCTCAACTCCTCGCGCTAAATGCCTCCGAGCCCTAACGAATGGAATTATGAGGATGGGCCTCATTTTCTCAGACTGTGTTTCACATCCACGAGATGATTGATTGCCTGTTAAAAAAAATTCTACATTTGCAAAGAATTAATTTGCAAATTGTTTGTCAAATGCAGACAGTAGGTTTGAGCAACATCAGTGGAGGTTTCGGATTTGATTATTCCAGCGCTGTCATTAATTATTAACTAGCCATTAAAAATGGTCTTGTTATTCAGCTGTTATCCTTGTGATTTTAGCAAAATGTTCAAGGATTTATAATTGTGTGACATGGAAATGACCTTTTCCCATCGTTTTGGGTTAATTAGCAATGTAATTATTGCCTTCCCTTTTATGTTAAACACAGGGGCCAGTAGTCCAGGTCCTTGTTGTTCTGCCAATGAGGAAATGGAAGGAAAATGGGCCGTTCTGAAGGCAAATGTGTTGGTTTCTTTAAATGTTGTCAGTACCTCATCAGTTTGAGTTTCTAAAGGGCCTGTCCCACTTGGCCCTCATTTGCGCCTCGTTTACGCGTCATATGTAAAATAGGTCGATGCGTTGTGATGCGCGACGTCACGCACAAATCACGCGTCAGCACAGCCGTCTGGTGCGCGTGACGTCATTAGAATACCCTGCGGTGCGCCACGACGTAACAATGCGTCACCGCGCGATACACGTGCGCCGTCGGGACACCAGCGTGCGACACCAATGCGCCAGCGATACATCACGCAGGTGGCGCGCGAGGATTTCTTTACACAACGAAATAATGGAGGGGCGCGCAATACCGTGCACCACCGCATGCGATTCCACACCTCACCGTGTGCTAGGCGTGCATCACCCACGCACACCCCACGCATCACGGAGCGTCGACCTATTTTACATATGACGCGTAAATGAGGCGCAAATGACGGCCCTTGACTCAGTTACTCAAAGCCATCTCAATTTCAGTTTTAGATTAGTGTCACGCATACTGAGGTACAGTGAAAAGCTTTTGTTGCGTGTTAACCAGTCAGCAGAAAGATAAGACAATAGACGGACAGCAGAAAGATTGAGTCTGAAGAAGGGTCTCGACCCGGAACGTCACCCATTCCTTCTCTCCAGAGATGCTGCCTGTCCCACTGAGTTACTCCGGCTTTTTGTGTCTGGGAAAAAAACAACATTTGTCTTCATTTGTCCACTCTGTACCTGGTGCTGGCTCGAAGGACCGAATGGCCTACTCCACCACCTATTTTTCTATGTTTTCTCTGAGGAAATTGTCAGTCGCATTCCCACAGGGATTTCGGAGAGGAAAATAAATAGCATGGCCACGAGAAGGGGGCGGAATAATGATTCCACCTGAACTGTTCTTGCAGTAAGCCAGCACAGACTTGATGGGCCAACTGGCCTCTCTCTCTGATTTCTACGCAAGAATAAATAGAATAGAATGCATCCCTTAGCACATATACGTGGTGCTAGGCACTCCCATTACTACCTTGGTCTTTCAGTGTAAGGACATCTTGCACTCTGAAGACTGTGGCGGCAGGTGGCACAGCGGGTAGAGCTGCTGCCTCACGGCGCCGGAGACCAGGGTTCGATCCTGACTGCGGGTGCTGTCTGTACGGTGTTTGCACGTTCTCCGCATGACCTGCGTGGGTTTTCCTCGGATGCCCCGGTTTCCTCCCACACTCCAAAGATGTACCGATTTGCAGGTTGATTAACTTGGTATGAATGTTAAATTGTCCCTGTTGTGTGTAGGATAGTGTTAATGTGCGGGGATCGCTGGTCGGTGCGGACTAGGTGGCTCGAAGAGCTTGTTACTCGATACTAAATCTCTAAACTAAACGGTTAACCCTTCTGAACGCTCCTGCCAGGAGCTAGGATGTAGTCTGACATTCCAGCCGTTTTATTACCACAGACGGCTGTGGAGGCCAAGTCAATGGACAGTTTTAAGGTGGAGATTGAGAGACTCTTGATTAGTACCAGTGTCAAGGGTTATGGGGCGAAAGCAGGAGAATGGGGTTAAGAAGGAAAGATAGATCAGCCTTGTAGAGTAGACTTGATGGGTCGAAAGGTCTAATTGTGCTCCTATCGCTTATGACCTTATGAACAATAATTGTACAAGTAATTGATCAAAAGTAATATCATTGGATCATGATTTTTGAAGGTGGCTCATCATTGAATATTCAGTTCTCGTTGCGCAGCCGATTGAAACAGTCAAGCCTTCAAATGAATCGAAGTCGGAACCAATTTTTTGTGATAATGAATAGAATTTTAATGTGAGTGATATACGAGGAGATGATTGATTTTCTTGGCAAACGATATTTAATGTTTAAGTGGAACAAAGAATTTAAAAATTGGGAGCATTGTGTGGATATTAATTTAGTATTTGTATGGTTCGATAAAAGATTCAATATCATGAAATTGAATGGGAAATAATTTGGCATGTTTCAAAATTGTGCTGCGATTAGATAAATGATTTACCAGAGTCAATAGTACAATATTTTTATTCACTCTCCTGATTTAATCCCTTATTGTTCCAGCGCAGGGAACATCCGTGTATTAAGCTGGCGTCTAATAGAAATGTTAACGTTATTTGGACTGAAAGTAATGCAAAGGCCAAGGTTACATTCACAAGGAAATTAGATACATGAAACACTCCAAAGCTAATACTACAATTAATATGTTCAACAAACCTTTCATGACTCAGGAGAATACTATCTTAATTTGTATCGCTAAAGGCCCTGTCCCACGGTACGAGTTCATTCCAAGAGTTCTCCCCGAGTTTGCCCTGATTCGAACTCGGAGATTTACGGTAATGGCCGCTCGTCGGTACTCGGGGCTCTCGTGGGCATTTATCAACATGTTGAAAAATCTTCACGAGTCTTCCCGTGCTTACCTGGCCGTTAGTGAGTCTTCCCGAGTACCTGCCGTTAGCGTTACGAGCCGCTAAGAGACGTTCCCGAGCTCCGACGTACCCGCTACGTTCATTCTACGTGCTTACCACGAGTTTGATTTTTTTTTAACTCGGGAGAGCTCTTGAATGAACTCGTACCATGGGACAGGGCTATTAGGTTCCCCATTGAATCTCAAGCCCAAACTAATGGATCTCAGCGAGCTTTGGCCATGACTGCACATTAGACACAAGGAACGGAGAGGGAAAGATTCACCCAGGGCGGCACGGCGGGCCGAGGTAGAGTTGCTGCCTTGCAATGTTTGCAGCGCCGGGGGCCCGGGTTCCATCCCCACTACGGCTGCTGCCTGAACGGAGTTTGCACGATCTCCCGTTACCTCCTGGGTTTTCTCCAGAGATCTTCGGTTTCCTCCCAGAGTCCAAAGACATACAGACGTACCCCGTTCCTGCCTTCTCCCCATATCCCATGACTCCGCTATCTTTAAGAGCCCTATCTAGCTCTCTCTTGAAAGCATCCAGAGAACCGGCCTCCACCGTCCTCTGAGGCAGAGAATTCCACAGACTCACAACTCTCTGTGTGAAAAAGTGTTTCCTCGTCTCCGTTCTAAATGGCTTACCCCTTATTCTTCATGTTATCTTCAATCTTCGGTTTCCTCCCACATTCCCAAGGCATACAGGTTTGTAGGTTAATTGGCTTGGTGTATGTGGAATTGTCCCTTGTGTGTGTGTAGGGTAGTGTTAGTGTGCGGGGATCGCTGGTCGGCACGGACTCGGTGGGCCGAAGGGCCTGTTTCCGCGCTGTGTCTCTGAACTAAACTAAACTAAACTAAGGAGTTGCTCTTGCTGGCTCTGATCTCCCAATCTGACATGATCACCTTTATTGACAACATACCCTAGCACTCAATGAAGAGCTCTTTCTAGATTTTATTAAGGGTTGTGAGCCGACCACATCCAGCTAATATTCCCCCGTGACTTGAGATCTGCGTTGCGGGGCAGTATGCAAGTATTGATCTGGCCAGCAAAAGCCAAAAACAAGTGAGCTCACGGTAAAATCTGAATTCAAATCATTAATATAATTCTTTAAATTCTCAGCAGGGGACCCTGGAGAAGAAGAATATAACAACAATCTTATTTAAGTGATTTTTGTTATAAACACTCTGCCAATTAAAACAGATTTGATGGAGTGAGATGTTCGAGATATCTGTGGAAATGAGAGTGCATGATATTAGTGTACATTATGGATGAACATTCATTACCGGTTTTAGTTTAGTTCAGTGATACAGCGTGGAAACAGGCCCTTCGGCCCACTGAGTCCGCACCGACCAGCGATCCCCGCACACTAACACTATCCTAGGGACAACTTACACATTTACACCAAGCCAATTAACCGACAAACCTGCACGTCTTTGGAGTGCGGGAGGAATCCGAGGATCTTGGAGAAAACCCGCGCAGGTCGCGGGGAGGACATGCAAACTCCGTACAGACAGCGCCCACAGTCGGGATGGAACCCGGGACTCCGGCGCTGTGAGGCAGCAACTCTATCGCTGCGCCACCGTGCCGGCCCTCAATTCATAAAAACAATAAAAAAAAATTAAAAGGATGCATCCGTGAGTTTTAGTTTTACAGCTGATACGAGTCAAATGTTCTCCACCATAAACGTAGCAAATTGAATTATGCTTGGTCTGAAATGGATCAGCCTACACTTAGCTCTGTTGAAATCCATCTGCCGTAGAGTTGCCCTCTCAGTTAATCTATCAATGTCCCTCTGCAAATTTATACTCCTGTCTCCATTACTTATTGTGCCACCAATCTTCATGTCATTGGCAAACCTGGATATACGGCTCTCCATTGAGCTATTTAAGGCATTAATAAATGTATGTATAGTCGAGGACCCGGCTCACATCCTTACAGAGCGCACTAGTCATTTCCTCCCCATTCCCACCATCCCCTGACTCTAACTTCCCCCACCTCATTAATCACCCGACCAGCTCCATCATTTTACTTTAGTTAACAGCCTCCTCCGTGTGACCTTATCATCCGCTTCTGGCAGTCCGTACCAACGATGTCCATGTAACTTCTCCAGCCTGGTTTTTAAGCGGACAACCTCAAAGTTTGTCCTTGGCTGTTGCCCTGGCCGGCGCGGTTCACGAGAGACCCCCCACCCCCCCATGACCACCTCGATTTTCCCAAAGCCCTCAGTCGTTCTGTCATTAATTATGAGTTCCGATATTTCCCACACAGCAGAGGTTTGACTAAAAAAAATACCTGTTCCTCTTTCTCCTCTCACCCTCTCTCTCCCTCTCCCTCTCCCCTCCCTCTCCCTCTCTCCCTCTCTCTTCCTCTCTCACCCCTCCCTCCTCTCTCTCTCTCCTCTCTCCTTCTCCTCTCTCTTCTCTCTCCCTCCTCTCTCTATCCTCTCTCACCTCTCTTGCTCCCCTCTCTTTCTCTCCTCTTCTCTCTTTCTCCCCTCTCCCTCTCTCCTCTCTCTCTCCATCCTCTCTCTCTCTCTCCTCTCTTCTCTCTCTTCTCTCTTTCTCCCCTTTCTCTCGCTCTCCCTATCCCTCTCCCTCCCACCCTCCCCCCCTCCCCCTCTCCCTCTCCCTCCCCCTCTCCCTCTCACTCCCCCCCTTAGTTTAGTTTAGAGATACAGCGCGGAAACAGGCCCTTCGGCCCGCCGAGTCTGCACTGACCAGCGGTTAACACAATGGTACACACACCAGGAACAATTTACATTTACAGCAAGCCAATTAACCTGCAGACCTGTACGCCTTTGGACTGTGGGAGGAAACCGAAGATCTCTATGAGACCTCGGTACACGTGACAATAAACTAAACTGAACTGACAAGGGATCTCCATCTGAAAACTTTACCTCAATTGATTTCTTGCCACAGATGCTGCCTGACCTGCTGAATGTTTCCAGCATTTTCTGCTTTTTTTGAATTTCAGATTTGCACCATATGCAAATAATATTTGCTTTTTCTTTTGTCTACCCTGTTTATCTCTTTTTTACTGATAACGTGTTTGAAGAGCAGGCGATGTTTTTTGTCAGATACAGTCTCATTCCATTAAAATTCTGCTTTCAAAACCATGTTGTAATTTTCCCTTTTCAATCCAAACACATTTGCCTTGAGCTGTTTTCTGATGATTATCTGATGGTACTGCCTTAGTTTCCCATTCATCTGTGGCCACGCAAGGCAGTGACTCGTCCGATCTCTGTGCCTCAGTGAAGTCTGAACAAGAGTCCCGGTCCGAAACGTCCCCTATCCATGTTCTCCACAGATGCTGCCTGACCCGCTGAGTTACTCCAGCACTCTGTGAAACGTCACCTATCCATGTCCTCCACAGATGCTGCCTGACCCGCTGAGTTACTCCAGCACTCTGTGAAACGTCACCTATCCATGTCCTCCACAGATGCTGCCTGACCCGCTGAGTTACTCCAGCACTCTGTGAAACGTCCCTATCCATGTCTCCACAGATGCTGCCTGACCCGCTGAGTTACTCCAGCACTCTGTGAAACGTCACCTATCCATGTCCTCCACAGATGCTGCCTGACCCGCTGAGTTACTCCAGCACTCTGTGAAACGTCACCTATCCATGTTCTCCACAGATGCTGCCTGACCCGCTGAGTTACTCCAGCACTCTGTGTCTAGAGTCAGAAGGAAATGGCTGCAGGAGTGGGAGATGAAGGATATTTCTGCTACAAGGTCACAATCACAACTATTAAGAGATATTTGCTCAAGTTCTTGAATAGGAAATGTTTAGAGGGCCATGAGCCTAACACAGGCGAATATTACTAGCTCAGGAAGTCATCAGTCCAAGGTTGCCCTGGACAACCCTAATTGTAGCACGGTTGTCTAGCTCTTGGAAACTATCAGACCACAATGGGCCTCTGTCCAGGCTATATGACTCTATTGCGTGTGGAGAACAGGGTTAAAGACATAGAGCATGGATCACTGCAGCAGTGCGGGAGGCATGGTGGCGCAGCGGGTAGAGCTGCTGCCTCACAGCACAAGAGACCCGGGTTCGATCCTGACCATGGGCGCTGTCTGTACGGAGTTTGTCCGTTCTCCCCGTGACCTGCGTGGGGTTTTCTCCGAGATCTTCGGTTTCCTCCCACACTCCAAAGACGTGCATATTTGTAGGTTAATTGGCTTCGGTAAAATTGTAAATTGTCCCTAGTGTGTGTGGGATGGTGTTAGTGTGCGTGGATCGCTGATCGACACGATGTTTCCGCGCTGTATCTCTAGCTAAACTAAACTATAACTGGCCCTTCGGCCCACAACATCTGTGCCTATCACAGATGCCAAGATCATCTCTTATCTGCCTGCACGTGACCCAGATCCCTTCCAATCCCCTGCACATCCGTGTGCCGATCTAAAAGACTTTTCTACACCTGTGTGGCATCTGCCTCCACCACCCTCTGTGTTAAGGGTTCAGAAATAGATTCCCCCTACCCTGGGTAAAAGGCTCAGTGGAGGTAAACTCAGCGGGTGCAGCAGCATCTATGGAGCGAAGGAAATAGGCAACGTTTCGGGCTGAAACCCCGGAAGGGAGCATCTGGAAGAAACCCACGTGGTCACAGGGAGAACCTGAAAACTCCACACCGACAGCTTCTGGTGCCCTGACTACCACTGCGCCCCATCAAGGAGAGAGGGGGAAACATTCACGAGAGATGTGCCAGGCTTGTTTTTTAGAGTAGAGTAAATGCTGGAGAAACTCAGCGGGTGCAGCAGCATCTATGGAGCGAAGGAAATAGGTAACGTTTCCTTTGGGTTTCGGCCCGAAACGTTGCCTATTTCCTATTGCCTATTTCCTTCGCTCCATAGATGCTGCTGCACCCGCTGAGTTCCCCCAGCATTTTTGTCTACCTTCGATTTTCCAGCATCTGCAGTTCCTTCTTAAACAAAAGGCTCAGTGAATTCACCCTGTCTATGGCCCTCGTGATTTTATACACCTCTATAAGATCGCCCCTCAGCCTACTGCGCTCTGGTGGAATCCCTCCCCCCCCCCCAAAAATACGGTGAGGGATTCCACGCCAGTGTGGGCCACGTGAGTGGCAAGGGTGTGGGGGTGAAAATTGTGATTTGGGGAAACTGCATTGCATGTATGTAAAGCCTCCGAGAATGTCAGATGGAGTTTTGTAAGGATCGTATTCACAATAAGGGGTAAGCCATTTAGAACGGAGACGAGGAAACACTTTTTCGCACAGAGAGTTGTGAGTCTGTGGAATTCTCTGCCTCAGAGGGCGGGGGAGGCCGGTTCTCTGGATGCTTTCAAGAGAGAGCTTGATAGGGCTCTTAAAGATAGCGGAGTCAGGGGATATGGGGAGAAGGCAGGAACGGGGTACTGATTGTGGATGATCAGCCGTGATCATATTGAATGGCAGTGCTGGCTCAAAAGGCCGAATGGCCTACTCCTGCGCCTATTGTCTATTGTCTATCTATTGTATATATCTATTTCGCGAATAAAATCTATTTTGTAATTAAAACAGCAGATTCTCAGCCCTGCCCAACTTCTCCCTGTAGCTCAGGCCCCTCGAATCCTGGCAACGTCCTCGTAAATCTTTTCTGTACCACCCCCACCCCCAACCTCTTGCCAAACATTCAGCTTGTTTCTCAGCAGCTCTTTCTGCACCTGTAAAACTGATGTAGTGGCGAGTTTCTACACGGGGTTCCCTTGTGAAAACCTGTGGGCTTTTATTTATTTTTCCAGATGCTGCCAGACCTGGCTGTGTTGTGTTTGTCTCTCAAGCATTTCCGTCGCTGAAAATTAACAATGGCCTGGATTTTTTTTTTTTCTGTGAAATTCGAGGCTTTTTCACGGTGGCACAAGCGGTGTTTTGAAAATCACCCGTTTTCAGAGCAGCACGGTGGCGCAGTGGTAGAGTTGCTGCCTCACAGCGCCTGAGACCCGGGTTCCATCCTGACTACGGGTGCTGTCTGTACGGAGTTTGTACGCTTTTTAATGGGATTGCTATCCTAACTCCAACTCACATGAATTTTCAAAGACTTATAACCCCCACGTGAGCGTGGAAGTCTAGTTTGGAGATAAAGTGCGGAAAAAGGCCCTTCAGCCCATCGAGTCCACATCGACCAGCGACCCCATGCACTAGTTCTATCCTAAACCCCAGATGCAATTCACAGAAGCCAATTCACCTACAAACGCACACGTCTTTGGGATGTGGGAGGAATTGCCCTTTAAACTGGCACGGTGGTGCAGCGGTAGAGTTGCTGCCTCGCAGCGCCAGAGACCCCAGTATGATCCTGACCCGGGTACAGTCTGTGTGGAGTTTGCATGTTCTCCCTGTGGCCGCACGGGTTTTCTCCGGGTGCTCCAGTTTACTCCCACATCCCAAAGATGTACAAGTTTGTAGGTTAATCGACCATCTGTAAATTGCCCCTAGTGTGTAGGGAGTGGAGCAAAGGTGGGATAATATAGAACTAATGTGAGCAGGTGATCGATGGTGCGCATGGAGCCTGTTTCCGTGCTGTATCTCTAAACTAACCCCGGCACCAATAATTCACTTAGGAAATATTCCAATCTGATGTATATGGTATTTCGCTATCACATAGTGTGCTTTTTAGCATTATTCAATTTGGAGTTCCATTATCTATATACTATTAAAAGTCTTGACTTGTTTGTCTGTCTGTCTGTGATCTCAGGAGCTATGCCAAAACCATACACAATAGCATGAAAATCTTTGCAGAATCTTACTCGGCTTTTCCCCGTGGTCGTTCATATCAAGTTTCTTCACATTTGTGTTATATTTCACAAGTTATTGATATTTCAAGGTTTAAAAAAGCCAACTTTAACAAGATTTTTACTGTTTAAATCCTTCCTGCCAGCTTCCAACAAACTTCCATACAAAGTTGCAATACAGCAACACTCTGTGCTTCCACCAACCTTTCACCTGAATGGGATATCACAGTCCTCCACCGGACATTTGCAACAATGCTGCCATCATACTGCACTTACTCCAGCTCCTGGCAGCAGGTGCTTCAACAGGAGGGGGAGGGTGAACACCTATTGCAATTGGAATTTTTTTTAAGTGCACTGCTGGAGGAGGCAGGGGAGTGTTGGAATCTTACGTTCGGCTACGGGTTAGTGGTGCTATATTGCGTTGGGGAACGGGTTGCGTTGGGGGGGCCCAACGGGTCCCAGTTGGTCTAGTAGATTATAAAACTCTGATTTGAAGAATCATCACTCATTCACAGTGTTCCACAAACTCTTAGTGTTAAAGAAGGAACTGCAGATGCTGGAAACTCGAGGGTACACAAAATGCTGGAGCAACTCAGCGGGTGCAGCAGCATCTATGGAACGAAGGAGATAGGCAACGTTTCGGGCCGAAACCCTTCTTCAGACTGATGGGGGGTGGGGGGAGGCGGGGGGAAGAAAGGAAAAAGGAGGAGGAGCCCGAGGGCTGAGGGAGAGGTAGGAAGGGGAGGAGGCAAGGGTTAACAGAATTGGGAGAATTCGATGTACAGCAGTTAGAGAGGAGGTTGTGAAACTGTCTCCGGAGGGAGGAGGAGAACCTCTGGAAAGTACCACAAACACGATGGGCCAAAGGGCCTGTTTCCATCCTGTATCTCTAACTAAAAAAACCCTGCAATTGTTCTTGATTGGGATAGGAACAACTCAATTTTTTAGTTTAGTTTAGAGATACAGCACGGAAACAGGCCCTTCGGCCCATCAAGTCCGCGCCGACCAGCGATCCCCGCACACTAACATTATCCTACACACTAGGGACAATTTACACACACACCGAGCCAATTAACCAACAAACCTGCACGTCTTTGGAGTGTGGGAGAAAACCGAAGATCTTGGAGAAAACCCACGCAGGTCACGGGGAGAACGTACAAACTCCGTACAGACAGCGCCCGTAGTCGGGATCGAACCCGGGTCTCCGACGCTGTAAGCGCTGTAAGGCAGCTGCGCCATCGTGTCGCCAATTTTAGTTCAACAGTGTGGAGCAGCAGAGAGGGAGACAGATAACTTACATGCACTTTTAATTAAACTGAGCTGACATGAAGGGATTTTTTTAACATTAATATTTTTATTGTTATAGTTTGATTAATTTTCAATAGCAATATTTATATATATATCACTGTTACAGAATATTAAAGATGTTTATCGCTTGACAGTCTTTGTAGCGAGCCAAATGAAGAATATCACTCAGATAAACAAATCTTATAGAGGTGTATAACATCATGAGGGCAATAGGTAGTTCAGTTTAGTTTTTTGTCCCGTGTACTGAGGTACAGTGAAAAGCTTTTGTTGCGTGCTAACCAGTCAGCGGAAAGACAATACATGATTACAATCGATCCATTAACAGTGTACAGATACATGATAAGGGAATAATGTTTAGTGCAAGGTAAAGCCAGCAAAGTCTGATCAAAGATCGTCTGTGGGTCTCCAATGAGGTAGATAGTAGTTCAGGACCGCTCTCTAGTTGTGGTAGGATGGTTCAGTTGCCTGATAACAGAAATTGTCGCTGAATCTGGAGGTGTGCGTTTTCACACTTTTGTACCTCTTGCCCGATGGGAGAGGGGAGAAGAGGGAGTGGCCGGGTGAGACTGGTCCGTGATGATGCTGCTGGCCTTGCCGAGGCAGCGCGAGGTGTAGATGGAGTCGATGGAAGGGAGGTTGGTTTGTGTGAGGGATCTTTTTACCCCGAGCAGGGGGTTCCATAACCAGGGGAATTGGGCTTATGTGGGGAATGGGGAAATCTGGATTATGTGTGGGCAGAATTGGTCTAGGCACCGTGTTTGGCACAGGCATTGTGGGCCGAAGGGCCTGATCCCGTGCAGTACAATTCTTTGTTCTAATATGGATAGTGAGTGTCTGAAACTAATTTCCGTATTTCTACATTTTCAATTGACATGGTTTAGGTAAAAATAACTCAAAAGTATTTAAATGTCTTGTTTGAATCAGTCTGAAGAAGGGTCTCGACCCGAAACGTCACCTATTCCTTCGCTCCATAAATGCTGTGTCACCTGCTGAGTTTCTCCAGCATTTTTGTACACCTTCGATTTTTCCAGCATCTGCAGTTCCTTCTTAAACTAAATGTCTTGTTTGTTTCTTTTAGATTGAGTTATTATTAGAATACATTTGCAGAGACATTCGAGGTATTTTGAGAGTTATTACAGTCAGCTAAGCTTTGAATTTGGGTTAACTATCTGTAAAAGATTTTTAGTGCTTTTAAGAATGTATGTTTCTCCCAGAGTCCAAAGACGCACAAGTTTGTAGGTTAATTGGCTTCTGTAATTTATCCCTAGTGTGTGTGGGGTAGAACTCATGCAGGGTGGGGTGATTAATGGTTGGTGCAGACTCGTTGGGCCAAGGGCCTGTTAACGTGCTGTGTCTCTAAACTAAACAAAGTTCAATAAAATAGTAAGATTAAACGAGAACTCACCTGTTCGAAGTTTGATCGTTATTTTACGAGGAGTTACGATGAGGGATTACGTGAAGAAGAGCCCGCCTCACGCTGGTAACGGCATACTTCAAAGCAACGGCATGAAAAAACACAGAACACCAAAGCCGGAGTAACATAGTAAGGCTCATAAAAAGACTTAGAACCACCATTTGATCATTTATTTTACGAGGGTGGGAGTGGAGGGCACGTAATCCCTCATCGTAACTCCTCGTAAAATACGATCAAACTTCGAACAGTTGAGTTCTCGTTTAATCTTACTATTTTACTTCGGAGTCACGTGAGTGACTACGTGAAGAGTTTTAAAGCTTTCTGTGTTTTTCATGTCGTAGAATTAATCCGTACGACAGTCCGGCTAAGTAAACACATACATGAGAAAGCACACAAATGTTAGATCTTTTCACAATTAAGTTTTTTTAATGGCTGAAAGACCATATAATTACCCTCCTTATATTTGAGGGAAAAATGATTACAAGTGACAAAAGATATCAGTGACTACACAGCTGATTATAGCAATTTAAATAGCAAACAAAGCAGGTGATTATAGTGCTCCCAACACCGCGTGTCCAAAGCTTGTCATAGTGTGAACAGGTTTGTTGTAGAACTTTGAAAAAGTTTCTTCTTTACTCCACCCTGCGATTTTTAAAAATATGCTCGAGAGGTACGTCCCGCCCCTTCGCCGCGGACGTAGCTGCCGCCCTGGTGGAGTGAGATTTGAAGACATCAGTGTCTACTCCCACTAAAACCAACACCTGTTTCAACCATTTTGAGATAGTTTTGAACTGAAGCTTTTGTGTGTGGCTTTTTGTGCGTAAGCAGCAATGTCTTTTCGTTTCCTCGAAAAGTGTCCGTCACTTTAATACATTGGTTCAAATGTCTAACCACACACAAAGCAAGCTCAATATGAAAAGCTTGAAAAATTACCTTTGTTCCAGATCTCCCTGGTCTACTTTGTTTGATCAGATCGTAAACATAGAATACAACGTTATCTGTAGTCACATGCATACAGTCTAAACGCAACATTTGTAAAGTTTGCACTCTTTGGGCTGAGACCAGTGACATTAACATGACCAATTTCAATGTTAACCTATTCAATGACAACCCTTTAATTGGCGTCCATTCTCTAAATAGAGCAAGTACTATGCTCACATCCCAAATCTCTGTATATCTAGGTTTTGGCGGATTCATGTGAAAAATTCCTTTCATGAATCGTGATATTAATGGATGCGACCCAATTGATTTTCTCACCAGTCATAAGTCCTAAATAGGACGACAAGGCACTGCGTGCAGTGTTAATGGCACTGTAACTTAAATGTTTGGCCCAAACGCAAATTGGCAAGGAATTCCAAAACACATGAGTAACATTCACATAATCATCAGAAATATTTTGACTGTGTGCAAAATTCTTCCCATTTCTTAATATGTGTCATATATTGTTTCTGTGTGCTATCTCGCCATGATGCGCCAATAACTGTCAAGTTTGGTCCGACAATCCCAGTTCCTGTAGTGGTCTGGTCAAAACCTGCAGATTAACAAATTCATATATGCATATAATGGGTAATCTTCATTTGTTACTGGATTAGTCAAGATATCACTACAGTTAAGAATCTGCATATACGGTTCTTTAATCATATTCAGCATAACTGGGAACCAAGGTTGAGTTGGCCAATTTGGCACTACCAACAATCCGGAAGCTGAATCTTGCTCTATTTTCTTCAAGCATCTCTGGATCCAGAGCAAATGGTGGAAAAGCATAAAAGAACATTTTCCGCCAGTGTAATAAAAATGCATCTACTGCAACTGCGTCCGGATCGTGTTCCCAAGACCACATAATGAGGCAAATGATGATTAAGCCTGGATGCAAACAAATCAATTTCTGGAAACCCAAATCGTCTAACAATATTCTTAAAATATTGCTGGCTTAAACATCCATTCCGTATTATCTTTAAAAAATCCCGGACCTTTCATCTGCTACCACATTGTCTTTACCTGGAGTATAGCTTACTGCAATCCATATCTGCCGACCAATACTCCATTGCCATATCTCATTGACCAGACAATCACATGATACTGATCCAACTCTCCCCATGTGATTAATGTAAACCACAGCTGTTTTATTGTGTAATTGTATTAACACATGCAGACCTTGTTTAGCACAACAATATGCTTTAAGCCCATAAAAGGCCCCCAATAACTCCAAATAGTTAATACCATACTCTTGGAGAAACACTTGTTCTTCAGTTTTCCATCTACCTCCACAACTGGAGGATAAATCTGTGGCCCCCCATCCGAGAGCACTAGCATCTGTATGTAAAACCATTTCAGGCTGTTTGATCATAATATTTATTAGCAGCTTGTGGGACATTTTCCTTTTTTAACCCACCATTGTAAATTCCAATACAGCTTCTTTTGTTAATTACATAGGCCTGTCAAATGGCCTGCCTTCTCTTTGAGAGCTTATATCTTGTACCTTCGAAGATATCAATAAATGTAATGAACCAAATTCTACTGCAGGAAAATGCTGCTAGCAGTTCACCAATGGTTGTCACCATTTCTCGGATGGAAGGATAAGGTTTTGAATGAGATAACGACAAATTACCAAAATATCATCGACTTTAACTGTTGGTAAAGGTATTAACATAGTCACTGAGTTAATTACAAACCCCAAAAGTAAATTGTTTGTGCTGGCTGCAGCTGGGGCTTAATTAGATGAATTAAGAACCTTAGCTTACCACAAAGCTTTAGTAACTGAAACTGAGTTCTCAGCTGACTCCTGATAATCACTAATGACCAGAATGTCATTGAGATAAGCCATAATGATGTGCATTTTGTGCTCTAATTGGGCTAAACTGGTTTCAACAGTTTCGTAAAGAGTAAAAAGCTGAACTCAGTCCATTTGGCAAAGCTTAACTGCCATAATTGTCACAACCAATTAAAATTTAAGTACTACCGAAACCTGATGCATAGGTACAGAATAATAGGCGTCTTTCCATCAATCTTAGCCATATAACAACCTGCTGAATTAAATATTTTGCAGTATTCAATGACTCCATTTGAACATGTTTGTATTCTACAAACTTATTTAGACCTGTAAGGTCCAGAATACTTCTGCAACCATCATCTGTAATGCCTTCTAACATTAAAGACAAATTTATGCTTGTGTTCAAAATCTTTTCCATTACCTCTTTTCCAGATAATTAGGCAATGTGAACATAAATCTCTGCTTTTTCAATTGCAGAAAACACGAAACATAAGCAGGTTTATTCTGTACAGGAGGATTAACCTCTTTTTTTTTAAAAGTAATAGTAGTTAATGAAACTGCTCGTAATATACTGATCAAAAATAATAGTAAGCCAGTCTTAATAAACTTTTTGTAATCTCCCTCTAACTGGAGATTAATCCGCAGTTTCTTTAAGCAGGGAACAAGTCTTTAATTCCTCTGCATATGAGCGTGGTGGTCTCCTTATCCCCTGAATTCGGGTAAGTATTTGGTTGTGCAATACAATAAAACTTCCTTGACATATTTCTGCCTCTATTTGCAATATCAAATCCCCTTCTGGGCGAAAATACCTTTTCGTCCAAAGACGAAGGTTTTCATGCAGCTAAAATATTTAGCTTTTCATCCAATTTCAATAAGTTAGGCAGATTATTCCAAACAGATAACCAGGAGCTTAAACACCACTTGCTCGACACAGGTATGCAACCTTGGGTGAAAAAATGGGCCAAATAGCCATTTATTTTATACAAAATTTCATAGAAAAAATTGCACAATAGCGTCTTTATTTTATGTTTTCCTTTCATCTGCCCAAAAGCCATAATAGCAGCAGAATAATTTGTGAGGATTTTTAAACCTCACTATTTGACGCTCTTATATTTGGAGTCATGAATGCCCATATTAACGGATAAACCGTAGGCTCTTCCAATGAGGCACAATTTCCTGTGCTGTGCAATTTTAATATTTCAATCATCACAGAATCATGAAGTTGGTGAGATACCATATACATAATGTAGGTAGCTAGGTTTTTCCATAGCCTCACCACTTCCTTTAGATATAGCAAAACTTTTGCTATCTCAGGCACACCTGGCCTCACTTTTATTTTATTTTATTTGTAGTGTGCATTCATAATTACACATCACCACTTGCAGGGTCTGTCTTTTGCAGCCCTGATCCACTTGGAATTATATCCAAAGAGACTTCCTCCACCTATCCAGGGTCAGAGTTTTTATTTTTCAATTTGGCACATAGCCATATTTTGTATATTCAAGCCCCTCAGGGTCTTTTTTGGGGAACTGTTTGGGTACTGTGACCCTGGTCTTTAGTACATTCAAGCCCCTCAGGGTCTTTTTTGGGGAACTGTTTGGGTACTGTGACCCTAGTCTCTTTTTATATTATGGAGTACTTTCTCCATATCGCGAATTTTATTAACTTTTTTTTTTTTTTTAAAAATACAGTCTTTCTGACTTTTAAAATATCCTGCCAAAATTGTGGAGCATTTAAACCTTTCTACCGTATTTTAAAACGGTACCAGTATCGGAACCGGCCCGTAATTAATCTCTCGTCCCGATCGCTGGGTATTCCCCTGGGACGTTCTTTTTAAAACTCCGTTATTTTAACAGAGTATATCTGTTTAATTTAAACTTTTAGTTAGTTTTTAAAACCTTTAAAATCCTGGTTTCCACCAGGCACGGAGTTTTCTAGTCCTAAAAAAGTTTTTCAACAGCACTTACCTGCCGGTTCCGAACCTACCGCTGTCGAGGAGCTGTCTGTGCAGCTCCTGCTTCTGCCGTCAGCGTCGACGTAATGCCGTTACCAGCGTGAGGCGGGCTCTTCTTCACGTAGTCACTCACGTGACTCCGAAGTAAAATAAATAATTAGATAGTACAAAGGCAAAGACGAAGCCCAAATTCTCTTGTGCAGCGAAGGCATCTTGAAGTTGGGAGTTCAGAGATAGTTAGACAAGTACTTACTTAGGTAAGGCATGGAATAATATGGAAGATGGATACAAAATGCTGGAGTAACTCAGTGGGACAGGCAGCATCTCTGGAGAGAAGGAATGGGTGATGTTTTGGGTCGAGACCCTTCTTCTGACTCTCAGTCAGAAAAAAAACTTGCTTTACCATCAGAAATCCACCTTGGGAACTTTTTGAGAACTTATTCTAATTGTTGAACCGAGGAAAATAAATGTATATGTTTTTGTTCATTCTTTGACTTTTGATTTTGGTTATTTGCCATCGAGGCAGTTTGATCTTCAGGTGGAATCTCATGTACATTGACACAAAATGCTGGAGTAACACGAACAGGCCCTTCTGAAGGGTCTCGACCCGAATCGTCACCCCATTCCTTCTCTCCAGAGATGCTGCTGCCTGTCCCGCTGAGTTACTCCAGCATTCTGTGTCTATCTTTGGTGTAAACCAGCATCTGCAGTTACTTTCTACACATCAAAATGATATGGATCTGTTGTGGGCATGTAAGGAAAAGGTGGATGAGCAATAACAAGGTTGGCGTGGCGGTGGTAATCTAAAGGGCTTGTTCCTGTGCTCTACAAGTCCATGTCTATGTTGTTGATTGGTTTCGTAAAGCTCTGTACTGGCTCCACGCTGAGTTGGAAGGTGGACGGAATTGAAGATGTTTCTACCAAGAGAGGAAGTGATAAATAATTCACCAACCTCTCTCAGTAACCGGTAAACAGTCTCACACACGTAATACCAACACCTCTTTGGTCCTTGCTTCTCAGCGATGGTATTCATCTGTACGCCTTCATTTCAGTCTTGAACACAAAAGGTTAAAAATACAAATACAAATTCCAAATCCAAATCGGCGAGAGGTTTCATTAGTTTCCGTGCGGGTCAGTGACCAAACATGAGGGACAAGTTTTGACAATTTCACACACAAAGGGTGGTGGGTGTATGGAATGAGCTGCCAGAGGACGCAGTTCTTCTTCCGTGTCCTTGTGCTATATCGCGGCTCGCCACTGCTGTCCACATCGTTGTGCTACTGGAGTGTTACGTGCGAGGTCTGCAGTGGTGCGTGGATGATCCCGCAGTGCGCATTGCAGTAGGTGTTGCGTTGTCAGGGTCTGTGTGCCACTGTCACAGGGTGTTGTACCCTCCATGTTTAGCCCCAGTTGTGCATTGTCACCCTTGACCGCCCAGACCCCGGCTCGCACTCGGTTGAGATCTCCAGTTCAGCCAGTGTTCACCGGCACCTGGTGGTCAGTGGTCTGCGGCCGGTATGTGCCCATCATGGTGGAACAGGGGCAGCGGCTCTTGTGCAGTGAAGGAGGTAGTTGAGGCTGGGACTAGCCCAACGGTTCAGAAACAATTAGACAGGTACATGGATCGGACAGGTTTGGAAGGATATGGGCCAAGCGCAGGCAAGTGGGACTACTGTAGCTGGGACACGTTGGCCGGTGTGGGCAACTTGGGCTGAAGGGCCTGTTTCCCCACTGTATCACTCTTTAACTCTTTGACGTTTAGGCAATTTTGTTTAAAGTTAAGCAAGAGATAGGAAAGGAGAGTAGGTTATTTGTGGTTGTAATAAGTTGCTATTGAATCTAGTTGTAGTGTTGTTCCACATATCGACCTGCTGTGAAATGAGACATTTATCATCTGTATCCACATGTATTTTACCTGGAGTTTTGACTAATCATCTTTGAATTCTTTGAGGGAACCAGTCCAAATATTGTAAATATTTAGATTAGATCACCATGGAATAATTGGCTGAATCAAATTGATTGACTTCCAGTGACATCCCGTGAATCATCCCGTGAAGCTGAGCTTGAATAAAGATACAGAGTGCTGGAGTAACTCAGCGGGTCAGGCAGCATCTCTATCTCCCCCCCCATTCTCCCCATAACCTGAGTGACTTCTTAAGGCTTGCTCAGAGATTTGTGGGACTTCTTGACAACATGGGGTTGCTTGTTTTTCCCCCTTCGTTTCTGGAGTGGTGAAGACAGGCGATGGGCATCACAGCAAGAGTCTGGACAATGGGCTGGGTTCAGTACAATCCAATAAACAACAGACAATAGGTGCAGTAGTAGGCCATTCAGCCCATCGTGCCAGCACCGCCATTCAACGTGATCATGGCTGATCATCCCCAATCAGTACCCTGTTCCTGCCTTCTCCCCATATCCCCTGACTCTGCTATCTTTAAGAGCCCTATCTAGCTCTCTCTTGAAAGTATCCAGAGATACGGCCTCCACCGCCCTCTGAGGCAGAGAATTCCACAGACTCACAACTCTCTGTGTGAAAAAGTGTTTCCTCACCTCCGTTCTAAATGGCTTACCCATTATTCTTAAACTGTGGCCCCTGGTTCTGGACTCCCCCAACATCGGGAACATGTTTCCTGCCTCTAGCGTGTCCAAACCCTTAATAATCTTATATGTTTCAATAAGATATCCTCTCAACCTTCTAAACTCCAGAGTGTACAAGCCCAGCTGCTCCATTCTCTCAGCATATGACAGTCCCGCCATCCCGGGAATTAACCTTGTAAACCTACGCTGCACTCCCTCAATAAGAAGAATGTCCTTCCTCAAATTAGGGGACCAAAACTGCACCCAATACTCCAGGTGTGGTCTCACCGGCATACTGTTGTTACTTTTCTGTGTTCAGCAATCGTAGTGTTACACATCGGGCCATTCTTGAAGATGAACTACTCAGACCAATTAACAAAATGGAAATCAGGATCCCGATGGAAACTCCCTTGACCACTAATGCACAAGTTGGCTTGCATGGCCCAAAAAAAATCTATATCCTAGACATTGCTGCTGCCAGTAATGTGAAGGAGTTTTTTTTTTTAGACAGTCATCTATGGATTTCTTTATTGGAAGTATTAGCACACGAGGCATCAACAGGTTAATGTCTGCATTAATATAATGGATACACTCAATGGAAATCAATGCAAATGAAAATGGGACTGCTTCCATAATGGATGTCCAATCTACCAAAGAGGTTTCTATTGTCAAGAGGCAATTGAGTGATTGATAGAATGACATCTGTACGGAGTTGGTACGTTCTCCTCGTGACCGCGTGGGTTTTCTTCGAGATCTCCGGTTTCCACCCACACTCCAAAGACGTGTAGGGTGATTCATCTTCTCCAGAGATGCTGCCGTGTAGGCTAATTGGCTTGGTATGAATGTAAATTGTCCCTGGTGCATGTAGGATAGCGTTGGTGTGCGAAGATCGCTGGTCGGCACGGACTCGGTGGGCTGAAGGGCCTGTTTCCGCGCTGTATCTAAACTAAACTAAACACAACACAGCATGGGAACGGTTCCTGTGGCCCACCGAGCCCAGCTCAGCACGGTGGTAGACCAGGAAGAGCAGCAGGCTAGTGGGAGAAATAGGTGTGGCGACAGCGGTAGAGTCGCTGCCTCCCAGCGCCAGAGACCCGGGTTTGATCCTGACCTCGGCTGCTGTCTGTGTGGAGTTTGCACGCTCTCCCAGTGACCGCGTGGGTTTTTTCTCCGGGTGCTCCTGCTTCCCCCAACACTCCAAATACGTGTGGGTTTGTCGGTTAATCGGCTTCTGTACATTGTCCCTACTGTATGGGACAGAGTACGGGGCGATTGTTGATTGGTACAGTCTCGACGGGCCGAAGGGCCTGTTTCTTCGCTGTATCTCTGGAGTCTAAAGCCGAGAGAACTCAATGTTGGTACCGTTGGGTCATCGGCAACCCAAGCGGAACACGGAGCGCCGTTCCTCCAGTGCCCTCCAGATATTTCAAGTGGTGCAACGACCGCCAAGCTTTACCATGAACATTATAGAAACATAGAAAATAGATGCAGGAGGAGGCCATTCGGCCCTTCGAGCCAGCACCGCCATTCTCTCTGATCATGGCTGATCGTCCCCAATCAATAACCCGTGCCTGCCTTCTCCCCGTATCCCTTGACTCCACTAGCCCCTAGAGCTCTATCTAACTCTCTCTTAAATCCATCCAGTGACTTGGCCTCCACTGCCCTCTGTGGCAGGGAATTCCACAAATTCACAACTCTCTGGGTGAAAAAGTTTTTTGCTCACCTCAGTCTTAAATGACTGGGTTATTAATTATACCTTGGAAGATTTTTGTTTTCTACTGGTGTGTCAGACAACGTTCTGCCGTCGCTGTTCCACGCACAGTGCCACAACCGTGCCTCTGCGGAGACCGTCCGCAGCGCGTGCCTCTCCGCCGCAGGTCAGTAGGTGGGCCGTTGTCTGTACCTCTCCCCAGTTGCACTTGTCGGTGTCCGAGAGGCCCCACTGCTTCAGGTGGAGTCTGCACCGTCCCACTCCGGTGCGGAGGCGGTTTGGGGCTTTCCAGGTAGTGTAAGGCAGCTGGTGCCCAGGTGCCGTCTGGCGTTTGGTTCTGGTGCCTGGCACTGCCGGCTCCAGCTCCATGAAGCTGTTCCCACTCTTCAGGCGTTTCCTGGCCATGTTGGTGATTGTGCACGGGATGATTCGAAGATTAACATCGACATACGTGAAAGCTGCTGCGGGGAGATGTGTTTTAGTGGGCACAGCTGGTCGACAAGAGAAAGACATCGTCGCCTTCAGTGGAAGTCGCTGCGGGGAGGTAGTGATCTCCAGCCCAGTAGACCACGACCCTGAGATGGGCAATGGAGACGGCTCGTATCCATGCACATCCACAAGCAGAGCCTCTGTTACATCGAGGTCCATGGCTGCAGATTCTGTGGCTTTTTGCCACATAGCCCTAGTGTTGAGAGAAGCACGGGCAGCATGCTTCTAATGCAGAGAGACCCACCTGATCGGTGAGTGAGAGGGTGATCTGACAAGGTGGGGGGGGGGGAGAAGGGGGTTGGGGAAGGCAGTGGGAGAGGGGGGAGGGGGGAGTGGAGAGAGGGAGTTGGGGAAATGGGAGGGTGGAGAGGTGGGGGTTGGGGAGTGGAGAGAAGGGGTGGGGAGGTTGGAGTGAGGGGGGGGTGAGGGGGTGTGGGAGGGAGGTTGGGAAGGGGGGGGGTGGGTGGGGAGGGGGGGTGAGGGGGGGAGGGAGGTTGGGGTGAGGGGGTGGGGGACGGAGGGGGTGAGGGGGGGTGGGAAGGGAGGTTGGGGTGAAGAGGGGGTGGGGAGGGAGGGGATAAGGGGGGGTGGGGGTTAGGGGGGGAGGGAGGTTGGGGTGAGGGGGGTGGGGAGGGAGGGGGGGAGGGAGGGGGTGAGGGGGGGTGGGGGGTTAGGGGGGAGGGAGGTTGGGGTGAGGGGGGGGGGCCAGGGAGGGGGTGAGGTGGGGGAGGGAGGGGGGGAGGGAGGGGGTTAGGGGGGGGGGGGGGTGTTGGTTAGGGGGGAGGGAGGTTGGGGGGTTGAGGGGGGTGGGGAGGGAGGGAGGGGGGGTGGGTGGGGGGTGGGGGGGGGGGGGGGGAGTAGGGAGGTGGGTTTGGGGGTGGGGGTGAGGGGGGAGGGGGCGAGGGAGGGGTAAGGGGGTTGGGGGGGGGTGGGCGGGGGGGTGGTGGGGTGGGGGGGGGGGGGTGGGGGGTGGGGGGTTTAGGATCGGTTAGGGCGGGTGGGAGGTTGGGGTGATCGGGGGGGTGAGGTGGGGGGTGCAGGTGTTTAAAGGGCGGGAAGGGCGGGATGGGTTAGTGCGGGTGGAGGGGGGTGAGGGTAGGGGGTCTCCTTGCCGATTCGGGAAAACTTTGGTCTTGATTGTCTGAAATTGAGTTTTTAAATTGGGAACGGGGTGGCCATCGGGGATTTTTGGTAACTTTCGTTTTTTCGGGCGTAGTGAGGTGATGCGTGGTTGTGTTTTGGTGGAGGGAGGCTTAAATGTGTGAGGGGGGGTGGGGGTGCGGGTTTTGATGTTTCTTTCGGGTCATCGTTTTGGTGGGGGCTAATTTTATCTTTTTTGTTGGGGTGAGGTGATGGGCAGTGTGTCTTTAGGTTGGGGGTAGAGTATACGTGTAGATTTACTACACTGTCTGTCTGGAGTCGCACACACCTCCCCTGGCGGCCCGACCACCGCCATCGCAGTGGGGGGTGCCAGACACAGGCACTTTGAGTATGTTTGGCTTCTGCGAATGGGATTTGGATGATTAGAGAAAGGAGGCTTGGCATGGGCAGCCGGGGTGGCCCTGTGGTCTCCGTGAAGCCTTGTTTGTAGAGAGAAGTTATATCCAGATCTGCTCCAAGATATGGCGAGTTATTAAGTGAAATCACCTTGAGAGTATTGCATTGTGAAATTAAATCCAGCGAGCGTAATGCCAATTACAACATTCCATCGGAGAATTGGCACGGAGCGAGTGAATGGCAAGCCTGGCCGCATCCTGGCACAGACTCGAGATGAATACGTTTTTGTTATTGGGCTGTTTACAACCCCTGGGAAGACAGATAGCAGTTCAAGCTCTGAAGCTGAAACTGGTGTGTATGAAGGAAAAGCAGGATAGAGGATGTGGGTGATGGTAGAGTAGGAGGCTTGTAGGGTAGGGGACTTAGTGTGGCTAAGGGTCTCGACCCGAATTATTCAAAAACGTCACCTAGGTAGAGTTACGGGTTACATGTCGCTCCCTCCTCTCCAGAGATGCTGCCTGTCCCGTTGAGTTACTGCAGCACTTTGTGCCTACGCTCAGTACTAATATTCACTGAGTTATGTGCAGGAAGGAACTGCAGATGCTGCTTTACACTGAAGATAGACACAAAGTGCTGGAGTAGCTCAGCAGGACAGGCAACATCCCTGGAGTAAAGGAATAGCAAGCTCTCTCACTGACGTTTAGGGTGGAGACCCCTTCTTCACGCTTTGCCCCTCCGTCCCCCACCTCAACGAGTTCCCCCCACGTCCGCCAGCACATGGAGCTTTTCTCTTTTCCGTCGCCCCCGCCTCCGTGGTCCCCCTCCTCTTGCACTCCCCCGAATGGCCTTCTACCCTCTCTAGACCTTTTTATATAAAGTCAGACTGAAGAAACGTCACCTATCCATGTTCCCCAGAGATGCTGCCTGACCCGCTGAGTTCACAACTCCAGCACTCTGTGAAACGTCACCTATCCATGTTCTCCACAGATGCTGCCTGACCCGCTGAGTTACTCCAGCACTCTGTGAAACGTCACCTATCCATGTTCTCCACAGATGCTGCCTGACCCGCTGAGTTTACCTCCAGCACTCTGTGAAACGACACCTATCCATGTTCCCCCACTGATGCTGCCTGACTCCGCTGAGTTATTCCAGCACTCTGTGAAACGTCACCTATCCATGTTCCCCACAGATGCTGCCTGACCCACTGAGTAAAGGCCCCATCCTACTTTACCGAGTTACTCACGAACTCTCCCGAGTTTTCCCCTTGATTCGAACTCGGAGAATTAGGGTAATAGCCGTTCGGATGTACTCGGAGCTATTTTTTTAACTCGTGGACATTTTTCAACATGTTGCATAAACGTCCCGATTTACCTGATGCCCCGACTACCTATGGCTGGCATTACGAGACGCGACGAAACACCTACGGACTCCGTCGGACTCGCTACCGACATTACCCGACATTCTCCGAGTTCGAATCAAGTGGGAAACTCGTGAGAGTTCGTGAGTAAATCGGGAAAGTGGGACCGGGCCTTTACTCCAGCACTCTGTGTCAATCTTTACCACTAATTGATACTTCTTTAATACATTAAGGTGGTCGGGATTAAAAGCTTGCAAATTGGCTCGTAGCCTATGGAATCAATCAGAATTAAAGTTTGTTTCGTAAAATACCAGATTTTCATTTGCAGCTGGTTGATTTATAAAGCCTCTTTGGTCGGGGCAGCTATCATGAAAATGAACTGGTTGGCTAATTTGATGATGTGATCTTTCTTTAATGAAGTAGGTAAGGGTTGTATTCAAGCTCTCTAGGACGTTGGCCAGGCCGCATTGAAGCATTGCGTGCGGTTTTTGCGGGCATATTGCTGGAGGATTGTGGAGGGGGCGCAGAGGAGGATTACCAGAATCTGCCCGGGATTAGTGGGCGTGAGCTACAAGGCGAGGCTGGACAGACTTGGCTCGTTTTCTCCGGAACGCTTTAGATCGAGGGGAGTACTGACAGAAGTGTGCACAATCATGAGAGGCGTTGGGTAGGCAGTCAGAAACGTATTCCCAGGATGGGAATATCAAATACTGGAGGGAATAGTTTGAAGGAGAGAGGGGAAATGTTTAAAGGAGATGCGCGGGGCCATTTTATTTTGCAGCGAGGGGGGAGGGTGCCTGGAAGAGGCGACAAGGGCTGGGGGTGGAGGCGGGTACGACAGTGGTGTCAGGATGAGCACAGATATGTACGGGGAATGGAGGGATATGGATCACATAAGAGTGGTCTTGGGCATCATGTTATGTCCAGATATTGTGGGCTGAAGGGGCCTGTTCTGTGTTGTTCCGATGACTCTTTGTCCAAAGTGGACTGGCAGAGCTGTGCGTAAGAGCTACAGTGGTGATCCTTGCAATGAATGAGGTCCAGTGAGGAGTTGTGAAAGAACGAACTGCCGATGCTGGAAAATCAAAGGTTAGAAAAAATGCTGGTAGAATCAGGGGTGAGGCATGCATCTGTGAGAGCGAAGGAATGGACGACGTTTCGGGTCGAGACCCTTCTTCAGACTCACAAAATGTGTAAGAAAGAACTGCAGATGCTAATAAAATCGAAGGCAGACACAAAATGCTGAAGTAACTCAGCAGGTGAGGCAGCATCTATGGAGAGAAGGAATAGGTGATGTTTCCTATTCCTTCGTCTCCTATTCCTTCTCTCCATTCCTTCCCTCCTATTCCTTCTCTCCATTTTTGTCTCCCATCCAGTGAGGAGTTGATGTCTTTCTTTCACAAATCCTGCAATGGATAAAAATGTCAGAGGAGATCACAGACAAGAGTTAGTGCCGGGTCTCTGATGTCAGATGATCAGCCACGATCACATTGAATGGCGGTGGCTGGCTCACTCCGAAGGGCCGAAAGGCCTACTCCTGCACCTTTGTCACGTTCTATTTTCTTACACGAGGGTAACTACTGGAGCTGGGGATGTCAAGGACAGTAAATAAATCAACTAATTTGATAGTTGAAGCATGGACGGACGCAGTTTCCAGGGCAGCGACCCCATAGGTGCAGCCCCCCCTCTCCTTCCTTCGTTTCCTCTTAAGTGAAGTTCTTAAGTCTCCACCAACTTCGCGGAGGTTTTTGTTTGATGACACGGGGATGAATTCTCAGTGGACAATTCACCGAGCAGCACACATTTAGGTTGTGGAAAGAAACTGGAGCGCCCGGTGATAATTCTGGTATTTACACCCCTTACTCCGTTCAGTGTGAACACCGACTAGAATACTTTAAATATCTTTCATTTCACCTAGGTGACCTTGCCTCTCTGTCCAGCTCTGGGAAGCTCCCCCAGCACAATCAAAGATCCTATAGCGGAGCACGATAGGCCACTCCTGATAAACGCAATGGGCTGACGTGTAGTACGCAACGGAGCGGAACGTGGGCCTTTTTGTCGGTAACCGACCGACAAACCCGACCGCCGTGTAATCAACGTTGCGGGGGAACGGTTTGTGTTAATAAAGGAAAATTCTGAAAATGAGGAGAAGATTTTTACCAAATAACTTTTATTTTTACGAGGATGTTTCCGTAACCGGCTTCGGAAATGGGGCCGAAAATTACCCGTGAATCTGCCCATGACCGTTCTGCGTCTTTTTCTTCGAGTGGACTATCTTGCTCGCTGTAGGGTCTTTGAGCACAATCACAGAGGATCAAGTGCTCAAACAAAGGAATTAGCATATGTATGTTTGTCAATATATATTATATATATATATATATATATATTATCTATGTGTAGTTGATTACAGTGGGAGGTAAGTTACATGGAAGGTAAATCTTCGAGACAATCGCTTACAGCATCACTTGGTTATCTAGGTGGGGATGATCTTTCCACCCGATTGCAATCATACATAGCAAAATACATCTTAGCCAATTACAATAGCATCGAACATCACGTGTTTTACAAGAATGCTGATATCACAGCAAGAAAAGTGAAACCTAACTTCAATAAGCCACGAGGTATCCTCTCATCTCCAGGAGACAGAATACTTCACCCTTTAATCCTCGAGTATCCCTAGTTCTGTGTTTTCTCACTGGTGGAAGCTCGCATGGATAACCCATGGGGTCTGGCTTGAGCGCTGGGACGGTGAGACAATCATTGCGGCACAATGGTACTTCAGGTAGAATTTTGGACAATGGAATAATCAAGATTGAATGAGATCAAACAAGGAACATGGTTTTGAATGCAGCAAAGCATGTGGTGTTTGCTCGTAGTCAACGCACATCCTCATTGCCAGTCCCCATCAATGGTTCAAAAGGTGAACTATTGCTCTTCCAGCTCTCGAGAACATCCAAAGGACTAGTGGGGTAAAGAAGGGTCTCGACCCAAAACGTCACCTATCCATGTTCTCCACAGATGCTGCCTGACCCGTTGAGTTACTCCAGCACTCTGTGTCCAAAGGACTAGTGGTCTCTCTATTCTCCAGCGCTTGATGGCTTCCCATGTTGTCCAAACCCAGCAGTGGGAAATGCGCAGTCATGGACATTCAGGGGGCCTCGTGACAGAGAATGTTGGAATGGACCACCACGTGTATCACTGAGGAATAGTGATGGACAAGGGCAATCTTTTGCTCGTGGAACACCAGGACGGGTTTGTGGTGGGTGCTCTGCAGGTAGTGCCCCATGAGGAAGAAAGGGGGACAGCTGTGGGGTGGGGGGGGGGGGGAGGAGGGGCGGCTATACAAAGGGCCTGGCATGGGGGGACCTCTGAGGCAAAGGGGGACATTGGGGACTAAAGGGACCAACTTTGTCGGTGCCCTTTATGTAGTGACTGTTTGCATACCTTGTGTACGCAAAACATAGAATCTCACTGTGACATGTCTATGTGATAATAAAGTATCACTCATTCACTCACTCATTCACTCACTCACTCACTTCATTCATTCATTCACTCATTCATTCATTCACTCATTCATTCATTCATTCACTCACTCATTCATTCACTCTGCTGTGAATAACTGTGCTAAATATGTTGGTTCGGGAGATGACATGTATGTTTACTTCTTGCTACAGCCTTTGTCACCTGAAGCAAATATCCAAGTGCTTTGTTTGAGCACCGCGGAGTTCTGAAGAACTTCAATCTTCAGCAGGTGATGGGGCAAATATTTGGCATCGCAAAATCTCCCATGAATGATTAAAGGCCGTTTTATTTCACGTACAAACAGTTCAATAGTTCACCTGCGATCTCTCAGCACCTCCGATTTCACCTGAGAATGAAAAATGCCGTGGATGTTGGGAGCCGGAAAGTTAAACAGAAAATACTGGATACACGCAAAAGGTCAGGCAGCATCTGTGGAAGGAGAAATGATCATTGACGTTTCGGATCAATGACTCTACTGATTGTGTAGGAGGGAACTGCAGAAGCTGATTTACATGAGGTCGACACTGAATGCTGGAGTAACTCAGTGGACCGGCCGCATCTTGGCTGGAGGAATGGGTGACGTTTCGGGTTGAGACCCTTCTACTGGCTTGTTTCCGTGCTGAATCTCTAAACGTAACTGAATAGAACCTCCTTTATATGATCACTGATGCAGGCAGCATATTCTAATGCCAACAAACACTGTACAAAAAAAAATTCTTATGTAACTCCTAATTCTCCCAGAGTCATAGAGTGATACAGTGTGGAAACAGGCCCTTCGCCCCAACTTGCCCATACTGGCCAAGATCGTCCCAGTTTAAGGTGTGAGTGGACAGATATAAAGGTTGACCAGTGGGGCAAGCATTTCACATGGTGGGTCAATGCAATGCGTAGATCGCTACCGTTATGATGTTTAAATGGATTTATGGATAGGAAGGGTTTGGAGGGATTCAGGCCAAAGGGAAATGAGTAGGATTAGCTCAGAAAGCCATGGATGTTTCTGGGCTGTAGAACACTCTGACTGTAAGCTGCATGTGTGGTAATTCTTCAAATCAGAGTTTTATAATTTACGAGACCAAGCGCGGACCAGTCGGGTCCCCATCCCCAATGCAATATTCCACACCTCACACATAGCCCCCAACATCGCAGGCGCGGCTGACGCGTTCCCATTGTGACGGGTTCCCACGGCTACCCTCCCCCAACTGTGCAGGCGCGGACGGCAAGTGGGAGTGCGACTGCCTGGTTTATTAAAGTTTAAAAAGTCAATAACTTGTAAAATATAACATCAATCTGAACGAAACTTACTAGTTCACATCGCAGGACATTGGTGAGTAAGGTGGGCCTAAACTGTTGTTGCGCTATCATGTACTGTTTTTGTGGAGTTTCGGAAACAAACAAATTTTCGTGCTATCGCGTACCATTTTTGCAGAGTTTCGGGAATAAACAAACAAACAAGATGAGAGTTTTAGTATTATAGAGATAATGGAACTCCAAATTGAATAATACAAAAAAGCACACTGTGTGATAGCGAAATACAATATACATCAGATTGAAATATTTCCTCAATGAATTATTGGTGCCTAGTTTAGTTTAGAGATACAGCGCGGAATAGGCTCCTCAGCCCACCGAGTCCACGCTGACCAGCGATCACCCATTCACACTAGTTCAACGTTATCCCACTTTCTCATCTACTCCCTGCACACTAGGGGCAATTTACAGGGGGCCGATTAACCTGCAAAGCCGCATGTCTTTGGGATGTGGGAGGAAACTGGCGCACTCGGAGGAAACCCACGCGGTCTCATGTTCATAAGTTGTAGGAGCAGAATTAGGCCATTCGGCCCATCAAGTCTACTCCGCAATTCAAGCATGGCTGATCTATCCCTCCCCCTAACGCCATTCTCCTGCCTTCTCCCCATAACCCCTGACACCCGCACTAATCGAGAATCTGTCAATCTCTACCTTAAAAAAAACGCAATGACATGCCCCCCCATATATACGTCCCTGTGAGAATGAATTCCACAGACTCACCGCCCTCTGGCGAAAGAAGGTGACGGGGAGAACGTGCAAACTTCACACAGTCAGCACCCGAGGTCGGGATCGAACCCTGGATCCCTGGCGCCGTGCGGCAACAGCTCTACCCGCTGCGCCAGCGTGCCGGCAGCAGAAATCTGAGCCGGCAGCATCTGCATAGAACGGCGCTTCCTTCAAGAATTGCAGTGGTAGTCATTAATTAACTTTGAAAAATTAAAATAAAGGATCATCGAATAATAAATCCGTTTGGCCTGCAGCTAGTTCTCGCTGCCTCATTAAAATGTATCTTCCCCACAGCAATAAGGAGAAGGGTCATATTTAACACAACTCATGGAGTTACGCTCTTCATTTTCACTTTTATTTCTTTGATGCCGTGACTCTATTTCCTTCGACTGCTATTGATGGTGAATTTTATATTTTTCTTAATATTTCCAATGCTGAAAGAATTCTGATCAACTGCAATATATTAAATGGAGCGGGGAAGGCAGGTCAGCGTAGCCTCCGGCCACAAGATCCTGTTGCATGGAAACATAGAAACATAGAAAATAGGTGCAGGAGGAGGCCATTCGGCCCTTCGAGCCAGCACCGCCATTCAATATGATCATGGCTGATCGTCCCCAATCAATAACCCGTGCCTGCCTTCTCCCCATATCCCTTGACCCCACTAGCCCCTAGAGCTCTATCTAACTCTCTCTTAAATCCATCCAGTGACTTGGCCTCCACTGCCCTCTGTGGCAGGGAATTCCATAAATTCACAACTCTCTGGGTTGAAAAAGTTTTTTCTCACCTCAGTCTTAAATGGCCTCCCCTTTATTCTAAGACTGCGGCCCCTGGTTCTGGACTCGCCCAACATTGGGAACATTTTTCCTGCATCTGGCTTGTCCAGTCCTTTTATAAATTTATATATTTCTATAAGATTCCCCCTCATCCTTCTGAACTCCAGTGAATACAAGACTAGCCTTTTCAATCTTACCTTATATGACAGTCCCGCCATCCCAGGGATCAATCTCGTGAACCTACGCTGCACTGCCTCAATCACAAGGATGTCCTTCCTCAAATTAGGAGACCAAAACTGTACACAATACTCCAGATGTGGTCTCACCAGAGCCCTATACAACTGCAGAACTTGCCGAAGCAGGCAGGGGATGAGTCTGCAGCAGAGTGTCATGGCAGTGGGGGGGGGGTTAGTCCTGGCACACTGAGTGGGGGTCTCTGGAGCGGTGAGGCAGCAGCTCCACCCGCTGCTTCGCCATGCCCCACCGTAGATTTGTAAATATGGATGTGAATAGAAATGCCAGGATTATTCCAGAAGAAGAACAGCCCGGTGGCGCAGCGGTAGAGTTGCTGCCTCACAGCGCCAGAGACCCGGGTTCGATCCTGCCTACGGGTGCTGTCTGTACGGAGTTTGTACGTTCTCCCTGAGACCTGCGTGGGTTTTCTCCAGGATCTCCTGTTTCCTCCCACACTCCACAGAAGTACAGGTTTGTCGGTTAATTGGCTTGGTGTAATTGTAAATTGTCCCCACCACGAAACATAGAAACATTGAAAATAGGTGCAGGAGGAGGCCATTCGGCCCTTCGAGCCTAGCACCGCCATTCATTGATGGCTGATCATCCACAATCAGTAACCCGTGCCTACCCTCTCCCCATATCCCTTGATTCTACTAGCCACTAGAGCTGTATCTAACTCTCTTTTAAATTCATCCAGTGAATTGGCCTCTACTGCCTTCTGTGGCAGAGAATTCCACAAATTCACAACTGAATTGTGTGAGTAGGATAGTGTTAGTGTGCGGTGATCGCTGGTCGGCCCGGACTCGGTGGGCCGAAGGGTCTGTTTCAGCGCTGTATCTCTAAACTAATAAACTAAACTGAATTAGTCACAAATCGCTGGAGCAACTCAGCAGGTCAGGCAATATCTCTGGAGAACATGGGTTTCAACCTTAAACGTCACCTATCCATGTTCTCCACAGATGCTGCCTGACCCGCTGAGTTACTCCAGCACCATAAACCCATAAGACATCGGAGCAGAATTAGGAGAAGAGGAAATGATCTGTTTCCTTCCACAGAAGGATATCCGTGAACCAGTTGGTTTCATGGTTATAGCTACTGAGATTATCTTTAATTCCAGATTTATTTAATCACTCAATTAGAATAATCCTGCATTTCAAACGCTGTGATGGGATAAGTGGTCTAGAACTCATGCTGTGATTGCTGATACTTAACTGCTGTGCCACCGTGCCTTGTTCATAAGTCATTGGGACAGAATTAGGCCATTCGGCCCATCGAGCCTGCCCCGCCATTCGCTCCTGGCTGATCTAACAACCCCATTCACCCGCCCTCTCCCCATAGCCTTTAATAAAGCCCCTGTCCCACTTTCCCGAGTTACTCACGAACTCTCCCGAGTTTTCCCCTTGATTTGAACTCGGAGAATGTCGGGGAATGTTGGTAGCGAGCCCGCAGGAGTCCGTAGATGATTCGTAGCGGCTCGTAATGCCAGCCGTAGGAACTCGGGGCATCAGGAAAGTCGGGACGTTTTTTCAACATGTTGAAAAATGTCCACGAGTTAAAAAATAGCCCCGAGTACCAACGGCTGGATATTGCCGTAATTCTCCGAGTTCGAATCAAGGGGAAAAATCGGGAAAGTGGGACAGGGCCTTAACTCTCTCTCTCTCATTCTCTCACTCTCGAAGGTAGACAAAAATGCTGGTGAGGCAGCATCTATGGAGCGAAGGAATAGGTGACGTTTCGGGTCACTTTGGAAGTTCCGCACTCTGGTTCCGCTTTGGAACACGCTGGCTTCAAGCCTGATGTCCATCAGACAGATAGATCTTTCCTCTAATCATCACATATAAAGCGAGCCAACCCATTGATGAGGCCTCGGTCTGCCTGGATCAATAGGTTTTGCTGCCCTTACCTGCAGCTTAACAGCCCTTTAGACCCAATAACAGACGAAGGCTGGCACAGCGGGAGAGTTGCTGCCTCACGGCGCCGGAGACCCGGGTTCCATCCTGACTACGGGCACTGTCTGTACAGAGTTTGTACGTCCTCCCCGTGACCTGTGTGGGTTTCCTCCGGGTGCTCCGGTTTCCTCCCACACTCCAAAGACGTGCAGGTTTGTAGGTTAATTGACTTCGGTAATATTGTAAATTGTCCCCAGTGTGTGTGTAGGACACTGCTCGTGTGCGGGGATCGCTGGTCGGCACGGACCCGATGGGCCGAAGGGCCTGTTTCCGCGCTGTATCTCTAAAGACTCAAGATACGTTGGTGACAGTGAGGGATGTTGGGTGACAGAACACGTTGAAGATCCGCGGCGACCAGTACAAGGTACGACTCTTTGGGCGACTACTCACGACCAGACAGGCTTCACCCCGCGACATGTCGCCTGTACGGTCGTGAGTCGTCTCCTCAGTCGCCCAAAGAGTCGTAGCGTCTTTCTGGTCGCCGCTGGGTTTTCAACGTGTTGAAAAGTTTAGCCCACCTGCAACGACCTATGACGGGGGCCGGCAGTCGCCGAATAAGTTGCGTAAGTGGGACAGGCTCATCTTCTTTCCCACTTGACATAAACTGCACTGTTAATTATGACAGCTCAAATTAAGGACCTGAGAAACCTTTGTTGCAATAAAAGATCAAAAGGCTTGTTGGGGGAAAGAAAATGTTTTCACCGAGAGAGCTGTGAATCTGTGGAAGTCTCTGCCACAGAAAGCAGAGAATTCACTGGAAGTTTTCAAGAGAGAGTTAGATTTAGCTCTTAGGGCTAACGGAGTCAGGGGATATGGGGAGAAGGCAGGAACGGGGTACTGATTTGGGATGATCGGCCATGATCACATTGAATGGCCGTGCTGGCTCAAAGGGCCGAACGGCCTACTCCTGCACCTATTTTCTGTTTCTATCTTTTCTGCGGTTTCAATGGGATTCCATCCCACATTATTTTCATATTTTATGCCCAAAACCAACAAAATAATTTAAACACAGGAGCTGTTATTTCTGTTTCAACATTTGTTCACCTCAAGGCATTGAGTTACTTCTCGTCTCTCTCTTTCCGCTCGGCAACTGGGCATTTGGAACTAGAATGTGTGCAAATATATTCTATTGACTAACGACAATGGCTGTTTTCTCTCTGTAAAAGTGTTTTACAACTCGAGCTTTTATCAAGAAGCATTAAAGAATATCTATAGTTTTCAGACAGAGAGCTACAGTGTGGAAACATTCTGATATCGAGTCCGAGCAGACCAACGACCCCCCCCCCCCCCCTGCACACTAACACTACAGAATCATGGGTGCAGAAATAGGCCATTTGGCCCTACGAGCCAGCACCGCCATTCAATACAATCATGGCTGATCATCCACAATCAGTGCCCCGTTCCTGCCTTCTCCTCCATATCCCTTGATTCCTTTCGCCCCAAGAGCTAAACACACTAGTTACAATTTACAATTATTCCGAAGCCAGTTAGTTTAACTACAAACCCGCACGTGTTTGGAGTGTGGGAGGGAACTGGAGCTCCTGGAGAAAACGCACGCGGGTCACGGGGAGAACGTGCAAACTCCGTACAGACAGCGACGGTAGTCAGGATCGAACCCGGGTCTCTGGCATCCACTGACTTGGCCTCCACAGCCTTCTGGGGCAGAGAATTCCACAGATTCTCCACCCTCTGACTAAATAGATTTCTCCTCATCTCCTTCACTAGTGGAAACATCCTCTCCACATCCACTCTATCAAAACACAGAGAGTTGTGAGTCTGTGGAATTCTCTGCCTCAGAGGGCGGTGGAGGCCGGTTCTTTGGATACTTTCAAGAGAGAGTTAGATAGGGACTCTTAAAGATAGTGGAGTCAGGGGATATGGGGAGAAGGCAGGAACGGGGTACTGATTGGGGATGATCAGCCATGATCACATTGAATGGTGGTGCTGGCTCGAAGGGCCGAATGGCCTACTCCTGCACCTATTGTCTATTGTCTACTGTCTATTGTCTATTGTCTATTGTCTACTGTCCATTGTCTATCCAAGCTTTTAACTATTCTGTACGTTTCATTGAGGTCCCCCCGTTCTTCTAAACTCATGAGATTCCGAATCACATTCCAACGCTTTCTCAAGGTGTCTCGATGTGTTAAACTGCGGGAGAGCGTTACAGGCACGGACCCGGAAGAAGAACTGGTGACAGATGTTGCGACAGCGCTGCCTTGAAAAACGTTCGCAAAGCTGGAGGTGGAATTAGTAATAAATATTGTTACGAAACCGGTCCAGGATAGAGTGGGTAATGAGAGGAGGCAGGAAAGTTGTTGAAAAGTTTTGTCAGTAAAAATACTGTGGTGCAACTGATTAAAAGTTCTGCAAAGTGAAAAATAATGTATTGGAAACACATGGCGTGCATCTAAATGCATGATTAATATCACCCACTCATACAATTAATCCCTCTCCCCGTGAGAATATCTTTCGTAGAATTTCGTCTTTGGGCCTAATTGGCAATTTAGGCGCAAATTGCCCCAAAAGTGTTGCCCTCTTTGAAAAGATTGTTTGTATTATCTCCCTGTTTCTCCACCCCTCCCCACACCCCTCCTTCCCACACCCCCACACTCCCCCCCCCACCCATCCGTACTCTTCTGCACATCCTGTAAGCAGAGTCCACCGCACATCAAGTTAATTGGCCAATGTTTCAAAAAGTAATTTCAAAAGAAGCCTGAAAATATTCCTTGATATATTTAGCAGCGGTAAGTTTGACTAATATAGATGAAAATGGGTTTATCATAAAATAAATAAGCATTTTAAATCATGGAGTGTGAAACGTGACTGTCCCAGAGGATAGGATGAAGCTTCTCAAGAAGCTATTAATCTCTGCCCTCTGATTGCAACACAGACAACTCCCAGCATCCAGCAAGTGCTAATCATATTGTTGATTGATTTGGTGCGTCAGGGGAGAGCCAATATTGTTCCGTCAGTGACTAGCTCCATTTAGAGATAACTTCAAAGACTTTTTTAGACATTAGACTTTGGCACGGTGGCGCAGCGGTAGAGTTGCTGCCTCACAGCGCCAGGGACCCGGGTTCGATCCCGACTACGGGCGCTGTCTGTACGGAGTTTGTACGTTCTCCCCGTGACCCGCGTGGGTTTTCTCCGAGACCTTCGGTTTCCTCCCACACTCCAAAGACGTGCAGGTTTGTAGGTGAATTGGATGGTGTAAATGTAAAATTGTCCCTAGTGAGTGTAGGATAGTGTTAATGTGCGGGGATCGCTGGTCGGCGCGGACTGTTTGGCCAAAGGGCCTGTTTCCGCGCTGTATCTTTAAACTAAACTAAAACTAAATTAAGATAGAGGGTGGAAGCAGGCCCTTCAGCCCATCAAGCCCGTAACGACCAGTGATCGCCCCATACGCTAGTTCTATCCGACACAATGCGGACAATTTTTTTTACAATTTACAGAGGCCAATTAATCTACAAACCCGTGTGAGAGGAAACTGGAGCACCCGGAGAAAACCCATGGAGAATGCAAAAACTCCGTACAGACAGCACCCGTAGTCAGGATCGAACCCGGGTCTCTGGCACTATGAGGCAGCAACTCTACCGCTGCGCCACAGTGCCGTGTGCACTTCAATACTGCTGGATACTCACACAAGAAGTGAATTTTATTCGGAAAGCCCTATAGGATGACCTAACATCTGAAGAAGGGTTTCAGCCCGAAACGTTCGCCTATTTCCTTCGCTCCATAGATGCTGCTGCACCCGCTGAGTTTCTCCAGCACTTTTGTCTACCTTTGATTTTCCAGCATCTGCAGTTCCTTCTTGTAACATTGGAGAGAGTTGATCTCCAGAGCTATGGATGGTTCGTAGTAAGTTGATAAGTCACAGGAGCAGAGTTAGGCCATTCAGCCCATCGAGTCTACTCCGCCATTCAATCATGGCTGATCTATCTGGAACGAGCTGCCAGGGGAAGCTATAGCATTGGATACAGTTAAGACTTTTTAAAAGACATTTGTGAACTTCTTCTTGTGCATGGCGTGCACAGCCTAATGTTGTAGGACCTTGTTCTATTTGATCTTATTTGATTGTGCACGCCGGGTTAATTGCATTCGTTGAAACAGGGCGGACCACGTGAAGGTTGCAACCTCCACCCTACACTTGTGATGATGTTTCTGTGGCTATGGGCAAAATGCAAGCATGTGGAGCTCGCCCAATATGCTATTTTGGTCGGCATGAACAAGATGTACCAAAGGGCCTGTTCTGTGCTATGAAAATCAAGCTTACCTTAATGAATATTAATAGCGAAGATAACAGCAAAATATAATTCAATTGATAGACCGGTCATCAGACCTGAAGTATTAACTTGTTTAAGAAAGAACTGCAGATGCTGGAAAAATCGAAGGTAGACAAAAATGCTGGAGTAACTCAGCGGGTGAGGCAGCATCTATGGAGCGAAGGAATAGGTGACGTTTTGGGTCGAGACCCTTCTTCAGACTGATGTCGTGGGGGGGGGGGGGTGGTGGAAAGAAGAAAGGAAGAGGCGGAGACAGTGGGCTGTGGGGGAGCTGGGAAGGGGAGGGGAAGAAGGGAGAAAGCAGGGACTACCTGAATTTGGAGAAGTCAATGTTCATACCGCTGGGGTGGAAACTATCCAAACGAAATATGAGGTGATGCTCCCCCAATTTGCGGTGGGACTCACTTTGGCCATGGAGGAGGCCCAGGACAGAAAGGTCGGATTCGGAATGGGAGGGGGAGTTGAAGTGCTGAGCCACAGGGAGATAAGGTTAGTTATTGCGAACCGAGCGGAGGTGTTGGGCGAGCCTACGCTTGGTCTCACCGATGTAGAGAAGTTAACTTGGTTTCTCTTTCCACTGTTGCAGTCGGACCTGCTGAATGTTTCCACTATTTTCTTTTTTTTCATTTCCAATTTCCACCATCTGATTAAAAAAATGTAATTGACTCATTTGCATACCAACTAGCAGCTATTGGTCGACAGTATTGATCATCCTTACAAATATTTAATCGGCCGTAAAGCTCTTAATTGGGTTCGAAAGGAACTGTATGGAAACAAACTGGTCAGGCAGCATCTGTGGAGGGAAATGGACAGACAACCTTTGGGTCCCAACCCTTCTTCAGACTGTGTGCAGTTTTGGTCCCCTAATTTGAGGAAGGACATTCTTGCTGCTGAGGGAGTGCAGCGTAGGTTTACAAGGTTCATTCCTGGGATGGCGGGACTGTCATATGCTGAGAGAATGGAGCAGCTGAGCTCTCGAGTTTAGAAAGATGAGGGGATCTTATTGAAACATATAAGATTAAGAAACATTAAGGGTTTGGACACGCTAGAGACAGGAAACATGTTCCCGATGTTGGCGGAGAACAGAACCAGGGGTTACAGTTTAAAAATATGGGGTAGGCAATTTAGAAAGGAGATGAGAAAACACTTTTTCTCACAGAGAATTATGAGTCTGTGGAATTCTCTGCCTCAGAGGGCAGTGGAGGCCGGTTCTCTGGATACTTTCAAGAGAGAGCTAGATAGGGCTCTTGAAGATAGTCTGGGGATATGGGGAGAAGGAAGGAACGGGGTACTGATTGGGGATGATCAGCCATGATCACATTGAATGGCGGTGTTGACTCGAAGGGCCGAATGGCCTACTCCTGCACCTATTGTCTATTATTGTCTATTGCCAATCTCAAGATCTGAGGACTTCAAGACCTCAACATCTGCCCGTTCCCTCCACAGATGTCGCCCGACCCACTGAGTTCCTCCAGCACTTTGTATTTCGCTCATGAATCCAACAACTGCAGTTCCTCGCGACTTCTATTTTCTTCTACGGACTAAAGTGTCTCTCAAAAAGTCTATCGGGGAAGCTAATATTGAATTGACATTTTTTGGGGACCTTACATTATATTTTCAATGAAAAAATAAAAAAACTATGAATCATCACGGCAGGGAAAGCAGTGAAACTATCTCTGACACATTATTTTCTTTAGGTTCAACTGAAAATGTGATCCAATTGAGAATTGAATGGAGGAAAATCAACTGGTGGAATGGAACAATTTAAGGGCAATTTTAAATTATATTCACCCTATGATTTTCCTGTCTTGCAGTTTTCATTTATCTTCCTGTTACATTTGTGGGAATCCTGGAAATCTCGAGTACGAATGAAGAAGGCGTCACGCTGGCCAGAAATATGTGTTGCAGTATTTTGTAAGCAGCAGAGGTCATTAATCTAAAGCGTTTATTGTAGAATAAAGGGACACATAATATTGGGAGGTGTTTAAGAAGGAACTGCAGATGCTGGAAAATGGAAGGTAGACAAAAGTGCTGGAGAAACTCAGCGGGTGCAGCAGCATCTATGGAGCGAAGGAAATAGGCAACGTTTCGGGCCGAAACCCGTTGCCTATTTCCTATTGCGTATTTCGTTGCCTATTTTCTTCAGGGTTTCGGCCCGAAACGTTGCCTATTTCCTATTGCGTATTTCGTTGCCTATTTTCTTCAGGGTTTCGGCCCGAAACGTTGCCTATTTCCTATTGCGTATTTCGTTGCCTATTTCCTTCAGGGTTTCGGCCCGAAACGTTGCCTATTTCCTTCGCTCCATAGATGCTGCTGCACCCGCTGAGTTTCTCCAGCACTTTTGTCTACCTTCGATATTGGGAGATCACCCCAGACCACCCCAAGTCCTGAAGAAGGGTTTCTACCCGAAACGTCGCCTATCTCCTTCACTCCTTAGATGCTGCTGCACCCGCTGAGTTTCTCCAGCCTTTTGTGTACCCCAGGTCATATCATTGAGGGTGCATCCCAGCGCATCCAGAAGATGTATATTTTTCACACTGAAGTCTGGCTCAGCCAGTGGCACCTAGGAATAGACTGGGTGACAACCACAAATAGTTTGGTGACTACTAGAGAGACAGTTGCCGGCACGGAAAGATGGCACCTGGGACAGGCTGGGTTAGCGCCCCAGTCTGTGTCTTTCGTGACAAAGTCACCCAATAAAGCTCCGGAAAGGCCTAATGAACCACCGTGGCCTAAACATCCATCAGGCGAGAATGAAATGCTCGGAGAAGGAGAAGGAGGCCTTGAACCTGGTGAGAAGCAGGAGCCCGGCCTGGACCCATCCCACAGAGCCCAGTCCCCCCACGCACTGGAGAGTGGTTACTAAGATGGCCGATCCGTGGGCGGTCGCTGCTGGGACGCAAGGCGGGGACTGATCAACCCTGACTGGGTCGCCTGGGCCAGGGTGTCTGATGTTGTGAGACCCGAAACACCCGATGACCCCAGATCACATCACTGAGGATGCGTCCCAGCGCATCTAGAAGATGTGTTAAAGAAGGAACTGCAGATGCTGGAAAATCGAGGGTACACAAAAAGCTGGACAAACTCAGCGGGTGCAGCAGCATCTAAGGAGCGAAGGAGATAGGCAACGTTTCGGGCTGAAATCCTTCTTCAGATAGAAGATGTATCTTTTCCCCACGGAGCGATGGTTGAGCATTTAAATATCTATTAAACTTAAATATACAACAACACTATGTGCCAGAGATAGACACAAAATGCTGGAGTAACTCAGCGGGACAGTCAGCATCTCTGGAGACAAGGAATGAGTGAAGTTTCGGGTCGAGACCCTTCTTCAGACTGGTTAGGGATAAGGGAAACGAGAGATATAGACGGTGATGTGGAGAGATAAAGAACAATGAATGAAAGATATGCAAAAAAGTAACGATGATAAAGGGAACAAGCCATTGTTCGCTCTTTGTAGGGTGAAAACGAGAAGCTGGGTGGGGGAGGGATAGAGAGAGAGGGAATGCCGGGGTTACCTGAAGTGAGAGAAATCAATATTCATGCCACTGGGCTGTAAGCTGCCCATGCGAAATATGAGATGCTGTTTCTCCAATTTGCATTTTTGCCAATTAAAGAAAGAATCCAGTCCCTTTGATTTGTGCTGCTGACTGGATTTACTATTTGTTCATTTGCAGTGTGTATAGCTGCAATAATTAACGTTCTGGCAACCCAATTGGAATTAGCTTTCTGGTGATTTCTTTCTGCAGCAGTTTAGCACGCTGGAGGATTTTCAAAGTTTGTGTTTAATCTCGAAATCTGGAGCCATGCTTTGAGTGGCAGGTAATTTCCTTAATGCTAGTGACAGTGATGGATTACAAGGCCGGCTATTGGCTGCCATGCCTTTGTCTGGAGGTGATAAGACTGGATTAGGGTTATCTAAGTGTGAATGCTCAGAAGGATACTGTTATCTAATAAGTCCCTCGGTAATACAGCTGCCCGCACTGAGAAAGGGAAATCGGGAGCAGATGATATGTGTCGGAAGGAACTGCAGATGCTGGTTTAGACCAAAGAAAGACACCAAATGCTGGAGTATATCAGCAGGACAGGCAGCATCTCTGGAGAGAAGGGATGGGTGATGTTTCGGGTCGAGACCCTTCTTCAGAGTGAAAGTCAGGGGAAAGGGAAAGGAGGGATATAGACGGTGATGTGTAGAGATGAAGAACAATGAATGAAAGATATACAAAAGAGTAATGATGATAAAGGGAACAGGCCGTCGTTCGCAGTTTGCTAGGTGATAACGAGAAGCTGGTGTGACTTGGGTTGGGGAGGGATGGGGAGAGAGGGAAGGCCGGGGTACATCCTGTAAATATTACATCCAAAGAAGACCCAGAAGCATGTTCCAATCTTTGTGATTTCAACGTTTTAATCATATTTTGGACTCGTCAAGTTGAGGGATGTTTCTGCTGGGAATTGTGCTTTTTTAAAAAACAAAATCACAAGTGTCAGAGGCCAGAGGTCAGACACAGAGTGGCTCAGGTTAAAGGGAGCTTCTGGCAATCTGAACCAGAGAATGCGTTCAAAGGCAGACACAACATGCTGGAGTAACTCAGTGGGACAGGCAGCATCTCTGGAGAGAAGGAATGGGTGACGGTTCAGGTCAAGACCCTTCGTAGACAATAGACAATAGGTGCAGGAGTAGGCCATTCGGCCCTTCGAGCCAGCACCGCCATTCAATGTGATCATGGCTGATCATCCCCAATCAGTACCCCGTTCCTGCCTTCTCCCCATATCCCCTGACTCCGCTATCTTTAAGAGCCCTATCTAGCTCTCTCATGAAAGTATCCAGAGAACCGGCCTCCACTGCCCTCTGAGGCAGAGAATTCCACAAACTCACAACTCTGTGTGAGAAAAAGTGTTTCCTTGTCTCCGTTCTGAATGGCTTACCCCTTATTCTTAAACTGTGTGGCCCCTGGTTCTGGACTCCCCCAACTGGTCTTCAGACTTCTTAATTTCTTAAGACCAGATGGGATGTGCTAACCAGCAAAACAAAATGCTTTCTGTATCACCATCCTAGTTCTCCGACTAGTTTCACTGTCCTCCTGATTATCTTTTACTGATTATACACCACCAATGATCAACCAACAATGATCCATTCTTCACTTATCTTGATCAACGTCCACTTTGATCTGTCCTCTTCACACCTTACCCTTCCATATCTCTGTGTCTCCCTCTTCCCTGGCCTCAGTCTGAAGAAGAGCCTCGATCCAGCCATCAGGCTATTAAACCTGGCTCGGACAAAACTATGATCATTAATAACCCATTATCTGTTATCTGTTATTTGCACTTTATCAGTTTATTTATTCATGTGTGTATGTATTTATATAATGATATATGGACACGCTGATCTGTTTTGTAGTCAATGCCTACTATGTTCTGTGTGCTGAAGCAAAGCAACAATGTCATTGTCCTATCAGGGACACACGACAATAAACTCACTTGAACTTGACCCGGAACGTCACCCATTCCTTCTCTCCAGAGATGCTGCCTGTCCCACTGAGTTACTCCAGCATTTTGTGTCCCCTTTATGTGGTGACTGTTTGCAAACCATTTGGCCGCAAACACAGAATTTCTCTGTGACTTGTCACGCTTGACAATGGAGTGAAGCAGGGGTGGGCAACCTTGTTCTGCATCGGGGCCGGGACGCATGTGCGTGAGCGGATGGCGGGCCACATCTATCACGTGTACACATGGATCCCGCCCCCCATCCCGCCCCGGATGGCAGGCATCAAATCACGTGTTCACATAGACCCGCGCCTTCGAGGACGCCACCCGGAGCACTGGCCTCTAGTTACGGGCACTCGCCAACATGGCGTACCTACGGACCATCGCCTTGGCTCTGTCCTGAAGGCGGTGGCTCAAGTATTCACGCTCACTCTTCCCCGGCGTACTGACCACCCCGACCCCGACAGTGAAGCCCAGACACGGCGGCTTTGCGCAGGATGCGGTACAGTCGAATCACCTTCCAGGTTCCGGAGGAAGAAACAAATGTCAGAGAAACTCACGCCAGAACTTTTTCTACCTTTGATTTTTCCAGCATCTGCAGTTTTTTCTTAAGCATTCCAGGTACCGGAGATGCCGGACGATTGAGGAAAAAAAATACGCCTGCGGGCCGGATGATTTCGGGCCAAGGGCCGGGTGCGGCCCAGGGGCCGTAGGTTGCCGATCCCTGGAGTGAAGAATTCAGCAGTAGTAGTTGTACACATTTTTTTTGAGTACAGCTCAGCAACACATAAACACATTCACCCCGGTCAGCACGCAATGTCCAGCTCACTGAGTCTGGACCCAAGAGGCAACAACTTCACCTGCTGAGTTTTTATCTTTAATTTTTTTAATTAAAAAAAAAAAAAATTATTTATTAGAAGCAGTGTACAAAAATGTAAACAGCGGCATATGACATAATACAATTATTGTACAGCCTCAGTTTTAATTTTTAGCTAATGATGAAAGAAAAGGAGAGAGAGAAAGCAAGAGAGAAAGAAGTGAATGTGCAAGAATACACGCCCTAGACGGCCGAGTTGGTGTCGCCAAAGAGTGAGTGAGTAAAAGAAATAAGAGAGATGTAGAGAAATAAAAAGATAAAAACAGAAAGTGATGATATACCTGCTTCGTATCCCTCCCACCCATACTGAGTTTTTTTACATTGAATTATTAAGTAGCGTTTTATACTTCAATGGTTACAAACACTCTTTCATGGGTTGAGTGCGTGGTCCGGCACTAATTAAAATTCAGTTCAGTTCAATTCAGTTTAGTTTATTGTCACGTGTACCGACATACAGTGAAAAGCTTTGGTCGCGAGCTAACCAGTCAGCGGAAAGACAATACACGGTTACAATCGATCCATTTACAGTGTGCAGATACGTGAAAAGGGAATAACGTTTAGCGCAAGGTAAAACCCAGCACGGTCCGATCAAGGATATTCCGAGATGGACAAAATATTTAAGAAAGAACTGCAGATGCTGGAAAAATCAAAGGTAGACAAATGTGCTGGGGAAACTCAGCGGGTGAGGCAGCAACTATGGAGCGAAACGTCACCTATTCCTTCGCTCCATAGATGCTACCTCACCCGCTGAGTTTCCAGAAGGTTCTCGACGTGAAACGACACCTATTCCTTCGCTCTATAGATGCTGCCTCACCTGCTGAGTTTCCAGAAGGGTCTCGAGCCGAAACGTCGCCTATTCCTTCGCTCCACAGATGCTGCCTCACCCACTGAGTTTCTCCAGCATTTTTGTCTACCGAAGGTTACTCCGAGGGTCACCAATGAGGTAGGTAGTAGTTCAGGACCGCTCTCTAGTTGTGGTAGGATTGTTACAGCTGATAACAGCCGAGACAGCGTGAGGTATAAATGGAATCAATGGAAGGGAGGTTGGTTTGTGTGTGATGATCAGGGTTGCGTCCACAATTTGTGGTAATTTCTTGCGGTCCTGGATAGAGCTGTTCCCAAACCGAGCTGCGATGCATCCCGATAAAATGCTTTCTGTGGTGCATCTGTAGAAGTCGGCGAGAGTTGTAGGGGACGTCCCAGCCCAAGCCTTCTATGGAAGTAGAGGCGTTGGTGTGCGTCCTTGGTCTTTGTTTCAATGCCTCAAAAAGGATGGCAGCATCATCAAGGACCCACACCATTCTGGCCACACACTCATCTCCCCGCTACCTTCAGGTAGAAGGTACAGGAGCCTGAAATCTGCAACATCCAGGTTCAGGATTCATAGTCATAGAATCATAGAAAAATAGGTGCAGGAGTAGGCCATTCGGCCCTTCGAGCCTGCACCGCCATTCAATATGATCATGGCTGATCATCCAACTCAGTAATCTGTACCTGCCTTCTCTCCATACCCCCTGATCCCTTTAGCCACAAGGGCCACATCTAACTCCCTCTTAAATATAACCAATGAACTGGCCTGAACTACCTTCTGTGGCAGAGAATTCCACAGACTCACCACTCTGTGTGAAAAAAGATCTTCTCATCTCAGTCCTAAAAGACTTCCCCATTAAGGAAGGAATAGCTACTTTCCCACAGCCATCAGACTATTAAACTCAACTCAAACAAAACTCTGAACATTAATAACGCTTTTCACTTTATCTGGTTAATTATGTGTGTATATATATATATGGTTAATCAATAGTATATGGTCACACTGATCTGTTCTATATTTATTTATTTATCCCAACTATATTCTGTTTTGCTGAAGCAAAGCAAGAATTTCTTACAATAAACTCTCTTGAATCTTGAATATGGATGGTCCAGTTCATGTGGACACTATGGTCCAAGACAATATGTGTAGGCCAGTACATTTTGTTTTTGCATCCCAAACAAAGACCACAAATAGCAGCAACTACTGCAGTTTGTCTGTCCGTGTCTAGTTCTTGGCACTGTCTACTTTCTGTGTGATGACATGTACAAAGTACCCACTAGAGGGTCTTTCCAAACAGAAGTGACCCCCCACGGGACACTCCGGTTCACATTGGGCTGGAGGAGTTTAGACGGTTGAGGGGGACCTCATTGAAACTTACAGAATAGTGAAAGCCCTAGATAGAGTGGATGAGGAGAGGATGTTTCCACTGGTGGGAGAGTCTAAGACCAGAGGTCACAGCCTCAGAATTAAAGGGCGCTCTTTTAGAAAGGAGGTGAGGAGGAACTTCTTTAGTCAGAGGGCGGTGAATCTGTGGAACTCATTGCCACAGAGGGCTGTGGAGGCCAAGTCAGTGGCAGAGATAGACAAGTTCTTGATCAGAACATGTGTCAAGGGTTATGGGGAGAATAGACAACAGGTGCAGGAGTAGGCCATTCGGCCCTTCGAGCCAGCACCGCCATTCAATGTGATCATGGTTTTGCTCACGTTTTCATCGCCTGCAGTTCCTCTTGTCCACAACCTTATTGTTGTGGGTCTTTTGAGGCATTTAGCAACTCAGAAATTAATTGAGAACTTGTTTTCTCTGCATAATTTGCAGAAAGGTGTTAATATGGTATTAATTGGATAACTCATTTAGCACAATTTCTCCATAAAACCTTAACTTGAAACATCAGCCAAAGGCTTAAAATTAAAATTCCAGAAATCCTCAAAAACTGAACAATAACCACATATTTTGAACTCCGGAGATGCTGCCAGACCAGCGGAAATACTCCACTATTTTGCGTTCTATGCTAAATTCCAGCGACTGCAGTTCCTTCTGTGTCTCAGTTTTAGCTTAGTTAAGTTTAGAGGTGCAACGTGGAGACAAGCCCTTCGACCCATCGAGTCCGTGCCGTCCTGCGATCGCCTGTACGGGAGTTCTACCCTACACCCTCGGGACTGTTCACAAAGCCAATTAACCACCAAACCTGTACGTCTTTAGCATGTGACAGGAAACCAGAGCACCCTAAGAAAACCCACGCAGGTCACGGGTTGGGGGGGGGGGGGACGTACAAACGCCACATAGACAGCACCCGTAGTCAGGATCGAACCTGGGACTCTGCTGCTGTGAGGCAGCAACTCTACCGCTGCGCCACCGTGCAGCCCTTTGTGATCCAGGCAAGAATCCAGTGTCAGCAGTTCCTTGTCTCAATTTAGTTTGGGTCATCACTTTTGGATAGAATTTTATAATCTGTGGAAGGGGAAAAAAAGATTAGTTTTTGAGGTTTAGTTATTACTCAATGTTTTGAGAAACTCCGCTGGTTTTAGATTGGATTTTATTAAATATAAAGTCACGTTTAGTCTTGGTCCTGCCACAGATTAAATTCCCACCTGACATTCAAAACCCCGTCATAGGTCGCTGCAGGTCGCCGAAAATGTTCAGCATGTTGAAGATCCAGCGGCGACCAGAACAAGGTACGGCTCTTTGGGCGACTGAGGAGACGACTCACGACCATACGGGTGACATGTCGCGGGGTGACGCCTGTCTGGTCGTGAGTAGTCGCCCAAAGAGTCGTACCTTGTTCTGGTCGCCGCTGGATTGAACATTTTCGGCGACCTGCAATGACCTATGACGGGTGGCGGCAGTCGCCGAAAAAGTGGCGTAAGTGGGACAGGGCCACGAGGCAGCAACTCGACCGCTGCGCATCGTGCCGCACTCAACCCAGCATCTGCAGATCCTTGCTACACAAAAGGATGAACATGTTCTTTCCTCAAGTGAAGAACTGCAGTGGTTTAAGCCTAATAAATTAAACGAACGCTTGATCAATCTTTAGGCGTGACATCTAATGGGAGTTTGTTCGCATTTTATCATGTCAAATTTAGTTTTGTGTTGAGAAATTATTTTTACCATCTGCGAGGAAGTGCAGCGAGACATTAGAAGCAAAATCAGCGGTGTTAAAACAGATAAAATATGAAGTGGCAGATCGACGACAAATGTGTGCAGCGAGAATTAACTAGTTATTTATTTATGGTCCCTTAGTCTCTTAGTTTCAAGAGCAAACATCTAAGTGCCATTTCTTTGATCCGATGGTTTTGCAATTTCTTTCGCATTTTCCTTGACTCTTTCCTTCAGGATGAGAATAAATGTTAAGACTTAGATGCTCACTTAATGCATCTTTGTTTGTGAAACATGTAGGAGCAGAGAATTGCGGATTGATGGTAAATATTTTTTTTTAACCGCTTGCAAACCCCGAGTAGGACGAGATTTTTATTCATCAAGAATTACATTCTTCCTTGTTTCTGAAACATTAGGGGGCAGTTAAAGATGTAAATGTATAATTTGTTGTGAGGAGCGAAAGTGGAAAGTATAGACCAAAATCTGTAAAGGCTGGTAAACCTGGTTCCTCGATCTGCATTGAATTGAATATGTGATTGTCACAGGTGAGAAGTCACAGTGACATTCTTTCTTTGCATTAAATACCCACGGTATGCAAATAGTGGCCCATAAAGGGCACTGACAAGGTTACAAATCCCCCCCCCCTCCACCCAACTTCGTCAGAAAAATGGGAAGACCAATGCATCTCATGGGCTCATTGTCGGTGATTATAGATTTTCTCTATGCTTTTCAGACAATAGGTGCAGGAGGAGGCCATTCGGCCCTTCGAGCCAGCACCGCCATTCAATGTGATCATGGCTGATCATCCACAATCAGTACCCCGTTCCTGCCTTCTCCCCATATCCCCTGACTCCGCTATCTTTCAGAGCCCTATCTAGCTCTCTCTTGAAAGTATCCAGAGAACCGGCCTCCATCCTCATCCCCGTTCTACATGGCTTACCCCTTAGTCTTAAATTGTGGCCCCTGGTTCTGGACTCCCCCAACATCGGGAACATGTTTCCTGCCTCTAGTGTGTCCAAACCCTCAATAATTTTATATGTTTCAATGAGAATCCCTCTCATCTCTGAGGCAGAGAGTTCCACAGACTCACAACTCTCTGTGTGAAAACGTTTTTCCTCATCCCCGTTCTTCATGGCTTACCCCTTAGTCTTAAATTGTGGCCCCTGGTTCTGGACTCCCCCAACATCGGGAACATGTTTCCTGCCTCTAGTGTGTCCAAACCCTCAATAATTTTATATGTTTCAATGAGATTCCCCTCTCATCCTTCTAAACTCCAGAGTGTACAAGCCCAGCTGCTCCATTCTCTCAGCATATGACAGTCCTGTCACCCCGGGAATTAACCTGGTGAACGTACACTGCACTTTCTCAATAGCAAGAATGTCCTTCCTCAAATTTGGAGATGAAAACCTTTCTTAATTTTAAACATAGTTGGGTGGCACGATGCTGCCTCACAACGCCGGAGACCCGAGTTCGATCCTGACCCTGGGTGCTGTCTGTGTGGAGTTTACACGTTCCCAGAAGTTCACGTTCACAAGTTATAGGAGTAGGATTAGGCCATTCGGCCCATCGAGTCCACTCCGCCATTCAATCATGGCTGATCTCTGCATCTTTCTCATATTCTCCTGCCTTCTCCCCATAACCCTTGACACCCGTTCTAATCAAGAATTTGTCTACCTCTGCCTTAAAAATATCCAATGACTTGGCCTCCCTGTGGCCGTGTGGGTTTCCTCCAGGTGCTTCAGTTTCTTCCCACATCCCAAAGACATGCGGGTTTTTGTAGGTTAATCGGCCCTCTGTAAATTCCACCTAGCGTGTAGGGAGTGATGACAGTGGGATAACATAGAACTAGTGTGAACGGGTGGCCGAGGGTCAGCATGGACTCGGTGGGCCGAAGGGCCTGCTTTTATGCTGTATCTCCAAACTAAACTTAAATCTGAGCCTTAAATATGTCCAGCTCTCAGGACAAAAATCCCCTCTCATACTTCTTGTCATCTCCCAGGACAGCAATACCCTTTGGGAGGTTGTTCCCAATATTTGGATTCAACAACATTGAGCCTCTGAGATCAATTGGTCATTATACCTAGTGTGTCGGATAGTGGTAGTGTACGAGATGATCGCTGGTCGGCAAGGACTCGGTGGGCCGAAGGGCCTGTTTAGCCACTGTATCTCGAAAGTCTAAACTCTCTGCAGTTTCTCGCTGGCTTGGATTCTTTCAACTCATTGTCAAGTTAGTTGTTTGATAGTTCATCGCATGCTTCATCACAGAGTCATAGAGTGTTACAGCGTGGAAACAGGCCCTTCGGCCCATCTACACTAGTCCCACTTGCCCGCATTTGACCCATATCCCTCCAAACCTGCCCTATCCATGTACCTGCTTAACTAAAAGATAGCGGAGTCAGGGGATATCGGGAGAAGGCAGGAACGGGGTACTGATTGGGGATGATCAGCCATGATCACATGGAATGGCGGTGCTGGCTCGAAGGGCCGAATGGCCTACTCCTGCACCAATTGTCTATTGTCTGTTTGTAGTGGATGGGACAGTGTGTGAGGTATACAGTATTCATAGAGTCATACAACACGGAAACAGGCCCAACTTGCCCACTCCGGCCAACATGTCCCTGCTACACGTCCCACCTGCCCGCGTTTGGCTCATTTCCCTCCAAACCTGTCCTATCCATGTGCCTGTCTAACTGTTTCTTAAACGTTGGGATCGTCCCAGCCTCAACTACCTCCTCTGGTAGCTCGTTCCATACACCCACCACCCTTTGTGTGAAAAAATTACCCCTCAGATTACTATTAAATCATTTTCCCTTCACCTTAAACCTATGTCCTCTGGTCCTCGATTCCCCTACTCTGGGTGGGAGACTGTGCGTCTACTCGATCTATTCCTCTCATGATTTTTACAACCTCTATAAGATCACCCCTCATCCTCCTGCGCACAGATTAGTTTAGTTTAGAGATACAGTGTGGAAACAGACTCTCGACCAGAGATCACCGTGTACACCAGCACTATCCCGCACACACTTGGGGCAATTTACATCATTTTTACCGAAGCCAATTAACCTACAAACCTGCATGTCTGTGGAGTGTGGGAGGAAACCAGAGCACCCGGAGGTCATAGGGAGAACGTGCAAACTCCGTACAGACAGCACCCGTAGTCAGGATCTGGCACTGTGAGGCATCGGCTCTGCCCGATCTATTCCTCTCATGATTTAATACACCTCCGTGAGATCACCCCTCATCTTCCTGCGCTCCAAGGAATAGAGACCTTCCTTGCCTCAAAAAACATAACGTTTTTTTTATTCTTTGAGGAAAATGGTTGCAGTGTTTCCCTCCCTCCAGAGAGCGTGAATGCAGCTGCCTGTGTTTACATCCTTGATTATATATATATATTCTTTTTGTTTGTTTATTTTTGTTAGAAGTAAGTACAGTAGTGTGGTACTTAAGTACCTAATACATACATACATATTTCCATTCTTGTATAACTTCGTACTTTTGATTTAATAATAAAAGAACAGTGAGAGAAAAAATAAATAAAGAGTGTCGGAATAGATAGACAAGCGAGTAGAAACAGATAGCCAAAGAAATACAGGACCGAGATAAGAAGCTAAAAAGATTGAAAGAAAAGGAGAAGGTAAAGGAAAGAGAGATTCGGAGAGATCTACCTATTTCGTATTTTTGCCCATCCGTCACCCGGTTCTAAACCATTTAATTTCTTATGTTGCACCATCTGCTTGTAAAAAGTTGATAAAAGGAGACCAAGTCTTTAAGAATAGGTCTACTTTGCCTAGTAGGAGGAATCTCATTTCTTCAAGGTGTAGCATTTCAGACATGTTTGAGATCCACATTTTGAATGTTGGCGTGGTAGCGTTTTTCCAAAATTTGAGTATAAGTTTTTTTGCTGTTAATAGACCGTAACTAAGAAAAGCTTCTTGGAATATAGTTAGTTTACTTCCCTCTTCCATTGATCCAAAGATAATCAGTTCTGTATTGGGGTTCAATTTTGTGTTAAATAGTTTTGTAAAAATTCCAAAAATTTCATTCCAAAATGTGTACAGTTTTGTACAAGAGACAAAGGAATGTGCTATAGTGGCATTTTGAGTTAGACATTTGTAAGGCAGATGGGGGAAACATTTGAAAATATTTTATTCAGTCTAGTTTTCGAATAATATAATCTATGTAAAATTTTTAATTGAATTAGGTTATGTCTTACATTAATTGAACATTTATTTACATATAATACATTTTTTCCCCATCTATCCTTCGGAATTTTTATCAATAACTCTTGTTCCCAGTCCCTTCTAATTGCCTCTGTCGTTGGTGTTTCTATATTTAGAATTGTATTATATAAGTAAGGTTAAATTGCTTGATTCTGCCTTTCTATTCATCCCTTCCTCCAATATATCTGGAGTTAAAGTTTGATATCCTTGTATATATTTTTTCAAATAATCTTGAATTTGAAGATATTTGAAATATTGATTACTTTTCAAATTATATTTTAGTTGTAATTGTTGGAATGATAAACGTTTTCCCATTTCATACATATCTCCCATCGTTTTAATTCCTATTCTTTCCCAATGGATAAACGTTTTATCAATAATGAATGGTTTGAATGAGGGATTATTAGCTATTGGAGAAAGAAGCGATAATTTTCTTAATTTTAAAGTTAATTTTATTTGTTTCCAAATTCATATTATACTGTGAATAATTGGATTCTTCTTATATATTATATTGTTCAGTTTCATCGGGGAAAGAAGGATCGCTCCTATATTATAAGGGGAACAATCAACTTTCTCCATTCTTATCCAATCTACCTGTTGGGCAGAACTGTCCAACCAATAGAATATATTTTTAATATTCACTGCCCAATAGTAATACAATAAGTAAGGAAGTGTCAGTCCCCCAGATTCTTTAGAATTTTTTTTTTAATTCTGTGTGATTTATAATCCCATGTGAAGTTTATAATATCAGAGTCTAGTTTTTTAAAGAATTTTTTAGGTAAGTATATTGGTATTGATTGAAATAGGTACAATATTTGTGGTAAGAAGATCATTTTTATCGCGTTTATTCTGCCTATTAAGGACATCGGCAGTGTTTTCCAAAATTTAATCAACCCATTTAATTTAGTTAACAAAGGCATATAGTTTGTGTTGAGTAATGATTTATATTTCCTAGTGATTTGGATGCCCAAATACTTAAATTTTTCTGTTGCAATTCTAAAGGGGAATTTCAACAAATGTGTCGGCTCTTGAGGTTTTATCGTCATAATTTCGCTTTTGTTCCAATTTATTCTATATCCTGAAAAAGAACCAAATTCCTCTATTAAGTTTAGTATATTTGGTATGCTTATTTGCGAATTTATAATATATAGTAATATGTCGTCTGCATATAATGAAATTTTATTGTTTGAGTGTTTGGTATTATATCCATAAATATTCGGATGACTTCTTATACTTTCTGCCAAAGGCTCTATCACTAGTGCAAATAGCAGGGGCGATAGAACACACCCCTGCCTATCACCCCTTGCTAATTGGAATTTCGGGGATAATATATTATTAGTCAGTATTCTAGCCGTCGGCTTATCATATAATAATTTTACCCATGAGATAAAGTTATCTTCCATGTTAAATTTTTACAATACTTTGAATTAATATTGCCATTCTACTTAATCGAAAGCTTTTACTGCATCCAATGAAATAATTGCTAGTTCTTCTTCAGTATTATGTGAGTACATTATATTAGACAGCCGTCTCAAATTGTTAAAAGAGTATCTCTTTGGTATAAACCCTGTTTGGTCCGGGTTTATTAGTTTGCTAACATATTTACTCAATCTTCTCGCTAGGGTATTTGCTAATATTTTTTGATCTATATTTAGGAGTGCAATAGCTCTATATGAGCCTGGGTCTTCTAGATCTTTATCCTTTTTTGGTATAAGTATAATAGTTGACTCAGTTAATGTTTCTGGTAGTTTATTTTCTTTAAAAGCGTATATATATAAATCTTGCAGGCGTGGAGAAATTATCTCATAGAATCTTTTATAGAATTCATTACTAAAGCCATCTGGTCCTGGCGTTTTGCCATTCTTCAACAAATTTATTGATTCTTCTGTAATCTGGGCTCCTAATCCCTCTTGTTCCACCATATTTAATTTTGGAAGATTACAATTGTCTAAGAAATTTGTAATTTGAGTATTATTTGCAGAGGATTTCGATGTATATACCTTTTGATAAAATTGAGCAAATCTTTTATAAATATCTTTAGGTAGTGTTAGTAATTCCCCTTTGTCTGATTTAATTTTAGTAATTGTATTTTCTGTTTCCCGTTTTTTCAGTTGGCGCGCTAGGAGTTTATGTGGTTTATCACCAAATTCAAAATTTTCTTGTTTTGTAGTTTGAAATAATCTTATTATTCTGGCCGATAAAATTTTATTTAATTTATATTTTAGTATTGTTATATTATTATGTTTATCTATAGTTGGTTCTTTAGCATTTTCTAAGTCTAATTGTCTAATTTCTTGTTCTAACTGCAATTGTTCAGTGTTATTTTTTTAATTTTGGAAAGCTTGAGATGAGGTTATAGTTCCTGTCCTTGATTATTTCGGTGTGGACGATGTATGTTTTGCAAAAACGGAATGAAATATCTGCCTTGTATGTAAAAAATGCACAAGGTTTGAGCAATGAGCAAGTGAACTGGAAACACTTTGAATAATTAATAATTTTTGTTCTTATGGGTTTGCCAGGAGGAGTTTTATTCCAGACCTTTTTTTTTTAAATTAAGGGCACTGGACTACAGACTTCCTCTGGCGCTGTGAGGCAGCAGCACTACCAGCTGCGCCACTCTCACACCTGCAGCGCCAGAGACCCACGTTCGATCCTGACCTCGGGTGCTGCCTGTACGGAGTTTGCACGTTCTCCCAGTGACTTGCATGGGTTTTCTCCGGGTGCTCCGGTTTCCTCCCACACTACAAAGATGTGCTAGTATTAATGTGGATTAATTGGCCCTCTGCAATTTGCCTGTAGTGTGTGCGGAGTGGATTGGACAACATAGAACTAGTGTGAACGGGAGATCAATGGTCGGCGTGGACTCGACGGGCCGAGGGGTCTGTTTCCATGCTCCATCAATCTTTTTCAGTTGATTTGTTTGGAGGCACCGTGCTAAAACAGGCCCTTCGGCCCAGCGAGTGCGTGCCGCCCAGCGATCCCCGCACACTAACACTATCCTACACACACTAGGGAAACCAAAGCCAAATAACCTACACACTTGTATGTCTTTGGACTGTAGGAGGAAATCAGAGCACCCCGAGAAAACCCGTGCTGTCACAAGGAGAACGTAAAACTCCGTACAGACAGCACCCGTAGTCTGGATCGAATCCGGATCTCTGGTGCTATGAGGCAGCAAATCTACCGTTGCTAGACTTTTGGGTCGATTTGGGTCTGGACTCTTCTTTAAACCTCAGTTCCTCGCGCCAGCATAATTATGTAGCTGTTGACAATTTGGAATAGTCAAGGTGTTCGACATCCAAGAACTAGTATCTCAGATATACACATAAAGCTGGAGTAACTCAGCGGGACAGGCAACATCTCTGGAGAGGAGGAATGGGTGACGTTTCGGGTCGAGACCCTTCTTCAGGCCCTTCTCGACCCGAATTCCTTCTCTCCAGAGATAATGCCTGTCCTGCTGAGTTACTCCAGCATTTTGTGTCTATCTGCGGTTTAAACCAGCATCTGCAGTTCCTTCCTGCACAACTAGTATCTGAGCTCTGCTCTCAATCTCTTCATTAGATAAGTGCAGTTGTTATGAAGAAGGAACTGCGGAATTGCAGCAAGGCAGACTCATCGAAAGGTGTTGATGTCAATAAAACCTATCGAGCTGATTATGTGTCTTTAACGCTATTTGAACTGCTCAGTATTGTGTCACCTTGCTACAGAATTCCAGCTTTCACTCTATTCCCAATATAGTTCCCAATTCCTGCTAGATTCGTAAATTCATCAATGAATATGATTTTGACTCCTGTTATTTTATCATTCTGTTATTGCATTTGATTACAAAATATACATCTCCAGAAATGAACTAGAATGAACTAGGACACTAATTCTTATTCCCTTTACCATGTATCTGTACACTGTAGATGACCCGATTGTAATCGTGTGTTGTCTTTCCACTGACTGGTTAGCACGCAACAAAAGCTCTTCACTGTACCTCGGTACACGTGACAATAAACTCAACTAGAATATTGTAGGATAAAAATTATTTTTTTAATTGATTATATAAGCTTAACAATGTGGAAGAATTAAAGATTGCAAGATATTTGCAGCCCTCAGCTACAATATTCTGGGTTAACTTTACAAAAGGCACTTAATGGAGAATAATTAAAAGAACAATAAATGAAAATCCATAATTACTTTATGAATTAAATCATTATTTTGTTGTTAGCATTGCTCAATAATGTTCTTAGTGGATACAAAGGTGATTTCAATGTGTTTGGGTGTTGTACAGTCCCTTTCAGTGAAAATACTACGTCATGTGGTGCAGCGGGTGGAGCTGCTGCCTTACAGCGCTTGCAGCTCCAGAGGCAGGGTTCGATCCTGACTACGGGCGCTGCCTGTACGGAGTTTGTACCTTCTCCCCGTGACCTGCGCGGGTTTTCTCTGGGTGCTCCGGTTTCCTCCCACACTCCAAAGACATGCAGGTTTGTAGGTTAATTGGATTCGGAAAAATTATAAATTGTCCTTCGTGCGTGTGGGATAGTGCTGGCATACGGAGTGATCGCTGGTTGGCGCGGACTGGGTGGGCCGGGAAGGAACAAAGGAGGACCCTGTGTGGGTGGGGGGGGCATGAAAGAGGGGGAGAACAATGGACAATGGGGACCCAGTTTGGGGGGAGAGGGGACCGCCGTGAGTGGGGGGTGGAGGAACAAAGGGGGACCTGGCTCGGATACTGCATATTCATTGTAACTGCCCTTTATGTGGAGACTATTCACATACCTTGTGTGTGGTTATCAGTGTGAATGGAGCGGCTGGGCTTGTACACTCTGGAGGTTAGAAGGATGCAAGAGGATCTTATTGAAACATATAAGATTATTAAGGGTTTGGACACGCTAGAGGCAGGAAACATGTTCCCGATGTTGGGGGAGTCCAGAACCAGGGGCCACAGTTGAAGAATAAGGGGTAAGCCATTTAGAACGGAGACAAGGAAACACTTTTTCACACAGAGAGTTGTGAGTCCGTGGAATTCTCTACCCCAGAGGGCGGTGGAGGCCGGTTCTCTGGATACTTTCAAGAGAGAGCTAGATGGGACTCTTAAAGATAGCGGAGTCAGGGGAGAAGGCAGGAACGGGGTACTGATTGTGGATGATCAGCCATGATCACATTGAATGGCGGTGCTGGCTCGAAGGGCCGAATGGCCTACTCCTGCACCTATTGTCTATTGTCTATTCTCTATTGTGCGCAAGCGAAGAGTTTCACTGTGACTTGTCGCATTTGACAGTAACGTATTCATTAATTCGTTCGTTCGCTCGTCATTCCTTTGAAGGGCCTGTATCGCATTGTACTCTCTACTCTCTTTCCTCCATTTTGCTGGATTATTTTTCATTGTTGATGGCCTTTCCGAGCAATGCATAAGCTCACTGCTCCTCCAAATCCCAGCCTTGCATCTCTGCAAATGCGCACTTATATACAACCAAGAATAACAGATAGAAAACGTTGAAATAACCTGCTCAATCTCAGCAGCAATCATTTTTACCTGTTTAGGAAAGGCGATTGTATTTATTTTTGTTTTATATCCACTTCATTACCTATTTACATGTTTTCCCCATTTAAATATATATTGTTCCATCAAATGCTTCTCAATTCTTGTCACAGAGGTCATGTTGTCTACAAGCATTCATCTTGATGCAATCTCTGCTAAACCTCTTGTATTTCAATTGAGTCTAAACTGTGCAAAAATATTGTTTCCATCGCTCCAGTCTAAAAATTAGATTGCGTTGCCTTGTGGTACTGTGATTTATGCCACATTAAGACTCAGACTGTGTCCTTTCTCGCAAAGACAAGTCTGCAATTCGCTTTGTTTCGCATCAGAGTGGAATATATAGTTTTGTAACCAAGCAGTTTTTAGCCAAGGTAGTAAATAAGTAATACATATTACATTTATAATTGACCCCTCTGCCTTACATTATGAGTGGCAGGTTGTCATCTATTTTTTTCATTTGTCAACTTACTTGGAAGACGAGAATAAAATGTCTCTCAGTGCAGAAGAAGCATTTAAAGGATCACAAGTTTATGCACCATTTATTCAGTTCATTTCCAATCATTATTTAGTTCAGTTTGGTTTATCATCATGTGGTCTGAAGAAGGGTCTCGACTCAAAACGTCTCCTATTCCTCCTCTGAACCATCCTACCACAACCAGAGAGCAGTCCTGAACTACTATCTACCTCATTGGTGACCCTCGGACTATCCTAGATCGGACTTTGCTGGCTTTACCTTGCACGAAACGTTGTTCCCTTATCGTGTATCTACACACAGTAAATGGATCGATTGTAATCGTGTATTGTCTTTCCGCTGACTGGTTAGATCGCAACAAAAGCTTTTCACTGTACCTCGGTACACGTGACAATAAACTCAACTGAACTGGTTGGGGTGGTTCGGATAGATGTCTGGGCTTTGTGTGTAGGAAGGAACTGCAGAACCGAAGATAGACACAAAATGCTGGAGTAACTCAGCCGGACAATTTTGGAGTAACTCAACCGACCCTTCTTCAGGCTGGTTAGGGATAATGCAAACGAGACAAATAGGCGATGATGTAGAGAGATAGCAGAAACAGCAGATGCTGGTTTAAACCGAAGATCGACACAAAGAGCTAACAATGGCCTATTTCCTTTATCATCGTTACTTTTTTGCATATCTTTCATTCATTTGTTCCACATCTCTCCACATCACCGTCTATATCTCTCGTTCACCTCTCCCCTGACTCTCAGTCTGAAGAAGGGTCTCGACCCGAAACGTCACCCATCCCTTCTCTCCAGAGATGCTGCCTGTCCCGCTGAGTTACTCCAGCGTTTGGTGTCTTCCTGTTCTTTGTTTGCTTACCTTGAAAACACATTTTGTGAAGTTAATGACTTACCACAATAAATGCAATTAGTCAAACAGTACAAACGGGGTAAACACTAGCTTTAAACCTCTGGGATCTGGATTTGAAATGATCGCAAATAGATAACGCAAAAGTCTCAATATCTGATGACATTTAAATGAGTGTTCTAATTGAAATTAGTTTGCCCAAATCTGCTAAATTCACAAAGGATGTGAGTATGCGAGTTGAACATAATGAGACATAATTCAGCAATGCTGCTTACAGAAGCAAAACAAATGGAATACATAGTTAATGGCTGCTATTATTATTAATACGTGCCATAAAAGATGCAAATGCAATAAAAGGGTCATCTCTATCGTGTGATTGGCCCGGTCCAGTTTAGAAACAGTGAATAATGGGGCATTTGTAATCGATCGTAGACGACTGCAGATATCGTCACAGTTCTACAGCACGGAACAGGCCCTTCGGTCCCACTAAACCCTGCTCACTGACTTTGTGAGCTCCAGAGAGGCACAAAATGCTGGAGTGGCTCAGCGGGACAGGCAGCGTCTCTGGAGAGAAGGAATGGGCGACGTTTCGGGTCGAGACCCTTCTTCAGACTCAAAGTCACAGCAGGGGAAAACGTGAGAAATAGACGATGATGTGGAGAGATAAAGAACAACGAATGAAAGCCCCACCTGCCCGCGTTTGGCCCAAATCCCTCTAAACCTTTCTGATCCACACACACGTCCACATCTTTTGTTCGTTTGGAGATACAGCACAGAAACAGGCCCTTCGGCCCACCGAGTCCACGTCGACCAGCGATCCCCGCGCATTAACACCACCCTACACACACACACTAGGGACAATTTATACATTGACACCAAGCCAATTACCCTGCAAACCTCTACATCTTTGGAAACCGAAGATCTCGGAGAAAACCCACGTGGTCACGGAGAGAACGTACAAACTCCGTACAGACAGCGCCCGTAGATGGGATCGAACCCGGGTCTCTGGCGCTGTGTGGCAGCAGCTCTACCCGCTGTGTCACTGTGCCGGTAGAAATATCTTGTGAACGCTATTACTGAACCTGCCTCAACTACTTCCATATACCCAACACAATCCATGTGGACAATACTACCCTCTGATCACTTTTAAATGTTTGCCCTCTCACCTTACCTCGTTGCTCTCTAGTGCTAGACTCCTCTACTTAGGCTTCCCCCATATTGTGATATATTTTATCCACAAAACATGGATCGGACAGGTTTGGAGGGATATGGACCAAACTCGGGCAGGTGGGACTAGTCTAGCAGGGACATGTTGGGCCGAAGGGCCTGTTTCCACACTGCATCACTCTATGATTCTAGGAAGCTGGCGGCAACCTTTCAGTCTCATCTCTCCACTTTTATCTCTATATTCGTTATATCCAGGTCCTTAATGTTCTTAATCCAGATCTCTTCTGCGCAAGGATGTGGATTGTGTCTTAATCAGGAGCTGTACTGAAGTAGTTTGTGTACTAATGACTCTGCATGGGAATTAATTCCTCTCTTCTTCCCCCCTCATTCACTCATCAGAGAAACTAGTCTCCATACTTTTGACCTTTCCACAAAGTTGAGCCTCTGTCGGATCAAAATGTTCAAGAAGGAACTGCAGATGTTGGAAAATCAAAGGTAGACAAAGGTGCTGGAGAAACTCAGCGGGTGAGGCAGCATCTATGGAGCGAAGGAATAGGTGACGTTTCGGGTTGAGACCCTTCCTCTGACCTTATTATCGAACCAACACACCAATATACTCAAAGTGGAACACTGTATTTTGACGGGTCTTAAGTTGTTTTATATAGGTTTATTAATATCTCATTTTTATATGAGATATCTCAATATCTCATGCCTCAGAGGGTGGTGGAGGCCGGTTCTCTGGATGCATTCAAGAAAGAGTTAGATAGGGTTCTTAAAGATAACGGAGTCAGGGGATAATGGGAGAAGGCAGGAACGGGGTACTGATTGTGGATGATCACCCATGATCACATTGAATGGCGGTGCTGGCTCGAAGGGTCAAATGGCCTACTCCTGCACCTATTGTCTGTTGTCTACACAGCAATGCATGCAATATTCTAAAAGCAATGCTTGCGTAAATGTCGTGTGCAAATTTGCCATCACTAAATTTATTTTACAACCAAATTCTTAAAATCCAGAACCTCAGTTGACCAAGTCATATGATTTGCTAAGAATTTCCTCTTTAAAGAATTCTTTGACCGTGGCCGTTAATCTTTGTTTCTTTACTTTAAATAGAAACTTAGAAAATAGGTGCAGGAGTAGGCCATTCGGCCCTTCGAGCCTGCACCACCATTCAATGTGATCATGGCTGATCATCCAACTCAGTATCCTGTACCTGCCTTCTCTCCATACCCCCTGATCCCTTTAGCCACAAGGGCCACATCTAACTCCCTCTTAAATATAGCCAATGAACTGGCCTCAATACCTTGTGTGGCAGAGAATTCCAGAGACTCACCACTCTCTGTTTGAAAAATGTTTTTCTCATCTCGGTCCTAAAAGACTTCCCCCTTATCCTTAAACTGTGACCCCGTGTTCCGGACTTCCCCAACATCGGGAACAATCTTCCTGCATCTAGCCTGTCCAACCCCTTAAGAATTTTGTAAGTTTCTATAAGATCCCCCCTCAATCTTCTAATTCAAAATGGCCGTAAATCTGTGAATTTCTGGAATTGACCTGGTAAGTCTATCCCAGATTGTTGGACTCCAACGGGTGTTCGGAAAATTGAATCCAGGTCCTTAAAATGCCTTTCAAACCTGATGATCTTTATTGAACAGGTTTCAGGACTGTTCAGCGTGCTAACTAAATGAAGCACTTAACTGTCGAGTCCTCTCCCCCATGGGAGGGCGAGACTGACAGCAGCATTTCCAACCCTTTGTCTAATGTAAGTTGTAAACTGTCCCTCGTGTGCGTAGGACAGCGCTTGTGTACGGGGCGATCGCTGGCCGGCGCCCACTCGATGGGCCGAAGGGCCTGTTTCCGCGCTGTATCTCTGAACAAAACTAGCCTGGCAATTCGCAAGAGGAGGAAGAACAATTGGAAGTGGGACCAGCCAAGCTGCGTAGTACGAATAAAATGCAGGATAATGTGGAATTCTCTGCCGCAGGAGGCAGTGGAGGCCAATTCACTGGATGTTTTCAAGAGAGACACAAAAAGCTGGAGTAACAGGCAATACCTCTGGAGAGAAGGAATGGGTGGCGTTTCGGGTCGAGAAGGGCCGAATGGCCTACTTCTGCACCTATTTTCTATGTTTCTCTGTTTCTAACTGCTAATCCCAGCTATACATTTCACGCAGTTGGCAGAGCTGCTGGCTGTGTGTCAGCTTTCCTTTGAAGGCTTGTTGATGTTCCAGTAGGATAATGAGGTAGGCAAAATGCTCAACCAATTAACACCACAGGGGAAAATAAAATTGGCCCCTTTTTTTCTCTGTTGTGCCAGAGTTAAAGGCTGCATCGCACTGCAAATAAACGTCAAAGCTTTTAATGAGCTGCCCGATCAGGCAGCAGAGCCTGGGAAGTGTGTTGTGTAAACACTGCCAGCCATTTAAACTGCTCACATTAATTGATGAACTAGCCCAACATAGGTGGGAAGTGGAGAGAGAGAGAGAGGCGAGAGAGAGAGGGGTGGAGAGAGAAGGGTGGAGAGAGAGGGGAGGGTATATATAGAAATATATGTAGAGAGAGAGAAGGGGAGACAGAAGAAGGGGGGAGGGGGACAGAGAGAGGGGAGGGGAAGAGAGAGAGCACCCAGGGCTGCCAACTCTCATGCATTGAGCGCGAGAGTCATGCATTTCACAAAATTCTCACGCTCTCACGCCAATCACAAATTGCTCATGCTCAAAAATCTGCAGGTGCTGGAAGTTCAAAGTAAAGCAAAATTTGTTTTAGAGGTGAGTCAAAACCATGAGGGGAATCTTTCCCGACATATGTGATTCAGGAACTAGAGGGCATTGAGACATGGCGATGGTCCCAGCACCGACCCCCCCCCCCCCCCCGAGACAGCGCTCCTGGTGCCTCCCACCCTCACCTCTGGCGGCTCTGTCCTCACCACATGGGGTGTTAACCCCGGCCCGGAACCCGGAGCCAGGACCGGACCGGACCGGGTGAGTGGGGGCGTCGGTGCCGCCCAACCCCCCGGGTCACACACTCCCCCGTACCTCTGGGTCACTGTCCCTCACCTCCCCCGGACCCCAGCTGGCCACAGATGGGCCGGCCCGCATTCCCGGGGGGGGGGGGGGGGAAGAGACGGGGAGGGGGGGGCGAGAGGGAAACGCTCCCTGGGCATCGCCAAATCTCCGTCCACTCTGGATGTTGTCGGCGCTTCACTGACACACGCTCTCACACACACACACTGCACACACGAGGTTTAAAGGGATATGGGCCAAAATGCGGATAAATGGGACTAGTTTAGATGGGGCATCTTGATCTGCATGGACAAGTTGGGATGAAGGGCCTGTTTCCATGCTGTAAGACTATGACTCATTGTAGAAAGGGTGTAATTGCTCTGGAGAGGATCCAGGGGCGATTATGACGATGTTGGAAGGGCTGGAATTTTTTTTTCACTTTGAAGAAAGATTTGATAACTGGGATTTTATTCTCTGTAGCAACGGAGGTGAAGAAAAAACTTAGTTGAGGTGAATAATATTATGAGAATAGGACCAGTTTTGCTGAACAAATAGTGTAGGAAGGAACTGCAGATGCTGGTTTAAACTGAAGATAGACACTAAATGCTGGAGTAACTCAGCGGGACAGGCAGCATCTCTGGAAAGAATGGGTGATGTTTCGAGTCAAGACCTTCAGACTGAAGAGGTTGAAAACCAGCCATAAAACAATAGACAATATGACAATAGACAATAGACAATAGGTGCAGGAGTAGGCCATTCGGCCCTTCGAGTCAGCACCGCCATTCAATGTGATCATGGCTGATCATCCCCAATCAGTACCCCGTTCCTGCCTTCTCCCCATATCCCCTGACTCCGCTATCTTTAAGAGCCCTATCTAGCTCTCTCTTGAAAGCATCCAGAGAACCCGCCCCCACCACCCTCTGAGGCAGAGAATTCCACAGACTCACCACTCTCTGTGAGAAAAAGTGTTTCCTCGTCTCCGTTCTAAATGGCTTAGCCCTTATTCTTAAACTGTGGCCCCTGGTTCTGGACTCCCCCAACATCGGGAACATGATTCCTGCCTCTAGCGTGACCAAACCCTTAACAATCTTATATGTTTCAAGAACTCTGAAATGTTCAAAACTTTTCGGCCACAGTGGGCTTGAGGTAGCTTGACTTCTCCTGACGTAGGTGCTGACGCAGGTTGTCGCCAGGTGACGTGGGTTGTCGCCAGTGCTGACTTCATTGAATTCCATTGGCAACAACCTACGTCAACCGGTGACAGGTACCGGCGACTGAATTGTCCTCAGTTGCCGCCGACAGGCTCGTTGTTTGTCGTTGCTTGTCACGGGTGGACGTAGGTTGACTTTGGTTGTCGTAGGTTGTCGCCTGTGTGGTCGTAGGTTGTCGCCTGTGTGGTCGTAGGTTGTCGTAGATGTGGTCGTCACCATCTAGGGTCTCGACCCGAAACGACACCATCCTGGCCACACACTCATCTCCCCGCTACCTTCAGGTAGAAGGTACAGGAGCCTGAAGGCTGCAACGACCAGGTTCAGGAATAGCTACTTCCCCACAGCCATCAGGCTATTAAACCTGGCTCGGACAAAACTCTGAACATTAATAACCCATTATCTGTTATTTGCACTTTATCAGTTTATTTATTCATATGTGTATATATTTATACAACGGTATATGGACACACTGATCTGTTCTGTATTCATGTCTACTATGTTCTGTGGTGCTGAAGCAAGAATTTCATTGTCCTATCAGGGACACATGACAATAAACTCTCTTGAATCTTGTATTCCTTCGCTCCATAGATGCTGCCTCACCTGCTGAGTCTCTCCAGCATTTTTGTCTACCTTCGATTTTTCCAGCATCTGCAGTTCTTTCTTAAACACACCGGTTGATCTAGAAACATAGAAACATAGAAATTAGGTGCAGGAGCAGGCCATCCGGCCCTTCGAGCCTGCACCGCCATTCAATATGATCATGGCTGATCATCCAACTCAGTATCCCGTACCTGCCTTCTCTTCATACCCCATCTCATCTAACACCGTTGAAAGTGTTTCCTGCGTATTTGAACTAAAACCCTGGCTTTCGCATGACGGGGCAGTGACCCTGTCGGGATGAGTGGACTCTTTGAAAAGTTGGGAGCAAGGGAAGGTGACAAGTTAATGGAAAAGCTTAAAGCACTCTAATGGCGCTGCCTGGTATAAGCAGCAGAAACGCATCTGAGGAACTTGCCCCAGCTTTGAAGATGTCTGTTTGCATTGACGTCTGGGTGGGAAGGCCCAGTGTGACTGGATAGATTCACCCAGCTGCGAGATGTGGTGAAATATTAATGCTAATGCACAGTACGGTTCCAAACACAGACCGGCACTCTGCTAAAAATATCAAGGCAAAATGTTAGAATTCTTTAATTTTTGCATTGGACTTTCAGAAATGAAGCATCTTACAGGCACTCTGTGAATAGTGCGAATGAAAACTAACCTAGAAAAGCATAGACATACGACAGTAAAACACTCTTGCCACTTGACTCTCGCTCGCTCGCTCGCTCGCCCCTGTCCAGTACACTGCGCAGTTAGGTAAACAAGCAAACTGCAAACGTATTTGAGTGCGAACCAAATTATTTGGCTGGAAATAGATTTTGGAATTTCATACCAGCAGCTGCATTCACAATGCTGTGGTGTGCATATGTGCATGTGTGTGTGTGTGTGTGTGTGCGTGTGTGTGTGTGTGTTTGCATGTCTGTGTGTGCGTGTGTGTGTTCACATGTGTGTGTGTTCACATGTGTGCTTGTGTGTTTGCATGTGTGCATGTGTACAAGTGTGTGTGAGTGTGTGTGTGTATGTGCATGTGTACAAATGTGTGTGTATGTGTGTGTTTGCATGTGCGTGTGTGTGTTTGCGTGTGTGTTTGCATGTGTGCATGTTTGCATGTGTGCATTTGTGTGTATGTGCTTGTGTGTGCATTTGTGTGTATGTGCTTGTGTGTGTGTGTGTGTGTGTGTGTGTGTGTGTGTGTGTGCGTGCGTGCGTGTGTTTGTAGGAATGGGTGATGTTTCGGGTCAACACCCTTCTTCAGACATGAAGAAGTCTGAAGAAGGGTCTCGACCTGAAATGTCACCTATTCCTTCTGTCCAGAGATGCTGCCTGTTCCGCTGAGTTACTCCAGCATTTTGTGTCTGCCTTTGAACGCATTCTCTGGTTCAGATTGCAAGAAGCTCCCTTTAACCTGAGCCACTCTGTGTCTGACCTCTGGCCTCTGACACTTGTGATTTTGTATTAAAAAAAAGCACAATTCCCAGCAGAAACATCCCTCAACTTGACGAGTCCAAAATATGATTGAAACGTTGAAACCACGAGGATCGGATCATGCTTCTGGGTCTTCTTTGGATTTGCAGGATTTACCCCGGCCTTCCCTCTCTCCCCATCCCCCCCTTACCCAAGTCACACCAGCTTCTCGTTCTCACCCAGCAAACAGCGAACAATGGCCTGTTTCCTTTATCATCGTTACTTTTTTGCATATCTTTCATTCTTTTTTTTCTGTATCGCTGCATAATTGTCTGTATCGCTCCTTTCTCTTTCCCGTGACTTTCAGTCTGAGGAAGGGTCTCGACCCGAAACATCACCCATTCCTTCTCTCCAGAGATGCTGCCTGTCCTGCTGAGTTACTCCAGCTGCCTGTGTCTATCTAATATTTACAGCTGTCGGTTTTGTATCTGAAGGTTAGTGTGTCCCTTTCATGCACGGGTAGAGAAATTGTGTAGCGTTAGTCTTGTACCCCGAGCCTTTTCCCTTTTAGACTTTAGAGATACAGCGCGGCAACAGGTCCTCGGCCACCAGGTCCGCGCCAACCAGCCCAAACGCTAACACTATCCTACACACTAGGGACAATTTACCATTTACCAAAGCCAATTAACCTACGAATCTGGACATCTTTGGATTGTGGGAGGAAACCAGAGCACCCGGAGTGGTCGCGGGTAGAACATACAAACTCCGTACAGACCAGCACCCGAGGTCAGGTCTGTCCAAATATGGCTATTTCGCTTCTGGAATGATACAGAATCAATGTTAAAATAACAAAAGCCTGGGATAACGTGGTTCCAAAAAGATTGGTTCCATGAAAAGCGAGGTGGTGCGGTGGTAGAGTCGCTGCCTCACAGCGCCAGAGACCCGGGTTTCAAGCTGGCCACGGGCGCTGTCCGTACGGAGTTTGTACGCTTCTCCCCGTGACCGCGTGGGTTTCCTCCGGTTGCTCCGGTTTCCTCCCACACTCCAAAGACGTGCGGGTTTGTAGTTTAATTGACTTTGGTATAAATGTAAAATTGTTCCTAGTGTGTGTGGGATAGTAGTGTTAGTGTGCGGGGATCGCTGGTCGGCGCGGACCCGGTGGGCCGAAGGTCCTGTTTCCGCACTGTATCTCTAAACTAAACTATGCTAAACTAAAAGAGGATCTATTGTACTCAAGTACAATGTTGTTTGACTGGATAAGAATAGACAATAGACAATAGGTGCAGGAGGAGGCCATTCGGTCCTTCGAGCCAGCACCACCATTCAATGTGATCATGGCTGATCCCCAATGAGTTGATATTCAGTCTGAAGAAGGGTTTCGGACCGAAACGTTGCCTATTTCCTTCGCTCCATAGATGCTGCTGCACCCGCTGAGTTTCTCCAGTACTTTTGTCTACCCCTAATCAGTAACATCCAGATCAAGCAATTCACTTTAATTCTCTGCATGCGACAATAAATAAATAATACTGAATGAAACGAGCTATTTGTAATGTGCTACACACCACATAACAAACCAGCACCTCAAAAAAAATGTAAACTAGATGTTTCAAATGTTTAATATCGCTATTCTATATGCATGGGAGTGTGGGTCTGTCGGTACAGGTGATCCAGGTTCAATCCAATCGAGTTCCCTGTGGCTCTCTGATATGTGTTTGTACAACACACAATCACTTTAAACTCAATAGTATTTTGACAAAAAGTGAAATCAGATAGGGCTGAATAATCTCCCCCAAATAAATACAAAATGCTATCTGTTCATCGAAAAGCACCAAAATTATAGAGATTTGGCACGGTGGAAATTTACTTTTCATCTTTTGTTGATGGATTTCTTTGAGACAATGGTTGTAAACCAGGTTAATGGAATGTTCAGGCTAAGAATTGCCAATCACTTCCAGCAAAGTAAGTAGTCAGATCGGTCTTACACTGTTGCCTCTAATTTGCCCGTGCTCCGGACTAAACGAGAACTCTTCATATCACCAAGTACAACTCACTCAATTTCCCTCTTTGTTTCTGTCGGACGATGAAGTGCTATTTGCCAGTGAGGCTGTCATTTAATCTTGTGTAAGAAGAAGCTGCAGATGATGGTTTAAACCACAGAATGCTGGAGTGACTCAGCGGGTGAGGCAGCATCTATGGAGCGAAGGAATAGGCGACGTTTCGGGTCGAGACCCTTCCGGAAACTCAGCGGGTGAGGCAGCATCTGTGGAGCGAAGGAATAGGCAACGTTTCGGGTCGGGACCCTTCTTCAGACATGGTGGGGAGTCTGGTCTGTGTCATATCAGATGAAGTCGGCAGATGGAGAAAGGGGCACTAGCTAACCAGACAGCTGAACCAGAAAGCCAATTTCACCCAGGGCAAGAAGTTCAGAACAGAGCGTGGTGTGCCGAGCTGTCCTTTGTACTTTATTACATTATGGTTCAATAGCCCCCATTTTCCCTGTCCACCAAGGCCACATCATCCGGAGTTGACATTTTACACAACGCTATTAAATATGCATGAGAATATGAAATTGCTTTCTTTTTTTTTGCACCAATTACTTGTGAAATGTCAGGTAGACAACCTTTAGCCAGGTTGGTGCCAGTGCCGACAGCTGACAAGAGCAGGCAGGCAGGCCCTGGGGGTGAGGCTAGCTCCAATTCTCCGTCTTCAACGTGCAGAGATTCAACTCGGTCCTTCCAATCTCTGCAGAGCAGCGCGGCTAATGTCAGGAGCGTGGGGTCCATCCCTGTGGACCACACACATGCGAGTGACCCTGTCGCCACACGCCCATCTTTTCATCGCAGAATCAGAATCAGAATCACACTTTGTTCACCAAGTATGTTTGGCAACATGAGAGGATTTTCATTGGCCAGGTCAGTCATACAATTCAAAGCAACAGATCACTCAAAAACACATTTTAACATCAACATCCTCCACATTCCTCACTGTGATGGAAGGCGAAATAAAGTTCATGTCCTTCCTTAGTTCTTCCTCGGTCCTGGGCCTTGAGCCTCCGTTGACGGGACGATCTTGACTCCGGTAGCCGGCGGCATTTGGGCCCTCTGCGTCGAGGCGAGCCGCTCCCGCATCGGGGGGATGTCAGCTCCCCCGCGCCGGGCGATCGGACCTCACGTCGGGGCTGGTCGAACCTTCCGCAGCGTCGGAGCTCCCGACTAGCCTCTCCCGAGACTGCGAGCCCCTGATGGCGATTCCGTGGTCATCTCGGTGGGAGCGATGCCAAGCAAGGGATCAGCTCCCACGTTAGGTCCGCGCCCCGCGGTGGGGCTCACGACAGTCCGAGGCGGCTTCCAGCTCCAGCGATGGTAGGCCGCGGAGCCCGGAGAATGCGATCGGAAAATTGATCACATCTCCGGGAAGGTACGATCTTGAAACAAAAGTTTCCCCCGATCCCCTCCCCCCTCCCCCTACATAAAACAAACCGAAGAACATTAAAACAAACTTTTAACGCACTTACAAATACAAAAAGAAAGAGAATATGAACAGACTGCCGGCAGGGCAGCCAGCTTAGTTAGTTTTTTGTCCCGTGTACCGAGGTACAGTGAAAAGCTTTCTTTGTTGCGTGCTCTCCAGTCAGCGGAAAGACTGTACGTGATTACAATCGGGCCGATCACTGTGTACAGATACATGATGACGGGAACAACGTGAAATAATGTTTAGTGTAAGATAAAGTCCGATCCAAGATAGACCGAGAGTCTCCAATGAGGTAGATGGGAGGTCAGGACAGCTCTCTAGTTGGTGATAGGATGGTTCAGTTGCCTGATAATAGCTGGGAAGATACAGAGTGCAGAATATAGTTCTCAGCAATGTAGCACATCAGTTATCAATGGAGGAACGAAAACTAGTCTGTATTAAAATAAGTGTGTGGTAAATACCCTTGATCTGTCCTTGATGATCACCCAGGCCCTGGTGCTCTGCCCCCATCAGTGATATGGTGATATGTATTATCTACTGCTCATCTTCAAAGAAGCTAACGGGCCTGTCCCACTTAGGCGACTGCCGGCGACTGTCATAGTCGTAGCAGGTCGCCGAAAAACCGGCATCATTAGGCAATTTTTTTAGGCGATTTTTTTTAGGCGACTACCGGCTAAAGCGACAATGGAATTCACCAAAGTCAGCACTGGCGACAACCCGACGACAACCTACGTCAGGAAAAGTCAAGCTACGCTCATTGGCGTCTAACCCACTGTGGCCAACTGCCGCCGAAAATGTTCAACATGTTGAAAACCCAGCGGCGACCAGAAAGACGCCACGCCTCTTTGGGCGACTGGGGAGACGACTCACGACCATACAGGCGACACCCCGGCGACCATGTGGCGACAGCCTAGTCGCCTGCAGTCGCCTAAATAATTGCCCAAGTGGGACATGGCCATAAGGTGCCCATATTAACTCCACGGACTAGGATAGGTTTCTGTGGAAAAACAGAGGATTCGGGAAGTCTCGATAGAGGTGTATAAAATTATGAGAAACATCGATAGGGTGGACAGTCAGAACCTTTTTCCCCCAGGGTGGACATATCGAATACTAGAGGCCATCGCATTAAGGTGAGAGGGGAAAAGTGTTAAGGCGGTGAGCACGGCAATTTTTTCGGACAAAGGATGGTGGGTGCCTGGAACTTGCTGCCAGGGGTGGAGGCAGCTTCTATGGTGACACTTGAGAGACTTTTGGATGGACGCATGGAATGGAGGAATATGTGTAATGTGTGGGCAGATAAAGGTCGTCCTTGGTAGCATGTACAGCACAGAACATGTGGGCCGAAGGGCTTGGTCCTGCACTGTCTGTTCTCACATTTAGTAAAGATATCAGTGGAGTTCATAATTTGAAACATGTTCCCGATGTTGGGGGAGTCCAGAACCAGGGGCCGCAGTTTAAGAATAAGGGGTAAGCCATTTAGAACGGAGATGAGGAAACACTTTTTCACACAGAGAGTTGTGAGTCTGTGGAATTCTCTGCCTCAGAGGGCGGTGGAGGCCGGTTCTCTGTATACTTTCAGGAGACAACTAGATAGGGCTCTTAAAGATAGCGGAGTCAGGGGATATGGAGAGAAGGCAGGAACGGGGTACTGATTGTGGATGGTCAGCCATGATCACATTGAATGGTGGTGCTGGCTCGAAGGGCTGAATGGCCTACTCCTGCACCTATTGTCTATTGCCTATTCATTTGTGTAGCAAGGAACTGCAGATGCTGGTTTAAACTGAAGATGGACACAAAAATCTGGAGTAACTCAACGGGTCAGTCAACATCTCTGGAGAGAAGGAATGGGTGACATTTCAGGTCTGAATAAGGGTCCCGACCTGAAATGCCACCTATTCCGTTTCATCATAATTTTATTTAATATCCCGAGAGTTACTTAAGTCTTACAAATGTGGAAAATATTCTTAACATGAATGTATTGGTAGGTTCATTGTAATTCAGATCCGAAAAAAGAAATGTAATAAAATTCTGAACACTGTGACGATGCAAATGGTTTGGACACGAGTACCTTAATATAGAAAAAGAACAGTATAATATCTAGTAAGACGTCCTTGTTCAAAACGCCGTTGCTATTTCCTTCTGTATAATTAACTTTAAATGTCAAGTAGAAAATGTAGTTGCCTGGTCAAGTGGTTTAAATACTTTTCAAAAATGTGTCCAGTATAATACTGACCTGTTTGAAAGAAAATTCAAATGAGCTTGTATACTCTGGAGTTTAGAAGGATGAGAGGGAATCTTATAAAACATATAAGATTATTAAGGGTTTGGACACGCTAGAGGCAGGAAACATGTTCCCGATGTTGGGGGAGTCCAGAAATTGGGGGCCACAGTTTCAAAATAAGGGGTAAGCCATTTAGAACGGAGACGAGGAAACATTTTTTCACACAGAGAGTTGGAAGTTTGTGGAATTCTCTTCCTCAGAGGGCGGTGGAGGCTGGTTCTTGAGAAACTTTCAAGAGACAACTGGACAGGGCTCTTAAAGATAGCGGAGTCAGGGGATATGGGGAGAAGGCAGGAACGGGGTACTGATTGTGGATGATCAACCATGATCACATTGAATGGCGGTGCTGGCTCGAAGGGCCGAATGGCCTACTCCTGCACCTATTGTCTATTGTCTATTGACTCGTGTGATCTAGTGAAGGGTCCGGATAGAGTGGATGTGGGGAGGATGCTTCCACTAGTGAGTGAGTCTTGGACTAGAGGTCACAGCCTCAGAATTAAAGGACAGACATTTAGGGAGATGAGGAGGAATTTCTTTAGTCAGAGGGTGGTGAACCTATGGAATTCTTTGCCGCAGATATCTGTGGAGGCCAAGTCAATGGATATTTTTAAGACAGAGATGTATAGATTCTTGATTAGTACCAGTGTCAGGGGTTATGTGGAGAAGGCAGGAGAATGGGGTTAGGAGGGAGAGATAAATCAGCCATGATTAAATGGCAGAGTAGACTTGATGGGCCGAATGGCCCAATTCTGCTCCTATCACGTATGAACATCCACATCAATGTATTAAACCATTCAGGTTGATGGAGTGAAGATCAGATCCAGATGCATCTCCCATTCTGTTGCCAGGCCATTTGGCCCAGCTATACTATCTCAGCGCCTAGACTGTAGCAGAGACATGAGGAGGGGGGAGGTCACAGAGTCAAACAGCACTGAAACAGGTTCTTCATCCCAGCGTGTCTATACCGACCAAGACGCCCCATTTACGTTAGTCCCACATGCCCATGTTTGTCCCATATCCCTCCAAACCATTTCTCTCTTCCTAAGGTATTTGGAGTGTGGGAGGAAACCGGAGCACCCGGAGAAAACCCACGCAGGTCACGGGAAGAACGTACAAACTCCGTACAGACAGCGCCTATTGTCAGGACCGAACCCGGTTCCCTGGCAGCAACTGTAACGCTGGTGAGAATGGGGTTGAGAGGGAAAAAAATAGATCAGGCATGATTGAGTGGCGGAGCAGACTCGATGGGCCGAACGGCCTAATTCTGCTCCTGTGTCTTCTGATCTCCAGACGTCGACACTGATCGACGGAGATGGTGATAGGAATGGAGGCACAGTTAGCAAGATCTCGTTATCCCACAGGGCTGCCAATCATTAAATGGAATAATCGCTCATTTCTGGCTTCACGCTGGTGAACCCATCAAATGTCAACAGTACATTACCCAGATGCGGCAGAGACACCTGGAGGATGCTTTCCCCGCAACGTTTCAATCCATTATTGCAGTTACGTGTACATTTAAAACTTTTAAAACAGAGAAATTTAAAAGTTAAAGCTTGCTCACAAAAACACTAGAGCCACAGTTATACGGCAGGAAGTACTGATTGGGGATGATCAGCTATGATCACAATGAATGCTGGCTCGAAGGGCCGCCAAAACATTTACCTGTCTGTTTTCAGTTGGGATACAGCCTCAACTTCCTCAGGCAGTTCCATCCACCGAAGATGGGGGGGGGGGTTGATAGGCAGATGGTTGGACTGAGATGAAAAGACGAGATTGGATCAAGCGGATAAAAGTTGACAGTGGTGACTTGTGTAGATTTTCCTGCAACTTCACCTAGTTACAAATAGTGAGCCTGTATTGATGATTTCCTTGAATAATCAGAGTCCTTTGATCTATGGAAGAGGTTGCAATTTGCTGGATTCATCTTGTACGGAAGTAGCACTGAAATTCATGGCACGATTTGCAACTAATTTGCCAACAAGAAAACCCCAAAAAAAGATAGACACAGGCAGCTGGAGTAACTTGGTGGGACAGGCAGCATCCCTGGAGAGACGGAATGGGTGACGTTTCAGGGCGAGACCCTTCTTCAGACATTCTTCTCTCCAGAGATGCTGCCTGTCCCACTGAGTTACTCCAGCATTTTCATGTCATTAGTTATAAGAGCAGAACTGTGCCATTTGGCCCATCAAGTCTACTCCACCATTCAATCACGGCTGATCTATCTCTCCCTGCTAACCCCATTCTCCTGCCTTCTCCCCATAACCCCGGACACCCGTACTAATCAAGAATATATCTATCTCTGCCTTAAAAATATCCACTGACTTGTCCTCCACATCTTTCTGCGGCAAAAAATTCCACAGATTCACCGCCCTCTGACTAAAGACATTTCTCCTCATCTCTTTCCCAAAAAAACTTCCTTTAATTCTGAGTCTGTGACCTCCAGTCCTAGGACTCTCCCACAAGTGGAGACATCCTCTCCACGTCGACTCTATCCAGGCCTTTCACTATTCTGTACGTTTCAACGAGGTCCCCCCTCAACCTTCTAAACTCCAGCGAGTACAGGCCCAGTGCCGACAAACGCTCATCGTAGATTAACCCACTCATTCCTGGGATCGTTCTTGTGTGTTGATTTTGTGTCTGTCTTCGGTGTAAAGCAGCATCTGTAGTTGCTTGCTACACAAAGCGCCCCAGACTGCATTTGTGACTGCGCTAAACTGCATGCATTGAGCAATATGTGTTGATTCACCACTATCACTTGGCATTCTAATGGTTAACTAGCTGAACAAAGGTTTAACTAAATGGGTGTTTAACAAAGTTACACGGCTTTATAATGTACTTAAAGTGTGTAATGTACTGGCCAGTCCATCTGCAGGCATGTCAGATGACATGTACAAGGCCGGTGCAGGCAAGACCACCAGCGAACACCGGCTGCAGGCAGCTGCATTAGCTAACGAGGGAAGCAGATGATGCAAACCGCCTGATGTCCCAACCCGATCACCGTCTACAATGGAGAGGGGGCAATATATTCAGCTTCAGGGCATTTGGCCCACCGATAGCCAGCGGCACGGTGGCGCAGCGGGTAGAGTTGCTGCCTCACAGCGCCAGAGGCTCAGGTTCTATCCTGACTACGGGTGCTGTCTATACGGAGTTTGCACGTTCGGCCTGTGACCTGCGTGGGTTTTCTCCAGGATCTCTGGTTTTCTCCCACACTCGGGTTTGTAGGTTAATTGGCTTCAGTAAAATTGTAAATGACCCCTAGTGTGTGTAGGATAGTGTTAGTGTGCGGGGGGATCGCTGGTCAGCACGGACTCGGTGGGCCGAAGGGCCTGTTTCTCGCTGTATTTTGAAACTAAACTAAACTAAACCCAGACCATAACAGTGCCTGTACTGTACAGTAGCTTCTAACTTAATCAGCAAATCATTCTATTCCTTTCACAGAGGGCGCAGCGGTAGAGTTGCTGCCTCGCTGCTCCAGATACCCGGGTTCGATCCTGACGATGGGTGCTGTCTGTGTGGAGTTTGCACGTTCTCCCATTGACCGCGTGGGTTTCCTCCAGGGTGCTCTGATCTCCTCGCACATCCCAAAGACGTGCGGGTTTGTAGATTAATTGCCCCCCAGTGTGTAGGGAGTGGGTGAGAACGTGGGATCACATGGAACTAGTGTCCACGGGTGATCGATGGCCGGCGTGGGCTCTGTGGGCCAAGGGGCCTGTTTTCCTGCCATGTATTTAAAATAAACTAAGCTAAACTTTCTCTCTCTCGTGTATCGACCTAAATACACAGCCACTGCTCACTGCGGGATCATAGAGTGATACAGCGTGGAAACAGGCCCTTCACCCAACTTGCCCCATCTACACGGGTCCCACCTGCCCATGCTTGACCCATATCTCTCCACACCTGTCCTAATCATGTACCTGTCCAAATGTCTCTTAAATGTTATGATAGTACCTGATTCAATTAGACAATAGACAACAGGTGCAGGAGTAGGCCATTTGGCCCTTCGAGCCAGCACCGCCATTCAGTGTGATCATGGCTGATCATCCCCAATCAGTACCACGTTCCTGCCTTCTCCCCATATCCCCTGACTCCGCTATCTTTAAGAGCCCTATCTAGCTCTCTCTTGAAAGTATCCAGAGAACCGGCCTCCACCGCCCTCTGAGGCAGAGAATTCCACAGACTCACAACCCTCTGTGTGAAAAAGTGTTTCCTCTTCTCCTTTCTAAATGGCTTACTCCTTATTCTTAAACTGTGGCCCCTGGTTCACGATTCCCCCAACATCGGGAACATGTTTCCTGCCTCTAGCGTGTCCAAACTCTTAATAATCTTATATGTTTCAATAAGATCCCCTCTCATCCTCCAAAACTCCAGAGTATACAAGCATCTCATTCCGTATACCCATCACCCTTTGTGTAAAGAGAAGTTACCCCTCAAGTTCCTATTGAATCTTTCCCCCCCTCACCTTGAACTTATGTCCTCTGGTCCTCGATTCCCCTACTCTGGGCAAGAGACTCTGTGCATCTGCCCGATCTATTCCTCTCATGATCTTATACACCTCTATAAGATCACCCCTCATCTTCCTACGCTCCAAGGAATAGAGTCCTAGCCTGCTCAACGTCCCCTGTAGGTCAGGTCCACGAGTCCTGGCGACATCCTCGTCAATCTTCTCTGCATCCTTCCCAGCTTGACAACATGTTTCCTGGAACATGGTGACCAAAACTGGGACACATTGCTCTAAATATGGTCTCGCCAAACTCTTCTAGATCTCTAACATGACCTCCCAACTTCTATACTCAGGAATGAGTAAGATAGCATTTGATGAGCATTTGACGGCACTGGGCCTGTACTCGCTGGTGTTTAGAAGGATGAGGGGGAGGGGGGGGTGAACCTCCTTGAAATGTACAGAATAGTGAAAGGCTTGGATAGAGCGGATGTGGAGAGGATGTTTCCACTCGTGGGAGAGTCTAGGATTAGGATGGCAAGAAGGCAGGAGAATGGGGTTAGGAGGGAGAGATAGATCAGCCATGATTGAATGGAGGGGTAGACTTGATGGGCCGAATGGCTTAATACTGCTCCTATCACTTATGATCGTATGTTGGCAAAAATGCTGGGGAAACTCAGCGGGTGAGGCAGCATCTATGGATCGAAGGAATACTGGAAACTCAAGGCAGCATCTTGGATCGAAGGAATAGGTGACGTTTCGGGTCGAGACCCTTCTGGAAACTCAGCGGGTGAGGCAGCATCTATGGAGCGAAGGAATAGGCGACGTTTCGGGTCGAGACCCTTCTGGAAACTCAGCGGGTGAGGCAGCATCTATGGAGCGAAGGAATAGGTGACGTTTCGGGTCGAGACCCTTCTGGGTCTCGACCCGAAACGTCGCCTATTCCTTCGCTCCATAGATGCTGCCTCACCCGCTGAGTTTCTCCAGCACTTTTGTCTACCTTCGATTTTTCCAGCATCTGCAGTTCCTTTTCAAACTTGTGATCATATGATACTCAATACTCTGACTGATGAATCGGAGACTAAATGATCAGCAAGTAAATGTACGATCTTGCTCTATGATTGTTGCAGTTGGTGGGAGTTTGCTGTGTAATTCTTTAGTATAGTTTGGAGATACAGCGCAGAAACAGGCCCTTCGGCCCACCGGTCCCGTGCCGACCCGCGATCCCCGCACACTGACACTATCCTTTCAGTCGAGTTTATTGTCACGTGCACCGAGGTACAGTGAAGAGCTTTTATTGTGGGCTAACCTGCCAGCAGAAAGACAATACACGATTACAATTGATCCATTTATGTGTACAGGTACATGATAAGGGACTAACGGTTAGTGCAAGGTAAAGCCAGCAAAGTCCGAAAAGGGCGGTCTCCATTTATTGAATATTTAAAGGGTCAAGATGGTCCAGTTCGAAGCCATGACGGGGGCCTGAATGTATGAATGGATGAAGAATTATAGACAATAGATCATAAATATATCTCCATTGAAGAATGTCTTGTTTAATATTCCACTCAATCAGTTTATCTCTTTTTTTTTTTTTCCTTTTCTTTTTCTCTTTTTTATTTCCTACTGCTATAAAATAAAAAAGAAAATTATAGAAATACAAATAAGATTGATTGTTAATTTAAAAAAAATATTAAGAATGTATGTGACGTTAATATTTTCTTTTGTTTTAATTGGATTTTATATTTCTTCTTAATATGTAATTACTTCTAATAAAAATATCTTACAAAAAAAAAAAAAATCCGATCAAGGGTACACAAAATGCTGGAGAAACTCAGCAGGTGCAGCAGCATCTATGGAGTGAAGGAGATAGGCAACGAAATCCTTCTTCAGCCCGAAACGTTGCCTATCTCCTTCGCTCCACAGATGCTGCTGCACCCGCTGAGATTCTCCAGCATTTTGTGTACCCTTGATTTTCCAACATCTGCAGTTCCTTCTTTAACAAAATCCGATCAAGGATTGTCCGAGGGTCACCAAAGAGGTTCGTTACTAGGGACGATTTACAATTACACCAAGCCAATTAAGCTATTAACCTGCACGTCTTTGGAGTGTGGGAGGAAACCGGAGATCCCGGAGAAAACCAATGCAGGTCACGGGGAGAGCGTGCAAACTCCGTACAGACAGCGCCCGTAGTCAGGATGGAACCCGGGTCTCTGGCGCTGTGAGGCAGCAACTCTACCGTGTCCCATTCCCACTATGCTTCAAAGCACACATCAATGATAAACCACTGAGAAGAGCAAGGAAGGCCCCCCCCCCCCACACTAATGCAAGTCCTCAGTCCTAACTCTGAAATAAAACTGCTTCACTGGTTCCCTCTGAGGAATTATTTCTTAAGATGCTGAAAGAACGGACTGAATCCTAACCTCTCTTTTGCTTTGGTTGTAAGACTCTTTCTCCTCGAGAGCCCATATTATCGCTGCTCGATGATTCTGCTGCGAAGATTTATTTTCCCATAGAAATCAATTAATTGTAAGCAGACTATTCCAACCCGACTTTTGAATATGGATTCAACCAGCGACAGGAAAATTGCCGAGCTGTTAACATCTGCCTTCCTTTGATTTTAGCCTTAATTTTTTTTTTAAGAAGGCATCTGTTCCTGTCAGGAAAAGTTGACCTTTGACCACGAGCATCGCAAGAATAAATGCGTTATTGGCTGGACTGCAGATGCAGAAGTGCATTGTGATATATCTTATTTTGCGTGGTGATTAATATCAGGCCTGTGGGTGGATATACAGCACTGCTTGTCAATGGGCTTTCTCCTTCTCTGTTCTCATGCTACAGCTGTTCACTGTTCACTTTGCCATCCTGCTTAAGGGCCTGTCCCACTGTACCAGGTAATTAACGAGTTCTCCCGAGTTTCCCCCTGATTCGAATGTCCCGTAGCGGGTCCGTAGGAGTTTGTGGATGTCTCGGAGATTCAAGATTCAAGAGAGTTTATTGTCGTGTGTCCCAGATAGGACAATGAAATTCTTGCTTTGCTTCAGCACATCAGAACATAGTAGGCATGAATACAGAACAGATCAGTGTGTCCATATACCATTATATAAATATATACACACATTAACAAATAAACTGATAAAGTGAAAATAAAAAGATAATGGGCTATTAATGTTCAGAGTTTTGTCCGAGCCGAGTTTAATAGCCTGATGGCTGTGGGGAAGTAGCTATTCCTGAACCGGGTCGTTGCAGTCTTCAGGCTCCGGTAGCTTATACCTGAAGGTAGCGGGGAGATGAGTGCGTGGCCAGGATGGTGCGGCTCGTACGAGTAACGGTAGGCGCTCGGGATATCCGGTAAACTCGTGGCGTTTTTTCAACACTGTGAAAAATGTCCACGGGTAAAAAAATACTCATGGTGAAAAAAGTCATTAGTTTTTACTCGTACGAGCCGCTACGAGACATCCTCGAACTCCTACGGTCCCGCTACGGACATTCTCCGAGTTCGAATCAGGGGAAAACTCGGGAGAACTCTTAAATTACCTCGTACAGTGGGACAGGCTCTTTAATCTCTCTCCCTCTCTCTCTCTCGCACGCTCGCCCTCATTAAGTTGTACTACTTGCCCCGCTAAAGCGCATCAGGCTCACCACCTTTGCCAAAGCTGTTTAATGCAAGATTCACGCAGCGAATTGTACCATGGGTTCCTTGGGCCAATGGCACCTCCCTGTCACATAGAGTGTGGACAAAAATGCTGGAGAAACTCAGCGGGTGAGGCAGCATCTATGGAGCGAAGGAATAGGTGACGTTTTGGCTGAGACCCAAAACGTCACCTATTCCTTCGCTCCATAGATGCTGCCTCACCCGCTGAGTTTCCTGAAACATCATCAATTCCTTCTCCCCATAACCCCTGGCACAAAAGCAAATGAAATAAGGAACAATGGAATGGCAGAGAAACACTTTCGTCTCCACAAAATTAGTGTTGCCCTTCTGTGGGAATGAGAAAATTGAATTATTTACACTGTACTGAACGCACAAGTTATCTGTAGCAATGAGCAGCGTGGGTCTGTGGCTAGTGCTATCATTAAAATGCTTACTTTCCACCTCAGTCTCATCACTTCTTGCATGTGAGAACTGATCTTTAATATAACCATATAACAATTACAGCACGGAAACAGGCCCTCTCGGCCCTTCCAGTCCGTGCCGACCATTTGTTTTCCCCTAGTCCCATCTACCTGCACTCAGACCATACCCCTCCATTCCCTTCACGTCCATATACCTATCCACTTTACTCTTAAATGTTAAAATCGATCTTGCCTCCACCACCTCTGCTGGAAGCTCATTCCACACAGCCACCACCCTCTGAGTAAAGAAGTTCCCCCTCACGTTACCCCTAAACTTCTGTCCCTTAATTCTCATGTCACGCCCTCTTGTTTGAATCTTCCCTACCCTCAATGGGAAAAGCTTATCCACGTCAACTCTGTCTATCCCTTTCATCATTTTAAAGACCTCAACCCCTTAACCTTCTGCGCTCCAAAGAATAAAGACCTAACTTGTTCAACCTTTCTCTGTAACATAGTTGCTGGAACCCTGGCAACATTCTAGTAAATCTCCTCTGTACTCTCTCTATTTTGTTGACATCCTTCCTATAATTAGGCGACCAAAATTGTACACCATACTCCAGAATTGGTCTTACCAATGCCTTGTACAATTTTAACATTACTTCCCTACTCCTATATTCAATGCTCTGATTTATAAAGGCCAGCACACCAAAGGCTTTCTTTACCACCCTATCTACATGCGATTCCACCTTCAGGGAACTATGCACAGTTATTCCTAGATCCCTCTGTTCCACAGCATTCCTCAATTCCCTACCATTTACCATGTACGTCCTATTTTGATTTGTCCTGCCAAGATGTAGCACTTCACACTTATCAGCATTAAACTCCATCTGCCATCTTTCAGCCCACTTTTCCAAATGGCCCAAATCTCTCTGTAGACTTCAAAAATCTACTTCATTATCTACAACACCACCTATCTTAGTATCATCTGCATACTTACTTATCCAATTTTCCACCCCATCATCCAGATCATTGACCCAACACAGATCCCAACACAGATCCCTGAGGCACCCCACTGGTCACCGGCTTCCAACCTGACAAACAGCCATCCACCATTACTCTCTGACATCTCCCATTCAGCCACTGTTGAATCCATCTTGCTACTCCGCCATTAACACCCAAAGATTGAACCTTCTTAACCAACCTTCCATGGGGAACCTTGTCAAAGGCCTTACTGAAATCCATATAGACAACATCCACTGCTTTACCCTCATCTATTTCCCTAGTAACCGCTTCAAAAAATTCAAGAAGGTTTGTCAAACATGACCTTCCAGGCACAAATCCATGTTGACTGTTCCTGATCAGACCCTGTTTATCCAGATGCTTATATATATTATCTCTAAGTATCCTTTCCATTAATTTGCGCACCACTGACGTCAAAAACAATGGAACAACCAGCGCAGTACGCCAATCCTCCGGCACTATTCCCGTTTCTAATGACATATATCTTGTTAAATATATTTACAATATATGAAGCTCCCTTTTTTTTTTAACTTTAATGGAGATTTAACGAAGATGTGATCCTGCAGGTTTGCAGTTCCATCTGAAATCAAGTGTTCCAGCTCTCAGGGTTTGGTAGGACGGTTGGTTTGATCTCCGAATGCTTTTCATATGAAGTTGCTTTGTATTTTTACACAGAGCTGAGGCCCTGTAAACTGCATCTGAATCTCAATAGTGAAGCCAGCGCACATGCAGCCTACCTAATTACCCAGGCTGCATCAAAATCTTCAGCCCGCTATACTCATTAAACATCTTTCTTTATTCCAGCAACTGCTGCTTAAAAAAAAGTCACATTTATTTGAAGTCAAGCTGGAAGACAAAGTCTCTCAATCTTTTCCCAGGTAAACTTTACTGAGTGAATGTATATATTTTCAAGCAGAGAAGCTGTGCGTGTGCATGTGTGGGTGTGCGTGTGTGTGTGCACGCGTGTTCGCATCTGAGCATGTGTGCGTGTGTGTTTTTGCATGTGGTGTGCGTGTGCGTGTTCGTGCATGTTGTGTGTGCGTGTGTGTTTTTGCATGTAGTGTGCGTGTGCACGCGGATGTGAGTGCGTGTTCGTGCATGTGTGTGCGCGTGTTTTTTTGCATGTGTGGTGTGCGCGCGCGGATGTGAGTGTGTGTTCGTGCATATTGTGTGTGCGTGCAGATGTGAGTGTTTGCACACGTACGTGTGCACGCCAGCATGCGTGTGAATGTTTGTTGACACGCGTGCATGTATGGTTACTGGCACTTATACGTGTCCTTCCTTGAAATGATCAGACAGCCACACATGTTGTTTTGGGCATCTTTGGGCACTTGTCCTGCCTAGATAATGGATATTTAATGCCACTATTCAGTGCCACATGTTACAATGTTGGTGGAATACCAAACCCTACAGAAAGTTGTGGACTTTTGCTGTAATTTGCTTGAATTTGTCTCCACGTTTTCCACGTATGTGAAGCTTGCCTGGGGCAGGATTAAAACTGGGCCAGCGTGAAGGACTCCTGGCCTGCACCCAAAATGCCACCTGTCCATTCCCTCCACAGATGCTGCCTGACCCACTGAGCTCCTCTGGCTAGAAACAAGAAAATGCAGACGCTGGTTTACCAAGGAAAGATACAAAGTGCTGGAGTAATCCAGCATGTCAGGCAGCATCTCTGGAGAATGTGGATAAGTGAAGTCTGATGAAGAATCCCAACCAGAAACGTCACCTATCCATGTTCTCCACAGATGCTGCCTGACCCGCTGAGTTACTCCAGATAGATCCATATTCACATCTCCTCGTGCATTGGGAATCTCACCTTAGATTTACTACTGGAGTTTCAAGACTTTGAGGGATTTCTGAGCATTACACTGGAGTTTAGAAGGATGAGAGGGGATCTTATTGAATCATATAAGATTATTAAGGGATTAGACACGCTAGAGCCAGGAAACATGTTCCCGATGTTGTGGGAGTCCAGAACCAGGGGCCACAGTTTAAGAATAAGGGGTAAGCCATTTACAACGGAGATGAGGAAACACTTTTTCACACAGAGAGTTGTGAGTCAGTGGAATTCTCTGCCTCAGAGGGCGGTGGAGGCCGGTTCTCCGGATACTTTCAAGAGAGAGCTAGATAGGGCTCTTAAAGATAGCGGAGCCAGGGGATATGGGGAGAAGGCAGGAACGGGGTACTGATTGGGGATGATCAGCCATGATCACAGAGAATGGCGGTGTTGGCTCGAAGGGCTGAATGGCCTACTCCTGCACCTATTTCTACTGCCTATTGTCTATTGTCTATCCAAGCTTTTAACTATTCTGTACGTTTCATTGAGGTCCCCCCTCGTTCTTCTAAACTCATCACATTCCAACGCTTTCTCAAGGTGTCTAGATGTGTTAAACTGCGGGAGAGCGTTACAGGCACGGACCCGGAAGAAGAACCGGTGACTGGCGGTGAATGGCTTGAAAGGCCGAATGGCCTACTCCTGCACCTATTGTCTATTGATCATAACCTCTGTTGCTGCCTGTTTGTATGTTTACCCGATGACCATGTGGCTTCCTCCTGGTGCTCTGGTTTCCTTCCATATTCCTTGGAGCATAGGAGGATGAGAGGTGATCTTATAGAGGTTTATAAAATCTTGAGGAGAATAGATAAGGTGAATGCACTGGGTCTTATACCCAGAGTATGGGTACTATTATCACAGCGTTGAAGAAACATTTAGGCAAGTACATGGATAGGTTTGGGGGCGTTGGGGGCGTTGGGGCCAAACACAGGTAGGTGGGACGAGTGTAGTTGGCCGGTGTGGGCAAGTTGGACCGGGGACCCGTTTCCACTATGTATCACTCCATGACTGTTTCCACTGGTAGGAGAGTCCAGGACCAGTCACAGCCTTAGAATTAAAGGGCGTTCTTTTAGGACGGAGATGAGGAGGAATTTCTTTAGTCAGTGGATGATGAATCTGTAGAATTCTTTGCCACAGAAGGCTGTGGAGGCCAAGTCAATGGATATTTTTGAAGGCAGAGATAGATAGATTCTTGATTAGTACGGCTGTCAGAGGTTATGTGGAGAAGGCAGGACAATGGGGTTAGGAGAGAGAGATAGATCAGCCGTGATTGGATGCTGGAGTAGACTTGATGGGCCGAATGGCCTAATTCTACTCCTGTCACGTATACAACCTTATTCTTGAGCCTCCTTCTTTGGAGGATTCTTCTGAAGGGGCCAAAGAAGGTAACGCAAATTGGAGGAACAACACCTCATATTTTGCTTGGGCAGGTTACAACCCAGCGGTATGGATATAGACATTTTCTAAAACAAGTAACCTTTGGTTTCCCTCTCTCCCTCACCCTCCCCCATCCCAGTTCTCTGACTAGTTTCACTGACCTCCTGATTAAATGTTACCGTTCCTACGCCTCGCTGTCGCCTTCCCCTCAGCCAACAATGATCTGTTCTCCATTTCCTCGGACAACGTCCCCTTTGATCTCTCCTTTTCACACTTGATCCTTCCATATCTCTGAGAGTTGCTTCAGAAAGAACTGGCAGACGCTGGAAAAATCAAAGGTGGACAAAAATGCTGGAGAAACTCAGTGGATGAGGCAGCATCTATGGAGCGAAGGAATAGGTGACGTTTTGTGTCGAGACCGGGAAAGGTCTCGACCCGAAACGTCCCCTATTCCTTCGCTCCATGACGCTGCCTCACCTGCTGAGTTTCTCCAGCATTTTTGTCTACTTTCTCTATCTCTAGGTCTCCCTCTCCCCTGACTTTCAGTCTGAAGAAGGGTCTCGAACCCGAAATGTCACCCATTCCTTCTCTCCAGAGATGCTGCCTGTCCCGCTGAGTTAAAGCCCTGTCCCACGGTACGAGTTCATTCCAAGGGCTTTCCCGAATTTAAAAAAAATCAAATTCGTGGTAAGCACGGAGAATGAATGTAGCGGGTACGCCGGAGCTCGGGGACGTCTCTTAGCGGCTCGTAACGCTAACGGCAGGTACTCAGGAAGACTCGCTAACGGCAGGTAAACACGGGAAGACTCGTGAAGATTTTTCAACATGATGAAAAATGTCCACGAGAGCCCCGAGTACCGACGAGTGGCCATTACTGTAAATCTCCGAGTTCGAATCGGGGCAAACTCGGGAGAACTCTTGGAATGAACTCGTACTGTGGGGCAGGGGTTTTACTCAGCATTTTGTGTACTGTCTCCAAAGAATGTAATCCATGGTACCTCTCCTCAATGTAATTAAATTCATTAATGACAGAAATGAGCTGCAGAAGCTTGTTAATATTAATGATCTCACCTGATTATCGCCTAAACTGTGTTGAGAGTAGAACGTGGATGTTTTAATTATTAACCGCAATAAGACAGAACATTAGAACCAAGGATTCAGGTAGCTGATTGCTTTTAATCTGTGTGTGTGTTTTATTTTACCTAAGAAAAGCAAATTAGCTGGATTTTAGAAACCCTAATTACAAATGTTGTTTTGCTTATAGCTATTAACTGAAGTACTACATGTTTATACGTGTGTGTGTGTGTGTGAGAGACAGAGAGAGAGAGAGAGAGAGAGAGGTGTGTGTCAGTGAGATGTGAGACCTGTTATTTTATATTGTAACTTTTTTCATAGTTGATAGTTTTTCTGTGTTTTACTTGTATTTGCTTGAATAAATAGTTATTTGTGCTCTTCAAAAAAAAAGGAGAGAGAGAGAGAGAGAGAGAGAGAGAGGGAGAGAGGGAGAGAGGGAGAGAGAGAGAGAGAGAGAGAGATAGAGAGAGAGAGAGAGAGAGAGTTTAAGAAAGAACTGCAGATGCTGGAGAAATCGAAGGTAGACAGAAATGCTGGAGAAACCCAGCAGGTGAGGCAGCATCTATGGAGCGAAGGAATAGGTGACGTTTCGGGTCGAGACCCCTTCGCTCCATAGATGCTGCCTCACCCGCTGAGTTTCCAGAAGGGTCTCGACCCGAAACGTCGTCTATTCCTTCGCTCCACAGATGCTGCCTCACCCGCTGAGTTTCTCCAGCATTTTTGTCTGCCTTCGAAAGTGAGAGTGGAGCGAGAGAGAGAGAGAGAAAAACCCCTGTCCCACTTTCCCGAGTTACTCACGAATTCTCCTGAGTTTTCCCCTTGATTCGAACTCGGAGAATTACGGTAATAGCCAGCCAGAGGTACTGGGGGCTATTTTGTTTACTCGTGGACATTTTTCAACATGCTAAAAAAACGTCCCGACTTTCCTGATGCCCCGAGTTCCTACAGCTGGCATTACGAGCCACTACGAAATATCTACGGGCTCCTACGAGCTCGCTACGGACATTCCCCGACATTCCCTGAGTTCGAATCAAGGGGAAAACTCGGGTAAGTTCGAGAGTAACTCGGGAAAGTGGGACAGGGTCTAAAGAGAGAAAGAGAGAGAGAGAGAGAGAGAGAGAGAGGAAGGAAAAATGCACACTCAGTAACCATTCACAATATATAACAAATTACATATTCATGGAGTGTGCTTGCAAAATCAAATTTCAGATGCACATCAGATGGGAATGCTTACCATTTCAAAACTGTCAGATGATGAATCTCTCAGCATCCAGAGGTGATGTCTCGGTATCCGTTCCTACTAAGGACTGCTTCGCTTTTCCAAGGCATTTGCTTCCCTGCAGATATCGGACATGAAATCCTCTCTGGCCGGGACTGGTGCAGATGGGCCAAACGCCATCTCTTAAATACACTAGTTGTAGGAGCAGCATGAGGCCATTCCCCTGACTCCGCTATCTTTAAGAGCCCTATCTAGCTCTCTCTTGAAAGCATCCAGAGAACCGGCCTCCACTGCCTTCTGAGGCAGAGAATTCCACAGACTCACAACTCTCTGTGAGAAAAAGTGTTTCCTCGTCTCCAAATGGCTTACCCCTTATTCTTATTCCACCCCACACGTAATCACATACTGCTCGAAAAATTATTTTTTTCTCTTGCAATTGGTTTTTCTACCTGTCATTTTAAGTCTGTATTCTCCGATAACCAGCCTGGTGCCAATTGGGAATATACTGTCTCCTGCTTTACTCTATCTGCTCTATAGGAGCAAAGAGGTCCTTCTGAAGTTGTACAGGGCTGCAATGAGACCACACCTGGAGTATTGTGTGCAGTTTTGGTCCCCTAATTTGAGGAAGGACATTCTTGCTATTGACGGAGTGCAGCGTAGGTTTACAAGGTTAATTCCTGGGATGGCGGGACTGTCATCTGCTGAGAGAATGGAGCGGCTGGGCTTGTACACTCTGGAATTTAGAAGGATGAGAGGGGATCTTATTGAAACATATAAGATTATTAAGGGTTTGGACACGCTAGAGGCAGGAAAGGGATCGGGTGGCCATTAACCAGCGTAGCAGTAGGCAGGTGGTGCAGGAGTCCCCTGTGGTCATCTCCCTCCTTAACATTTAACAGTAAAGTGGATAGGTATATGGACGTGAAGGGAATGGAGGGGTATGGTCTGAGTGCAGGTAGATGGGACTAGGGGAAAACAAATGGTCGGCATGGACTGGAATGGCCGAGAGGGCCTGTTTCCGTGCTGTAATTGTTATATGGTTATATGGTTATATGGTTATATGGTTAATTGAATGGAACATCTCCAAGTTTGCGGATGACACGAAGCTGGGAGGCAGTGTTAGTTCTGAGGAGGATGCTATGAGGCTGCAAGGTGACTTGGATAGGTTGGGTGAGTGGGCAAATGCATGGCAGATGCAGTATAATGTGGATAAATGTGAGGTTATCCACTTTGGCGGCAAAAACAGGAGGGTAGATTATCATCTGAATGGTGGCCGAATGGCCTACTCCTGCACCCATTGTCTATTGTCTATCAAAACTGAACATTTCTACCAACTTTTAACAGTGAGGTCTCCGGAGAACATCTTCACTGTCTTCGTTCCCTGAACATCATGCTTGTAAATCTTTTACAGAGAATCATCAACGTTTTAATGGCTGCAAATGCTCACATTACTGTCAAGATTCAAAAGTTTCATTGTCTTGGCACACCGGCAATGAGACAATGAAATTGTTACTTGCTGCAGCTTAATGGGCTCTATAAAACAATATGCGCAGATAAATCTATTATAATCAATAATACAAATTAATGCAAAAATTAATAATCTATAATACTGGGTGATGATTAGTGCGGGTGCCACGGGGTTATGAGGAAAGACAGGAGAATGGGGATAGGAGGGAGAGATAGATCAGCCATGATCGAATGGCCGAGTAGACATGATGGGCCGAATGGCCTAATCCTGCTCCTATTACTTATGATCTTATGAACCAGGCCATGATAGTGGAAAACTGAAGTCTGTAGTGCAACCAAAGTCCATTGTAGATCATAGTTTGCAGGAGTAGGACTGAGGCCAGTGTCGTGCAGTGTTCAAGAGCCTGATGGTCGTTGGGAAGAAGTCAGTCAGTAAGTTTATTGGCCAAGTATTCACATACAAGGAATTTGCCTTGGTGCTCCGCCCACAAGTAACAACATGACATACAGTGACAGTTACGAATGACTCCAAATAAACTAAACATTAATAATAATGAGACATTAATGATAAAACAACATTGATCAAGCATGTGAACCAACACTATACTAACAAAGAAGCTGTTCTTGAACCTGGAGGTCACGGTTTTCAGGCTCCTGTACCTTCATCCCCATGGTAGCAGTGAGATGAGAGCGTGGCCAGGGTGGTGTGGGTCTGTGATGATGCCGGCTGCCTTATTGAGGGAGCACCTCCTGTAGATCCCTGCGATGGTGGGGAGGTCAGTTCCTGTGATGGACCGGGCAGTGTCCACCAGTCTCCTTTGTTTCTGAGCGTTTGAGATACAAGCAAAATATATTTATCTACGAATTGGCATTCAATGTTGTTGAAACATTTGTCACTTCTGTTTTCTATGTTACCTTCTACTACTAGTGACATTTGTCTTTTGCCTTCCCCAATCATTGTCTTCCAAGATTTTGCATTGCGTTTGTCATTGGCTGATGCTCTTTATTCACCCTCTCGTCTTTATACACCTCAACGCATCAGTTCCTCTTTGTTCTCAGAAACATTGTGTTTGGCCTTTCTTGCGTTCGTGTTCTCAGTGTGCATCTGTAGCAATGAAGTCTCCCAAATCTTTCCTCCCACCTGTGGCACAGCGGTAGAGTCGCTGCCTCACAGCGAACGCAGCGCCGGAGACCCGGGTTCGATCCCGACTACGGGCGCTGTCTGTGCGGAGTTTGTACGTTCTCCCCGTGACCCGCGTGGGTTTTCTCTGAGATCTCCGGTTTCCTCCCACGCTCCAAGGACGTGCAGGTTTGTAGGTTCATTGGCTTGGTGTAAGTGTAAATGGTCCCTAGTGTGTGCAGGAAAGTGTTAGTGTGCGGGGATCGCTGGTAGAAGCGGACTCGGTGGGCCGAAGGGCCTGTTTCCGCACTGGATCGCTAAACTAAACTAATTAAGTCGTCTAATAATTAAAACATTTACATACTCTCGATTCTATTTTACTGAAACACTTTTCTTTCAGTCTTACCTGGATATCAAGTTATAAATAACACGCACATATTATCATGCAGAATCCCTTCTTTAATAATTGCTATTGGTTTAGTTGAGTTTATTGTCACGTGTACCGAGGTACAGTGAAAAGCCTTTAGTTGCGTGCTAACCAGTCAGCAGAAAGACAATACACGATTACAATCGAGCTGTACAGATACAGGGTAATGGGAATAATGTTTAGTGCAAGATAAAGTCTGATTAAAGATAGTCCGAGGGTCACCAATGAGGTAGATGGTAAGCCAGCACCGCTCTCTGGTTGTGGTAGGATGATTCAGTTGCCTGATAACAGCTGGGAAGAAACTGTCCCTGAATCTGGAGGTGTGCGTTTCACACTTCCGTACCTCTTGCCCGATGGGTTGCACATCCGCGCCTATAATTCCTCTTGATCTTGAAATCCGATGCTGTCACATTTCCGAATCTTTCACGGGATAGCTTGAAAATGCCGGAACTTTAAAGGTGGTACATTCTCCTCGACTGCATTTCGAGAAGTCTGACTTGCCGATAGTTGCAATACGTCTCTGAGGGGCCGCGAGCAGATGGTTTGATCA
>CM069152.1:2726469-2731469 GCA_035221665.1 Okamejei kenojei | reverse complement strand
AAATGGCCGACCCCTTATTCTTAAACTGTGACCCCTACACATAGATTTAGGGATGTGTATGCAAAGATTATTCAATGACATTGAAGAATTACAAAATCATTTGAAGTGAGTAAATCATATTTTGCTCTCTCTCCTCTGAATAATGTACAGAATAATGAAAGGCCTGGATAGAGTGGATGTGGAGAGGATGTTTCCACTGGTGGGAGAGTCTAGGACCAGAGGTCACAGCCTCAGAATTAAAGGGCGTTCTTTTAGAAAGGAGGTGGGGAGGAACTTCTTTAGTCAGAGGGTGGTGAATCTGTGGAACTCATCGCCACAGAGGGCTGTGGAGGCCAAGTCAGCGGATATTTTTAAGGCAGAGATAGACAAATTCTTGATTAGAACGTGTGTCACTGGTTATGAGGAGAAGGCAGGAAAATGGGATTAGGAGGGAGAGATAGATCAGCCATGACTGAATGACATGATCAGCACATGAGTAGACTCGATGGGCCGAATGGCCTAATTCTACTCCTATAACTTGTGAATTTGTGAGCCTTATTGTTATATTTTAGGAAATGCATTCTGCTTGGTAATGAAAGTAGACAAAAAATGCAAGAGTAACTCAGCGGGTCAGGCAGCATCTCTGGACAACATGGAACTTCTCCTGATCTATCTCTCCCTCCTAACCCCATTCTCCTGCCTTCTCCCCATAACACCTGACACCCGTACTAATCAAGAACCTGTCAATCTCACCCTTAAAAATATCCATTGATGGCCTACAATTCCACAGATTCACCGCCCTCTGACTAAATAAATTCCTCCTCATCTCCTCCCTAAAAGAACGTCCTTTAATTCTGAGGCTGTGCCCTCTAGTCCTTGACTCTCCCACTAGTGGAAACATCCGCTCCACATTCACACTATCCAAGCCCGAAATTAATGAGTAAGAATCTCAGGCCCTCCGATGCTGTCTTAGACAGAGACAATAGGAGTAGGCCATTCAGTCCTTCGAGCCAGCACCGCCATTCAATGTGATCATGGCTGATCATCCCCAATCAGTACCCCGTTCCTGCCTTCTCCCCATATCCCCTGACCCTGTCTTTAAGAGCCCTATCTAGCTCTGTCTTGAAAGTATCCAGAGAACCGGCCTCCACCGCCCTCTGAGGCAGAGAATTCCACAGACTCACCACTCTCTGTGTGAAAAAGTGTTTCCTCTTCTCCGTTCTAAATGGCTTACCCCTTATTCTTAAACTGCGGCCCCTGGTTCTGGACTCCCCCAACATTTATATTCTCGTTCTCCTCGAGCATCTAGTGTTTCACCTCACAAGTTATCCATCCTAAATAATGAAAATCTTTCTCTGCTCTACCAGTGAGCTCCCCAGGGGGGCACGGCTCCCAGCATTGTTGACCCTGAAGCTGTTGCGATGATGCTGAAGACATCACGACACGAGTCTGAGGAAGGGTCTTGATTAGAACGGGTGTCACTGGTTATGGGGAGAAGGCAGGGATTAGGAGGGAGAGATAGATCAGCCATGACTCCAGAATGACATGATCAGGTGCACATGAGCATCCTGACTCGAGTTTGTTAATGGCCTAATTCTACTCCTATAACTTGTGAATTTGTGAGCCTTATTGTTATATTTTAGGAAATGCATTCTGCTTGGTAATGAAAGTACCTATCTCCGCCTTAAAAATATCCACTGACTTGGCCTCCACAGCCCTCTGTGGCAATGAGTTCCACAGATTCACTACCCTCTGACTAAAGAAGTTCAATAGACAATAGTTACAGGAGTAGGCCATTCGGCCCTTTGAGCCAGCACCGCCATTCAATGTGATCACGGCTGATCATCCCCAATCAGTACCCCGTTCCTGCCTTCTCTCCATATCCCCTGACTCCGCTACCTTTAAGAGCCCATATCTAGCTCTCTCTTGAAAGTATCCAGAGAACCGGCCTCCACCGCTTTTCTAAAAGAGCACCCTTTAATTCTGAGGCTGTGACCTCTGGTCCTAGACTCTCCCACCAGTGGAAACATCCTCTCCACATCCACTCTATCTGGGCCATTCATTATTCTGTAACTTTCAATGAGGTCCCTCCTCAACCTTCTAAACTCCAGCGAGTACAGGCCCAGCGCAGTCAAACGCTCATCACAGATTCACCCGCTCATTCCTGGAGTCGTTCTTGTAAACCTCCTCTGGACCCTCTCCGGAGCCGGCACATCCTTCCTCAGATACGGGGCCCAGATTTGCTCACGGTACTCCAAATGTGTCCCGACCAGCGCCTTATGGAGCCTCAGCATTACATCTCTGTTTTTTTATTCCAGTCCTCTTGACATAAATGAATTTGCCTTCCTTACTACCGCTGGGTGGGCCGAAGGGCCTGTTTCCGTGCTGGGTGGAAGCATAGAAACATAGAACATGAAACACGCCATGACTCTCTCCTTGCATCTCCTGTTTGGCCAGAGTTACACATGCTGCAGACACATCATTGTGTTGGACTTGTGGAGACACTGATAACATCGATGTCTCCGGAACATGGACTCTCTGCCTCAGAGCTCTCTACCTCTCAGCTTCAGAAGCCCAGGGATAGTGCAAATGGCTTTATATGGCGGGACTGTTTTATGCTGAGCGTATGGAGCAGCTGGGCTTGTACACTTCCCGATGTTGGGGGAGTCCAGATCCAGGGGCCACAGTTTAAGAATAAGGGGTAAGCCATTTAGAACGGAGACGAGGAAACACATTTTCACGCAGAGAGTTGTGAGTCTGTGGAATTCTCTGCCTCAGAGGGCGGTGGAGGCAGGTTCTCTGGATACTTTCGAGAGAGAGCTAGATCGGGCTCTTAAAAATAGCAGAGTCAGGGGATATTGTCTATTATCTATGACAATGTTTAAGAAGGAACTGCAGATGCTGGAAAAATCGAAGGTAGACAAAAATGCTGGATAAACTCAGGGGGTGAGGCAGCATCTATGGAGCGAAGGAATAGGTGACGTTTCGGGTCGAGACATCTTCTTCAGACTGAAGAAAGGTCTCGACCCGAAACGTCACCCATTCCTTCTCTCCATAGATGCTGCCTCACCCCCTGAGTTTCTCCAGCATTTCTGTCTGCCTTGTACAACAATGAGTTTGCACAACATTGGCGGAATAGTTAATGTACGTGGACTGTGGATAATCTGAGCTCGCCCTTATAGGAATAATGTACATGCAATCTCATTGGAATAATAACGGTGCCTTGCTATCGGGAACGTTTCACTTGTGTTGGGATTGTGTGACTAAATTGAAAATGGATTACTGCAGTAATACCATATTGGAATAGTGTGATAATGCTCACATTGGAATAGGTGGGGACATTAATTTTGGAACGGTAGAATCACTTGAGTGCAGTGTAAAATACCTTCCCTTTCTGGAGTTTTCTGATATCTCTGTTTGCCTTCAAAGCTCGCAGGAGCACAGCCTTAAATGGGGACGTGCAGGAGGGGGGGACTGATTGGATAAATCTTTCAGCAAGAGTACGGGAGAGATAAACTGAATAACCTCCTCCTGTTCTGTGTGTTACTGTGACACATCTTTTTCACGGAGATATTTAAGAAAGAACTGCAGATGCTGGAAAAATGAAAGGTAGACAAAAATGCTGGAGGAACTCAGCGGGTGAGGCAGCATCTGTGGAGCGAAGGAATAGGTGACGTTTCGAGTCGAGACCCTTCTTCGGACTGAGAGCCTGAGGGGAGAGGGAGACAGAGATAGGGAAGAGTGAGGTGTGAAAACGAAAGATCAAAGGGGATGTAGGTCAAGGTAAATGTATGATGGTTCATTGTTAGCTGGGGGAAGGTGACAACGAGGCAAGCAATCAGTAAAGTTTAATCAGGAGGAGAGTGAAACTAGGGTGGGCGAGAGACGGAGAGAGAGGGTTACTTGAAGTTAGAGAAGTCAGTGTTCATACGGCTGGGGTGTAAAGGGCCTGTCGCACTAGGGCTGAAAAGAGGTTGTCACGTCGTGGTCGGTCTGTGACGCGCGGTGTCCCCCTGCCGCCCCGGGATTTCGGAATGTTCAAACTCCTCGCGCGACACCTGCGTGTCCAATCGTGTCGCGCGCCCTTCCGCACGATGTCGTGCGGGTGACGTGCGGTCATTGCCTATGCTAATTTACGGTGCGTCATCGTGTGTCACCACATGTCACTATGCGACAACAATGCGTGGCCACGTTGCCCCAGGTGACGCAGCCCGTCGTGTCGTGCCGTGCCGTGTGACGGGTGGACGTACATGGATGCCGCTTGGTGGTTGTGACGTCACAGGCGCTGTCGCACGCCGTCCCGTGGTGACGCAGAGTGCCGTACCTGGACGCGACTGTCGTTATTTAGCCGGCATCGGGAGTCAGTCACTGGCGCCCACCCTCGCTCATACAATTGCAAATTGGGACAGGCCCTTACGTTGCCCAAGCAAAATATGAGGTGCTGCTCCTCCATTTGGCGCTGGGCCTCACTCTGACAATGGAGGAGACCCAGGACAGAAAGGCCAGTGTGGGAACGGGAGGGGGAGTCAACCGGGAGACCTTGCCACGTCCCCTCGACCTCCTCCACAGCTTCCAGCCCTCCCCTCTTTAGAATCCAGTCCCTATCGAACCGTATTGAAGGTCACATTCAGAGCATGGTAACTCTTGAACCAGAAATATGCACCACGACTGTCCCAATTTCACGGTAATCGCGAAGCTGAAGAGAGCGCAGAGATGATTCACGAGGATGTTGCCGGGACACAAGGGTCTGACCTGTAGGGAGAGGTTGGGCAGGGCAGGAGGATGAGGAATGATCTAATGGAGGTGTATCAGATCACGGGGAGTAGATCGGGTGAATGACCTGGTCTCCACTACCCAGGCTAAGGGGATCAAGAGACAGAGGGTGCAGCTTTAAGGCAAGAGGTGAAAGATTGAATAGGAATCTGAGGGGCAACTTTTTCCACAAGGAAGCGGGGTGGGTGTAGGGAACGAGCTGCCAGAGGATGTAGTTGAGGCAGCTGCTATCACAACGTTTAAAAGGC
>CM069152.1:2588969-2721469 GCA_035221665.1 Okamejei kenojei | reverse complement strand
AGATTTTTAATCGAGTTAAGAGGCCGCAGCAACATTGATTTCTTGAAACTTGTGTTTAATATTATGTCACCAAAGTACCTGCCGTATCGGTGAGCTGGGAGAGTTTTTACGTTCCCCATCTGTTCTAGTTTTTAAAAAAAAAAGGTATCAACTTTATGTTTCTGGTGTGGTTGAGATGGCGGTTGTTTGTGAGCAAGTCTGGTTCGCAAAACTGCTTGCTGTGCGAGGTGATATTTCAAAAATAATTCTGGACCTTTGCTGAGAAATTAAAGTTTCCTGTCTGAAGTTGTTGATTTCCTCCGCATAACGCTGGCCTCCTTTAATATTCACCTGCCGGATGGACTGTGTATAGAATAGCAGCTTTGGAAGTGCATGTGTACATATTTGTGCTGAAATACTTTGTGGTTGATCGAAAGGGTTGAAGTCTGTGTCGTTATGTTTTTTTTGCCAGTTTACTGCTAACGAGATGTTTGTAGCCTCTGTTAGGACAGCGCTGATGTCTCGTCACCTGTCACAATATTCTGTGCCATTCCGTTTGCAAAACTTTCACTCTGATTTGCAATGATTAAAATGGTCCCTCCGTACGCTGGGGTGGGTGCCCGCCTGCAGAATTGCAAAGCCCACCATCTCCCTTCAATGTACACATTGCCATCCATCTCACACTGACCAACCGTACCAGCCGACCCCTGTGAGATTCAACTTCCCTTTCCTGACACCGACCAAAACTATGTAAATGTTGTAAAACCTCAAAAAATGCTTTCTGCAAGGAAAATAAAATCTTACTCGTCTAATTTTGGCAGCCAATGAATGTACCTTTAAAAGCCAAAATGCGTCTAATTTTAATTATAAATACAACTATTGGGGCCTTAACTAATTGTTAATAGGGTGGTTGATATTCAAATTCCTTTAAAGCTGAATATTTTAAGATGTTCAGTCGTTTTAAGTCAACTAGAATGTGTTTGACTTAGAATTTAAATGCCGGTTAAATGCAATGATGGAATGGGTGATTTATGTGCGTTTACATAACTCTGCTGAACAAGGGGTTCCCGGGAATAAATGCTGCTTCTGCTGGATGCCACAGCAGAGAGAAATCTCAGTAGTTAATATCAGAGCTGTTGTAATGGTTGTAGCTGTTGATGGATTCGAGCAAGCTGATAAAGTGATGTTGTGGAGCAGGGGGGATGAGGAGGGGGGGGGGGGGGGGGGGGGGGGGGGGCACAGGTCGGTCCTTGCAAACCTGGGGCAGGAGGGGGGCAGAAATGCAGGCTCCAAACTTAGAAAAGACGACCTCGGAACTCATTCCAAAAATGAAAAAACGAAAATATAAAATGACATGAAACCCGGCTGAATGTGAAATAGAAACAGCGAGAATCTAAGCTGGCGGAAAGGAAGACAATCCGACTTTTCTTCATTCTGTCTGTCTCAGTTCCTGTTTTATTCACAAACGCTAATCCTTTAATATGTTACATTGGATCATTTTATTCCCAGCACTTTAGTCCCGCACCATCATTTTGCTCTGACAGTTCTTAAGCAGGGAAGGATTTTCTTGCTTGGATCCTCTGTGTCTCTGAGCCCTGCTCCCATCCAGCTCGATGCTTTGACTCGCGAGCTCATTGCGTTGACCTCTGCCACAGCTTTAATGCTGTTCTCCAGCGCTGTATCTCTCCGCACCTTGCCTACAAGCGTGAAATCATTTGTGTAGCATCATCCACTGGCATGTGTGGAATTAACTAGGAAACAAAAACGGGGACCACTTTAGGCGTTTCAAAAACTGGCCGTTGTGGAAATTGCATCAACTTCATCGCGAAGGAAAGACTCGAAGCTTCGAGTCACTTCATTTCACAGCTGTTTTGTTTCTTGCCTTTTTTTGTCCATGAATTCTCAATTTTTGGGGGAAATTGTGCAACGTACTAAAGCTACATCACAACATTCTGTCATGCTTACAAGTGAGAATTTAGCGAGTGGATGAATGGGGAATAACTCGCAATAAAGATAGCTTGAATACGTCTTTGCTGTAGTTAGCTGGCGTTAGCATGACAATGCGAATACTGCTTGTCAAACTTCAATACCTATATACGACAATAAATCTTCGCTAATTGCAAACATTGAAAGTATTTCACTCCAAATGTCAAACCAGGGACGATTACAAAATAAGGGTTTGCAAACACTGAGACCAATTTTAATTGCTCTATTTTTGTTCGTAATCATTTAGTTAATTTAGTGAAGCCTTTACATCCGGCTAAATTAACTTAGTGTTCTGTGTGGAATTATACAATCAAAGGTTCTCATAAATATATCCCCCTTTTATGTTATTCAGGCTGGGCGTTTGATAGTCATTTTGTTTGTGGTTCAGGCCTATTTTAATTTTCATTTAATTCACTAAATTTACCAATTTTGGGATTGAATATTTTTTTTTAAAACTTGCTTTACCATCAGAAATTCACCTTGGGAACTCTTTGAGAACTTATTTGAAGTGTCGAACCGAGGAAAATAAATGTCTATGTTTTTGTTCATTCCCTGACTACTGTTTTTGGCCATTTGCCATCGAGGCAGTTGGATCTTCAGAGGTGCGCGGTGGAATCTCATGTACATTGACACAAAATGCTGGAGTAGCACGAACAGGCCCTTCTGAAGGGTCTCGACCCGAATCGTCACCCCATTCCTTCTCTCCAGAGATGCTGCTGCCTGTCCCGCTGAGTTTACACCAGCATTTTGTGTCTATCTTCGGTGTAAACCAGCGTCTGCAGTTCCGTCCTGCACAGAATTGTTTGCACAGTGGTGCAGTGTAAGCACTGAACTGGTTTCTCATCCGCCCTCAAATAATGGAGGAGGCTGCCTTAACGAAGAACAAAATGTGGAACACATCATCGCCAATTCTGACAGCCCATCGCTGCCCGCAATCGTACCTCGCTCCAAATTGAAATCAATGGAAATCAAATTTGTGAATGATGTTAAAACAGGCAAAGGGTTTGCTTTCACCCAGCCGCCAGTCCTACACAGTGCCAATGACTCCACAGGGCCATGGCCATCTCTATATATGGAGGTCTGGTCGAAAGGAGAGCAGAGTTACAGTAAAAAATAACACCTCCTTCATTTTCAAAAATAACATTTTCTGAGATGTCTTTAAGACAAAGTGGGTGTATCGGCTGCGTGATAAATTTATAACATAATCTGTCGGGCGTATCATTTATTCAACATTTCAGTTTTAATGTTTTGCTACATTAACCACATGGTGTAAATAGAATGCTCTAGGAAGCTGAAATTGTGTTTCCTGCTACTTCAGAGAGAGAGAGAGGGAGAGAGAGAAAGAGAGAGGGAGAGAGAGATGCTACTTCTGAGAGAGGGGGAGAGGGAGAGGCTACAGAGAGAGAGAGAGAGACTGGGAGAGGGAGGGAGAGGGAGAGAGAGAGGGAGAGGCTACAGAGAGAGAGAGAGAGAGAGAGAGACTGGGAGAGGGAGGGAGAGGGAGAGAGAGAGGGAGGGAGAGAAAGCTACTTCTGAGAGAGGGGGAGAGGGAGAGGCTACAGAGAGAGAGAGAGAGACTGGGAGAGGGAGGGAGAGGGAGAGAGAGAGGGAGGGAGAGAAGCTACTTCAGAGAGAGGGGGAGAGGGTGTGATCTCTCTCTCTCTCTAAGTCTCGGTGCCTTTGCAAGAGTTACCAGGCATTCCTCACTCAGAATTAATTTTACTTTATGCGGCAAAATATAGCCAAAGGAGTGTAAAGGAATTCCGCATGCCGAGCTTGGGGGATAATGAAATGTGTGGCACCCATTCACTGCTGCACTATGCAGGTACAACTAATGAGCACGCATCTATTTGGAGGTAAAAACAAGGGAACAATGGCGCTGATTCCATTGACTCCATCTACACTTTATGCAGCCGACATAAAACCTGTCCCACCCCGGTCGTTCCTCCTTCTCCCCGCTCCCGTCCGGCAGAAGGTACATTGGCTTGAAAGCGCGCACCACCAGACTCAGGAACAGCTTCTTCCCCTCTGTTATCAGGCTTTTGAACGGCCCTTCCATAAGCTAGGGTACTGTCTGATTCACCTCTACCCCATTGCGGACATTGGACTCTGTCTGTGGAACTGATGTGCTACAATGCTGAGAACTATATCCTGCACTCTGTATCTTCCCCGTTGCTCTACCTGTTGTACTGGAGTTTGGCGTGACTGTGTTTATGTGTAGTATTATCTAGGTCATTGGATAGCACGCACAACAAGGCTTTACACTATACCTCATTACACAAGACAATAGTGAACCTAAACCTAAATACTCTAAGATTAGAGTGTAAGTCGAGATTTATTCTTTGTTAAGGGCCTGTCCCACTATACAAGTTTACCCAAGAGCTCTCCCGAGTTAAAAAAAAAAAATCAAACTCGTGGTAAGCACGTAGAATGTACGTCGGAGCTCGGGGACGTCTCTTAGCGGCTCGTAACGCTAACGGCAGGTACTCGGGAAACGCGGTAAGCTCGGGAAGACTCGTGAAGATTTTTCAACATATTGATAAATGTCCACGAGAGCCCCGAGTACCTACGAGCGGCCGTTACCGTAAATCTCCGAGTTCGAAATCAGGGGAAACTCGGGAGAACTCTTGAATTAGCTCGTACAGTGGGACAGGCCCTTTGGCAATGCTAAATGCCCTGTGCATCTACATGGATGTACGAGACATGTGTACTGGTCACTGCAGTTGAACCAAACTCTAGAGCAAGAGTTTAATACCTAGAGGTTGCAACAACTTTAATGGAGATATTCATAAAGTACGGGAATAACTCAGCGGGTCACGCAAATTCTCTAAAGAGAAGGAATAGGTGACGTCATGTGGTTGAGAGCATTTATCAGTGGAGCTGCTTTGATGCCAAGTCATTGCAGTTGTACAGGATCTTGGCCAGATCGCAGTTGGAGCATGAAATACAACATTGGTCATCTACCTACAGGAGGATTAGCCTGCCTGCCAGCAAGTCTACCAGATCCCTGCTCTGAATTTAGTTGAGTTGAGTTTAGTTTAGAGAAACAGCGCAGAAACAGGCCCTTCGGCCCACCGGGTCCGCGCCGACCAGCGATCCCCGCACACTAACACTACCCTACACACACACTGGGGACAATTTTACGTTTATACCAAGCCAATTAACCTACAAACCTTTGGAGTGTGGGAGGAAACCAAAGATCTCGAGCAAAACCCACGCAGGTCACGTGGAGAACGTGCAAACTCCGTACAGACAGCGCCCGTAGTCGGGATGGAACCCGGGTCTCCGCCGCTGTGAGGCGGCAACTCTACCGCTGCGCCACCGTGCAAGACCTTAGCCTTTCTTAGAGGTTTATCCTGTGAACAGAAATGGATATTTTGTGCCCAAATTACCCGGTGTTCAGAAAAGGTTCGGAACTCAATAGACAATAGGTGCAGGAGGAGGCCATTCAGCCCTTCGAGCCAGCACCGCCATTCAATGTGATCACGGCTGATCATCCCCAATCAGTGCCCCGTTCCAGCCTTCTCCCCATATCCCCTGACTCCGCTATCTTTAAGAGCCCTATCTTGCTCTCTCTTGAAAGGATCCAGAGAACCGGCCTCCACCGACCTCTGAGGCAGAGAATCCCACAGACTCACAACGCTCTGTATAAAACTCAATGGGCGATTCCGCCAGAACCAAAACGATTCTTCAACAGGGGTGAACGTTGGTGATGTGTTTCCTTAGTTTGGGAGTTTCGGATTTGGGGTCAGCATCTCAGAGTAATAGGAAATTAACCTTTTGAGATGATTAGAAACGTTCTGATAGCACGGGAGCGAGACCGGAGGGGGGGGGTGAACAGCGCGCGATGGCAACGTTATGTTAGAGGCTCGCCTCCGATTCTGTTGATTATTGTCACGTGCACCGAGGTACAGTCTAAAGCTTTGCTCTGCTATTTGTTCTATCCAAATAATATCATTCATGAACATAATCAAGCCAAACTCGAGTGCAATACGTTGAGCAAAGTGGAGTTACTGAGGTGCTTAATCTGCATTGTCAAAAACTACAGCCAAAAATCTGTAGCCTCCCTTTGATCGGGTATTGTGTTGGTTCACACGCTTGATCAATGGTGTTTTATCATTAATGTTTTATTATTATTAATGTTTAGTGTTTTCTGAGTCATTCGTAACTGTCACTGTATGTCACGTTGTCACTTGCGGGCGGAGCACCAAGGCAAATTCCTTGTATGTGAACACTTGGCCAGTAAACGTACTGACTTAATTAGAAAAGCTTCTTTGCTGCGTGCTATCACGTCAGCAGAAAGACAATACATGATCCCAATCGCGCTGTCCACAGTGTCCAGATACAGGATAAAGGGAATAACGTTTAGTGCACGGTAAAGCTCGGTAAAGACTGATCAAAGCAGACCGGGGGTCTCCATTGAGGTAGACGGCAGCTCAGGGCCGCGCTCTGGTTGGTGATAGGACGCCTGATAACAGCCCCTGAATCTGGAGGTGTGCGTTTTCACACTTCTGTACCGCTTGCCTGATGGGAGAGGGGAGCAGAGGGAATGGCCGGGGTGCGACTGGTCTGAGTGGAAGAGCAGACACAAATGGACAAGCACTCTGCCTGTTCTCCCATTCCTTACATTTATATATGAACGTTCTCCAACATGAACGAGTTATTTAAAGTCATGAAGTGCTTCGTATCTGATCTCTTATATAACAATATCTGCATTGTCAAACTGATAGCCACGTCGGTACAACATGCAATTCCATGTGCCTTTGTATAGCCCGTGAACAGGTTCACTTGAATGACAAAATGAATTTTTTTTCAGTTGATGGCCTTACAATTAAAGCGTTGCGATTCAAATTGCCGTGTCATGTTCAGGGGAAACAAACTGGTTTATGTTCGCAATAGTTTAGTTTAGAGATACAGCGCGGAAACAGGCCCTTCGGCCCACTGCGTCCGCGCTGACCAGCGATCCCCGCACACTAACACTATCCTACACACACTACACTGGGATAATTTACACTTACACCAAGCCAATGAACCCACAAACCTGCACGTCTTTGGAGTGTGGGAGGAAACCGAAGATCTCTGAGACAACCCATGCAGGTGAAACACGGTACAGACAGCACCCGTAGTCGGGATGGAACCCGGGTCTCCGGCGCTGCATTCGCTGTGAGGCAACAACTCTACCGCTACGCCAGCGTGCGTCCCCATCTGCTGGATCAGTATCACCTACTTTATATTCTTCATGGCCCATGTTATGTAACTACACAAAGTAACTTAGTCTGACAAAGGTTCCCGACACGAAAGGTCACTTTAGACTTCAGACTTTAGATATATAGCACGTAAACAGGCCCTTCAGCCCACCGGGTCCGCAGCACCCCATACACTAGCACTATCCTACACACACTAGGGACAATTTGCAATTTTCCAATACCGAAGCTAATTAACCTACAAACCTGCACGTCTTTGGAGTGTGGGAGGAAGGAGCACCCGGAGAAAACCCACACAGGTCACGGGGAGAACGTACAAACTCCGTACAGACAGCACCCGAGGTCAGGATCGAACCCGGGTCCCTGGCGCTGCGAGGCAGTAACTCTAACTAACTCTCACTTATCCATGTTCTCCGGACATGCTGCCTGACCCTACTCCAACATTTAGAAACATAGAAAAATAGGTGCAGGAGTAGGCCATTCGGCCCTTCGAGCCAGCACTGCCATTCACTGTGATCCTGGCTGATCATCCACAATCAGTACCCCGTTCCTGCCTTCTCCCCAAATCCCCTGACACCGCTATCTTTAAGAGCCCTATCTAACTCTCTCTTGAAAGCATCCAGAGAACCTTAAGAGCTAAATCTAACTCTCTCTGGAAAACATCCAGTGAGTTGGCCTCCACTGTTTTCTGTGGCAGAGAATTCCACATATTCACAACTCTCTGGGTGACAATGTTTTCCCTCATCTCAGTCCCCGTCCCCCCCCCCCCCCAAACATCGGGCAAATTATTTTTCCTGCAATTTGTCCTTTGTAAACCGGCATCTGCAGTTCTTTGTGCTGATATTCCAACATTGTTAGGATCCAAGATTCAACTATGGATCTGCCATGATCAAACGTTTGGCATTCCAGTTGTTTTTTTTATGATGTTGGAAATGCAAAACATGCTTGTCCTTACTCATAACCTATTTGTTTAAAAATAATAAATGCCAAACCTGTTTGATCTGTCAGATGCCCTGCATTATGGGTCAATTCAGAGCTTTTTTCGTTTCAACTTTACTTTGTAATTTTATGGGCAATTTCCAAGTGCGATCATGCATCCATTCTCGTGTTTCTATGACTAACGTGTGATGCCTGTCGTACTATGACCAATGTGACACAGACTTTACATGCCTCCTGTGTTCCTGTGGCTGGTATAATGATGCAAAAGTCGATGGACATAGGCTGAACAAATTACTCTCTCCCAGCCTGAAAGAAGTAATCGGCTAAAAATGGATTAGAGTGGGCCCTGAGCAAACCTTCATAAGTTTAATAAGTGATCAGAGCAGAATTAGGCCCTTCGGCCCATCAAGTCTACTCCGCCATTCAATCATGGCTTCTGTACCTTCTGCCAGCCGAGGATCGAGGACAGAAAGGAATGACCGGGGTGAGAAAGGTATTCAATTAGGTTGGCTGTGAACATTTAAAGAGTCATACAGCGTGGAAACAGGCTATTCAGCCCACCTTGTCCACTCCATCCCAAGTGCCCCATCTAAACTCGTCCCATTTACCTGCGTTTTGCCCAAATCCATAAGGTAATAAGTGATAGTAGAATAAAGCCATTCGGCCCATCAAGTCTACTCCACCATTCAATCATGGCTGATCTATCTCTCCCTCCTAACCCCATTCTCCTGCCTTCTCCCCTTAACCCCTGACTCATCAAGAATCTGTCAATCTCCGCTCTTAAAGGTATCGTTTGTCTTGGCCTCCACTGCCCTCTGTGGCAATGAAGTCCACAGATTCACCACCTCTGACTAAGGAAATTCCTCCTCATCTCCTTCCTAAAGGAACGTCCTTTAATTCTGAGGCTGTGACCTCTGGTCCTAGACTCTCCCACCAGTGGGAACATCCTCTCCACACCCACACTTTCCAGGGCTTTGGTGATTGAATAGTTGTGAGGATTCAGCAGATGAGGAATTCTAGATGCTCTCTCGCCTGCTTTGATGGGCGTGTCAGACGCTGGTCGGGGATGTGATTATATTGAAGCAACGTTTACTGGCAAGTTTTCATGTAAAACACTGCTGGGGAACTGATTTGTCAACAACTGGCTTTGTACTGCCAATGCGTGTGATCCTTTATAAAAATTAAACGATCATTTTTATTCCTTGCGTTAAATACATTTCAATGCTGAGGAACTGATAGAATTGCACTTGAATGCATATAAGAGGGCGGCACGGTGGCGCAGCGGTAGAGTTGCTGCATTACAGCGCTTGCAGCGCCGGAGACCCGGGTTCGATCCCGACTACGGGCGCTGTCTGTGCGGAGTTTGTACGTTCTCCCCGGGAGCTGCGTGGGTTTTCTCCACGATCTTCAGTTTCCTCCCACACTCCAAAGACGTGCAGGTTTGTAGGTTAATTGGCTTGGTGTAAATGTAAATTGTCCCTAGTGTGTGTAGGATAGTGTTAGTGTGCGGGGATCGCTGGTCGGCACGGACTCGATGGGCCGAAGGGCCTGTTTCCGCGCTGTAAAACTAAACTAAACCAAAACTAATATAGGACAGACAAAGGCATGCCTTAGTACAATTTAGAGACACAAAGTATAAGTTGAGAGAGTATGAGTTAGATAGAGCTCTAGGGGCTAGTGGAATCAAGGGATATGGGGAGAAGGCAGGAACGGGGTACTGATTGGGGACGTTCAGCCATGATCATAATGAATGGCGGTGCTGGCTCGAAGGGCCGAATGGCCTCCTCCTGCACCTATTTTCTATGTTTCTATAATATCTTTCACTGGAAACAGTTTTATCCTCTCGGTTGTTGTAAAAATGCTAAATAGGAAAATACTAAACACCAAAAAGATTCCATTGTCTGCGGAAGAAATATTTAGTTTGTTGCTACACGAGGCAGTCACTTGGAATAATTCATCCACGTTTCATCTTTGTTGATTTTTGTCACGGCCGGCCTGCTGTACGGAAACTAAAATGAGTTCTGTTTGCATCTGTCTCAGCGAGCATTCTCGAGCTGAAAGATCATCAATGCTGTCTCCACACTCTGTAGGTGGGTTTCAGATTCAGGTGTTTAAGATCAGCTCTCAGGAGGGACTCTGTCAATTTCGACTCACATCCGTCATTTAATGATGACTGCACGGAATCCAGAACAATTGACTTATTTCACATCTCGCTTCCCCTCCTTGCCTGCCAGGACCGAAGGCCTAGGAATTTAATTCAGAAAAATAGTATATTTAATATCTGTGCTGCCATGGTGGGTTTGGAGCCTCTTTGGTCTCTCTGTGTCAAAGCTACGACTGTGCAGAGATCTCAACAGACAATAGGTGCAGGAGTAGGCCATTCGGCCCTTCGAGCCAGCACTGCCATTCAATGTGATCATGGCTGATCATCCCCAATCAGTACCCCGTTCCTGCCTTCTCCCCATATCCCCTGACTCCGCTATCTTCAAGAGCCCCATCTAGCTCTCCCTTGAAAGTATCCAGAGAACCGGCCTCCACCGCCCTCTGAGGCAGAGAATTCCACAGACTCACAACTCTCTGTGAGTAAAAGTATTTCCTCGTCTCCGGTCTAAATGGCTTACTCCTTATTCTTAAACTGTGGCCCCTGGTTCTGGACTCCCCCAACATCGGGAACATGTTTCCTGCCTCTAGCGTGTCCAAACCCTGAACAATCTTATATGTTTCAATAAGATTCCCTCTCATCCTTCTAAACTCTCTGCCTCTGAATTCTCTGCCTCAGAGGGCGGTGGAGGCAGGTTCTCTGGATACTTTCAAGAGAGAGCTAGATAGGGCTCTTAAAGATAGTGGAGTCAGGGGATATGGGGAGGTGGCAGGAACGGGGTACTGATTGGGGATGATCAGCCATGATCACATTGAATGGCGGTGCTGGCTCGAAGGGCCGAATGGCCTACTCCTGCACCTATTGGAAACAAAAACAAACAAAAAAAACTCCAGAGTGTACAAGCCCAGCTGCTCCATTCTCTCAGCGTATGACAGTCCCACCATCCCGGGAATTAACCTTGTAGATGCAACACACTTTGTACGATGTATCTGTGTTGTTCTGGTTATTGCAGAGGAAAAGAATAATATTGAGATGAGGCAGTGAATATGAAAGTTGATTTTTTTTGTTCCAACTAAAGTATCTTCCAATTTGGGATTGATGGAGTTACCATCACCAAGGCAAGGTGCTAATGCCGTGGTCCTCTGCAGAAAAGCACTGGATTCTTCCTGTAACAAAGTTTAGTTTATTGACGGAACTTTTGTCACTGTTTTCATGACAATGGAAGTAACATTAATATTAAAAGGATAATCAAGCCACATTCATCAAGGATAAATTCTGCTAACGAAACAATCTTTTTTTGATACATAAATAAAAGGAGTTTGTAAATAATATTGTGGATAGAGTGGATGTGGAAAGGATGTTTCCACTAGTGGGGCAGTCTGGGACCAGCGGTCACAACTTCAGAATTAAAGGACGTTCCTTTAGGAAAGAGATGAGGAGAAAACTCTTTAGACAGAGGGTGGTGAATCTGTGGAACTCATTGCCACAGAAGGCTGTGGAGGCCAAGTCAATGGATATTTTTAAGGCAGAGATAGATAGATTCTGGATCAGTATGGGTGTCAGGGGTTATGGGGAGAAGGCAGGAGAATGTGGTTAGGAGGGAAAGATAGATCAGCTGTGATTGAATGGCGGAGTAGACTTGATGGGCTGAATGGCCTAATTCTGCTCCTATCGGTAATGAACATGAATAACTCGGGCAGGTGTTTTCTGACCTCCACTGGGTGTATTAATTCTAGAACTGCAGAAGTGAGATTACTGTGAACTGCAGCTGTTGTAATGAAGTGATTTATCTTGCTACTGTTGCTGCCGCCGAGATTCACAGGGTACGAAATAATATTATGTTTCCGTGCAGGAGCATGCATGAGGTAGGTAGTGCGCGCGGTTGCAGTCGGTTGCGTTTCGTTACACCCAGTTGGTATTTCCCAAGTTATAAACCACACTTATTATTGGCAATTAAAATGCCAACTGTGGACAGAACGAACTGAGTTCCAATTGCCGAGGACGGGCTCATTTACTGCCTGTTGTCGAGGCAGGCACTGCGCCAAACTTGCCCTGTGATCTGTGGCCCCTGACTTTAACCAAGAGCCAGACTCGGCAATTACACCCTGCATCCTTCACAAGACCCTGTGACAACAGGATGGATCTCCACATGAAGAGCAAGCAGCCCGCAGTTCAACGAGCGGAGGATTAGGCAGCTACCCATTCACCAAACCCTACTGATGATGGGTCATCACCAGTATGGAATTCCAACGCAGTTAAACAAACACTTTTATTCCCAATGGTCATCACTTGATTTCAGTTGTTGGTAGGTCTGGAGACCAGGAATCAGGTTGATTGAGGATGGTCAGTTGGATGTTTGGAACTCAACCTGGATGCCTGCAGAAGACTTTCAGTCCAAGAGTCAAGAGTGTATTAAGTAAGTAAGTCAGTAAGTTTATTGGCCAAGTATTCACATACAAGGAATTTGCCTTGGTGCTCCGCCCACAAGTAACAACATGACATACAGTGACAGTTATGAATGATTCAGAAAACACTAAACAATAATAATAAAACATTAATGATAAAACACCATTGATCAAGCATGTGAACCAACACAATACCAGATCAAAGGGAGGCTACAGGTTTTTGGCTGTTGAGTAGAGCAACTACTCGTGGAAAAAAGCTGTTTTATGTCTGGCTGTGGCAGCTTTGACAGTCCGGAGTCGCCTTCCAGAGGGAAGTGATTCAAAGAGTTTGTGGCCAGGGTGAGAGGGGTCAGAGATGATCTTGCCCGCTCGCTTCCTGGCCCTTGCAGTGTACAGTTCATCAATGGAGGGAAGGTTGCAGCCAATAACCTTCTCTGCTGATCGGACGATTCGCTGCAGCCTCCGGGTGTCGTGCTTGGTGGTCAAATGTCCCGGAAACAGAACAATGAAATTCCTACTTCGAGCAACGCAACAGAAATGTAAACACGGGGGAATGTAAAACCCATAATAAACAACAAAAAGTCCATATATATGTGTGTGTGTGTGTATATATACATACGTGCACGCACACGCACACACACATGCACACGCACATGCACACGCACACACGCGCGCACATGCACACACGCATGCACACACACATGCACACACACACGCACATACACACGAACACACACACGCGCACACACACACACATGCACATACACACGCGCACGCACACACGTGCACACACACACGCACACACACATACACACACGCACACCCTCACGCGCGCACACGCACACACGTGTATATGTGTAGGAAGGAACTGCAGATGCTGGTTTAAACCGGAGACCCAGCTTGAAGCCGGAAACCCGGGTTCGATCCTGACTACGGGCGCTGTCTGTACGGAGTTTGCACGTTCTCCCCGTGACCAGCGTGGGTTTTCTCTGGGAGCTCCAGTTTCCTCCCACACTCAAAAGTTGTACAGGTTTGTAGGTTAATCGGCTTAGTGTCTTTGTCAATTGTCCCCTAGTGTGTGTAGGGTAGTGTTGGAGTGCGGGATCGCTGATGGCCGAAGGGCCTGTTTCTGTATCTCTAAACTAACGCCAAGTAAACAAAACTAATAAGGAATTTCCAGCCAGAGTAGAGGTTGATTCTACCGTAAATTGATTGAGAATATGACGGGGTCAATGCATTTTACATTTTCTCTCAAGTCCATCACTCCTTCTTCTTGCGAATGAAACATAAACCAAAGGAATAGTCACGGGCCGGTCCCAAATTTTACGACCTAATTCACGACCTCTGCCGAGTTTGCCCTGGGCTCATACTCGCAGTGTGGTCGTCACGAGGTCGTAGCAGGCCGTGATGCTAGTTGTAGGTTCTCGTGGCATCAAGTAGGTCGCGGAGTTTTTTCTGGCCTGATGAGAAATGTCCACGAGTAAAAAAGGTTGTGAATTAGGTCGTGAAAGTGGGACGGGCCCTTAAGATCTCAAGAGCGCCGGGCGTTGAGCAGCCAGGTCAATGTCTGCCGGGCCCTGAGCTCCATTTGGTGGGTGGCACCCAGAGGATGACATGGTTGGCTCTATCCGCATTCCTGGGCTCTGGCGGAGGGAGCCCCCATCTCCACATGCTGGCATTGAAACGCCCAACTCCAGTACCAAGTCTGTTGAGCTTCACCCATGCTCCTCTGGGGAGCTCACACCCTGGACAGCTTTTATCCATCTCCAACACTGACTTCCCACGGTATTTATTTCCCCACACTTGGAAAGCAGGAAGACATGACGTGTGGGTAAATGAGAATGTGTTTTACTGCACCGTGATGCTGTAGATACAAATGTAATTTTTTAAAGTGCTTTTTGAATTCATTGTCATTTTAAAGTGGAGAGATTTAAAAAAAAACAAGTGTTTAATTCATGAGACTATTTATAATTTATGAAAAAATAATGGATTTTCTTAGGACCAAGTCCACAATAATGAAGCATCATTAGCATGAAGTGGGGTTCATAACGAGACACAGTGTTTACTGTAATTTTATGCAGAAGCTTCAATTTATTTGATCTGTAGAGTGTGCGTTTGGGTGGATGAGGGTAACTAGAGCATTAAGTCCTCAGACTTATTCTGGTTTAATGCCCCTGTCCCACTTAGGAAACCTGAACGGAAACCTCTGGAGACTTTGCGCCCCACCCAAGGTTTCCGTGCGGTTCCCGGAGGTTTCTGTCCTCCGGCAACCACCTTCAACTAGCATCGCAACCGGCTTCAACTAAAGAATTACCGGTTTTTAAAACGGAAACCACTTTCGACCATTAGGGAGACTGACAAAAACCTCCAGGAAGCAAACGGAAACCTTGGGTGGGGCGCAAAGTCTCCTGAGGTTTCCGTTTAGGTTTCCTAAGTGGGACAGGGGCATAAGTGGGACAGGGGCATAAGTGGGACAGGGGCATTAGAACGTAGCCCAGGAACTGGCCCTTCGGCCCACAATGTCCGTGCCCAGCACGATGTCACGTTAGTCTCCACTGCCTGCACGTAATCCATGTCCCTCCTTTCCCTGAATTTCCATGTGCCGGTCTAAAAGCCGCTTAAATCCACCATCGTATCTGCCTCCAACACCACCCCTGGCAGCGCGTTCCAGGCCCCCACCACTCTAAAAAATATTTGTTTAAGAAGGAACTGCAGATGCTGGAAAATCGAAGGTAGACTAAAGGGATGGAGAAACTCAGCGGGTGCGGCAGCATCTATGGAGCGAAGGAAATAGGCAATAGGAAATAGACAACGTTTCGGGCCGAAACCCTGAAGGGTTTCGGCCCGAAACGTTGCCTATTTCCTTCGCTCCATTGATACTGCTGCACCCGCTGAGTTTCTCCAGCACTTTCGTCTACTCTAAAAAACGTGCCTGGCACATCTCTCGTGAACATTTCCCCCTCTCCCCTTGAAGGGGCACCAGATGCCCGGGTTCGATCCTGTCTACGCGTGCCGTCGGTGTGGAGTTTGCAGGTTCTCCCTGGGACCACGTGGGTTTCTTCCAGGTGCTCCGGTTTTACTCCCACACTCCCGCGACGTTCAGGTGCGAAGGTTAGTTGGATTTGGTGAAGACTGTAAATTGTCCCCAGTGGGTGCAGGTTAGTGCTAGTGTGCGGAGCCATCGCAGGTGGGATGAAGGGCCTGTTTCCGTTCCGTATCTCTAAACTAAACTAAACATGCAAACTCCACACGGACAGCACATCTGTGCAAAGTCATGGTGTGCCCAGCCTGTTTCAAACCAGGGCAGGATCAGCCCGTTTCTCAGCACGATCTACTGTAGATTTTTATTCCCCACTCTCTGCTTCAACTGGACCTGAGCCTTACTTTTTAAGGCAGCTTCCCTCTGCTGTTCAAAATTTTCAAAATTTGCAGATGGATATTTTGTTATTGTCTACTATTGTGTCGGATTCAGCAGCTACACACTCAGTCCGAGCTGGCTTGTTCCATAACAAAACAGGCTCTCAGCGTAGTTAATATTACATTTAGAACATAATAATCAATGTAAAAACGTGTCCCTTGCTGTAATCACAACCAGAGTGCAACGTTACAACAATGCCTGCATTAATAGAACAACGTTTCAGATGTGAGGTCTAACCTGCGTGTACACGAGTTAGCACGGAATCCTGGAAGATCAGACATCAGTTTTCCTGAATGTTAAGTGTTTAATATGCAGTACATAAAATTATGAGGGGCATAGTCAGGAGGAATTGTCATAGACTAGAGAGCACAGCTTTCAGGTGAGAGGTGTAAAGTTTAAAGGAGATGATCGGGGCAAGTTTTTTTTTACACAGAGGGTTGTGGGAGCCTGGGACACGCTGCCAGGGGTGGTGGTGGAGGCAGAAATGACAATAGACAATAGACAATAGGTGCAGTGGCACTTAAGAGGCTTTTAGGGTGGCACGGTGGCGCAGTGGTAGAGTTGCTGCCTCACACGCCAGAGATCCGGGTTCAATCCTGACTACGGGTGCTGTCTGTACGGAGTTTGTACGTTAACCCCGTGACCTGCGTGGGTTTCCTCCGGGTGCTCTGGTTTCCTCCCACACTCCAAGGACGTACAGGCTTGTTGGTCTAATTGTAAATTATCCCTTGCGTGTGTGTGTAAGTGTGTAATGAAAGTGTGCGGAGATGGCTGGTCGGGGCGGACTCGATGGGCCGAAGGGCCTGTTTCCGCACTGTATCCCTGAACTAAACTAAACTAAGATAGGGACACTGATATGCAGGGAATGGAGGGATATGGATCACGTGTAGGCATCACGTACACCAGGGTTATTATGGGCCGAAGGGCCTGCACCTGTGCTGTAATGCTGTATGTTCTATGTTCTTTACAATTGGATTAATTATCTGCTTGTACCAATGGTGCATCCTGTCGGCAAGCAGCCAATGGCAACATCTACTATTGCCCTGCACACCAGTTCTAATGCCCTGGGCCATGGATATTGTCAAAAGAAAATGAGTGGGAGCACTTCAAGAAGACTGGAACGACAGAAAGTGTTCAAGGCACGACATCGGAGTTACCGGCTTGATAAAGCTGCTTCATCTCACCACATCTCTGCGATCATCTCGCTTTTGGCATTTTCTGATCTCGCACAGATATTCATTTACTTCTTCTTCTGTGGCCCCCCTCGGTCGTGGCTGACCATGGGTGTCTCCAGGGATGGGGGACGCCTGTGCGTGACTTTGTTTAACGTGGGGAGACTGGTGCACAGACAGCCACCCCACGGTCCTTGACAGATCTGGGTCAGGATCCAGTGGCATGGAGTCCAAGACGACCGGAGACCCTTTTCTGCCGCAGCCTTCATCCGCCTTCCCAGCCGTGTGACGCTCCACTAAGGTCAGCCATCGTCCGTCCGCCTGTTCCACCGTTGAGGTCTTGGTTGGATTGGCCTTTGTCAGAGACCTCCCCCTCGACCTTACCGCCATGGGTGGCCCTACCAGGAGCATCGCTCCAGACGGCATCGCTCTCAGGATCTCAGGTCCACACAAGCTTCTCCACCACCACAAGGTGACAATCCACGGAGAAGATCATTCACAGACATTAAGAAATTATGGACAGGAACCTATAGTGTCCCGGGGTACGTGACCAAGTGGTCATTCATCGGACTGAAAAATCTTTTATGGCAGAGACAGATAGATTCTTGATTAGTACGGGTGTCAGGGGTTACGGGGAGAAGGCAGGAGAATGGGGTTAGGAGGGAGAGATAGATCAGCCATGATTGAATGGCTGAGTAGACTTGATGGGCCGAATGGCCTAATTCTGCTCCTATATCTCATGAATGAATGAATAGGTTTATTGGCCAAGTATTCACATACAAGGAATTTGCCTTGGTGCTCCGCCCGCAAGTGGCAACATGACACACAGTGACAGTTAGGAATGACACATAAAACATTAGATATTAATAATGGTTAATATGACCTTATGACCTTATGAAGAAGGGTCTCGACCCGAAACGTCGCCCTTTCTTTCTCTCCAGAGATGGTGCCTGTCCCGCTGAGTTACTCCAGCATTTTGCGTCTCTCTTCGGGTCAGGTTGGGTTAGGTTTTTACCTGCAGGAAGCAGGAAGGTGTGCAATATATAGGTCGATTAAGTTAGCACCACAGCCACAAACACTTGACGCGTACAACAATGTAGGAATGTTAGCAGTTCAGAAAAAATCACAGACACGTCGAACATTCACAAATACATTTCTCTGAAAGTGCAACCAGGATGATATTTTCAGTGGTGCAATTCTGACTATTTTTGTCAGATGCACGTGATGGTGGAGCAATTGCTTTGCGAGGAATTTGTTCGACAAAAAAACATTTTGTTATGGACGGTTTGTCTTTTACTGAGACAGTTGACAGCCCGTCCCTTTACAACAGGAACATGTGTCTAAAAATGTTCCCTCAGCCCGTTGAAGATGCAATCAACATGAAACGATTGTCCTAATGTCCAGCGTAGCGTATAGCAGGCATCACAAAGTTCGCACCAATCTGTGACGATTTGGCTTTGAGATGGAGTAACATTAACATTGGTGGTGAACATGAGATCAGTTCTGCTGGCTTTGCCGATGAGGATATGTGCCTTGCCTCCTTAGTTCTTGCTTATCCAAGCTTTGCCACACAAGCTTTGCTCTGCAGCAATTTTATGCTCAGATTCATTCAGCAAATTATTTTTTTGTTGCCAGTGACTGGAGTCTTCATTTTCTTCACATTCCATCAGAATTGTTTTCTCCCTCAGAGAACATGATGATAGCAGAGGATGAAGGGGGTGGGGTGCAGTGAGAGGCTTACTGCCGCCAAAAACCGTACCCCCGAGATGGCGCAAAGTTCAAGGGAGAGTCGTTAAATTAGATCTGTGGTACATTCAGGCTTTTATTTTTTTACACAGGGCCTGCCTAAATGGCCTACCCCTTATTCTTAAACTGTGACTCCTGTGTTTCTTTCCACATCCCATAGACGAACGGGTTTGTAGGTTGATTAGCCTCTGTAAATTGTCCCTGGTATGTTTTCAAGAGAGAGCTAGATAGGGCTCTTAAAGATAGCGGAGTCAGGGGATATGGGGAGAAGGCAGGAACGGGGTACTGATTGGGGATGATCAGCCATGATCACATTGAATGGCGGTGCTGGCTCGAAGGGCTGAATGGCCTACTCCTGCACCTATTGTCTATTGTCTATGTATAGAGTGGGTGAGAAAGTGGGATAGAATAGAATAGTAAGATTAAATGAGAACTTACCAGTTTGAAGTTTGATCCTTATTTTATGAGGAGTGACGTTGAGGGATTACGTGATGAAGCGCCGCTAGGCGCATGCGTGTCATACTTCAAAGCAGCGCCGTGAAAACACAGAAATAAATAGCCGAAGTAACATAGTAAGGCTCGTAGAAGACTAGAACTACCAGATGATCTCTTAGATTATGAGGGTGGGAGCGGAGGGCACGTAATCCCTCAAGTTCACTCCTCATAAAATAAGGATCAAACTTCGAACTGGTAAGTTCTCGTTTAATCTTACTATTTTACGTCGGAGTCACGTGAGTGACTACGTGAAGATTTCAAAGCTCTGTATTTTCATGCCGTAGATACACTCCATACGACAATCTGCTTCGATTGACACAGTAGGGAATAAATAATATATTGAACATTGCTTCGAATTATTCAATAACTATTGTTAACAATAATAAACACAGAAATAACCCCTCTGTTTCAGGGAAAATTACAAACAATGATAGAAAACAAAGCAAATGAATTAAATGTGACCCAAAACAGCAGGCCCAAACCATGGCACGGTCTGTACAGGTTTGTCAGAAAATTGAGAAAATGTTGCTTCTCGAGACCATTCTGCGGCCTCGAAGATTTGGTCTAACGGCACGTCCTGAGCCTTCGCCGCGGAGATCGATGCTGCCCTGGTGGAGTGAGATTTAAAGACAGGAATGTCGACTCCAGCATAATTGAGAACCTGTTTCAACCATGTAGAAATAGTTTGTGCTGACACTCTTTTATATGTCTTTTTGTGACTAATGAGCAGTCCTGTCTCAGAACCTCTGAGACTCCTTGTTACCTTAATATATTGGCTTAAGTTATACGGCGTAACTACATATAACATTTGGTCAACAAGATAGGCTTTAAACGTCACCTTGATTCCAGCCAGACCGGGCCTGCTTTGTTTGATTAAATCATAAACATAGAAGTTAATGTCATGGACAGACAAATGCATACAAGGTATTCGTAAGAATTGCAATGTTTGTACACGTTGTGCTGAAACCAGCGCTATTAGCATAACCACAGCAAGAGTTAATCTCTGCGTAAATAATGAAGTAATTGGAGCCCATTGCCGAAGCATTGTGAGAACAGGAGTGATGTCCCAGATTTCTGTATAGCGAGGTTTCGGAGGGTTTTTATTCAAAATTCCTCATAAATCGGGATACTAACGGATGAGACCCTAGAGGATGTTGTTCTGAAGACTGCCCGCAATAAGAGGACAACGCACTCCGAGCGCTGGTAATGTCACTATAACGCAGGTGCTCATCAAAATGCAACTTAGCAAGGAACTCCAACACATCACATATGCTTGCATTATGATAAGACATATTGGATTGTACACAGAAACAGCTCCCATTTCTTTATGTGAACCATATAGTGTGTTTTGAGTGCTATTTCGCCAAGCTGCAGTGAGAACCACCATGGCCCTGTACGACAATCCAAGTCCTTGGAAATGTCTGGTCAGAACCTGCAGACCAACAGTTAATACGGTCATGTAAAGGGTGACTTTTTCCTGTAACCGGATGCACCAACAAATTACTGCAGCTGGGAATCATCATGAATGACTGAACCATCATTGAAAACACAAAGAGGAACCATGGTTGTGTTGGGCAATCTGGGACCACCAAAACACCTGTGGCGGAGACTCGCTCTATTGTGGTGAGACAGTTCAGGATGAAAAAATGGAGGAATTGTATAAAATTTTAGTGTCCCCAATGTAACGAGACTGCATCCACGGCAACTGCACCCGGACCTGGCTCCCATGAAACATATTTAGGCAACTGGTGATGTAATCTGGAAGGATTAGATCAATGGCTGGCAACCCAAATCGAGTGACAAATGTGTGACAAAGTTTAGAATTCAACATCCACTTTATATTGGCATGAAAACTACTCGACCTATGGTCGGCCACCACATTAGCTATAGGTGGTGAATAAATGGCTGAAACGCAGATGTGCCTTGACATACACCAATGCCACATGACAGTACCTAGTTAACACATGATACTGACCGTGCTCCTCCCATATGATTAATATATGCCACTGCTGTGGTGTTATCAATCTGGAGTTGAATGTGTAAATCCTTCATTGAGGAGCAATATGCCTTTACCCATAAAATGCCCCCAATAATGCGAAATAATTTATCCCGTGTGTGTGGCGAATCAACCCTTCGTGTTCATGCCAGCTACCCCCACAGCTAGACTCGGTGTCCGTAGCCCCCCATCCGAGAGCGCTGACATCAGTCTGGAAGATTAGTGAAGGGTCTGGTACCCAAAATGTTATTGGTAGCTAGATTAACATTAACAATGCACCACTGCAATTCTGCGAGAGCTGTGGTTGGTAACCGGTGAACCCGATGAAAATGGCCTGCATTCGATTTTAGTGCTAGTTCTCATGCTCTCTGCAAATGTTGATAATGCAAAGGCCCGAATGTACTGCAGGAACCTGCTCCCCATTTACCAATGACCATAGCGTCTTCTCGGATGGAGGGATAAAGTTTTGTGGGAGGCAAGTACAGACATCATCATCATCATCGACAACCTTGGCTGTTGGTAATGTTACTGTTATAGCAACGGAATTAATAAGAAATCCCAAATACTCAATATTTTGGGTTGGCTGTAACTTGAACTTAGTTGGATGGAGCAACCCCTAATGACTCAAGCACCGATTCTTCAGCTGACTCATTAGTGTTGCTGATAATTAAGATATCAGCTAAATAAGCAATTACAATGTGATGATGGGCTGAATAGCACCAGCACAGGTTTTAACAAATTAATAAATAGCCTGGGTGCTGAACTTAATCCAGGAGTCAATGCTTTGTATTGCCACAGCTGTGCCATCCAATTAAATTTCAAGTACCTGCGATAATGAGCATGAATTGGCAGTGAATAATACACATCTTGCAAACCAATAGTTGCCACATAACAGCCCTGCGATAGCAGGTGTTTAGCAGTAACGAATTTAAGTGATTGAGGACGAGAATTACTCTACAACACCCATCTTTTTGAGATCTGGGGAAATATTAGACACAATTGTGGAGGATGATTAATGGCTGTATCAATCACCATCATCTATCTGTTCAGGCTCTTGAGCAGTAAACACCCACATTTTATTAGGCTTGTGCTGTTGAGGTGGATCTATCCCTGAGATAAACTCAATGGGAGATGTGAGACAGTATTTAGTATAAACATATCATACATTATACAGCACCATTCATTAGAAAACATTTGTAATCAACCTCCAATACGAGATTGGCCACCAGAACTTTATCGTTAAGAAAAGTCCCTGTACCTCTACAGTTGACCTGTAAAGCTGTTGTCTGCTCATATTGGGATTGTAGCCTGTCTGTCTCGGTGGGTACCCTCGTTGCCCCACTGACCTGCCCCTGCTGAGCCCAGCACCTGGATCTGACCTTCACTATTAACCCAGGGTTGCGAATAAGTGGCCTCGAAATGCTTGACTACATTAAGCCAATTGCTTTGGCCTCATCATGAATTTCACGAATTTTCATGACAAGGTCCGTTCCAACAATATTTCAGGCATTTGTACATTAGTTGCCCTACATAGAGCAGCAAATTTTTGGTTTAGTGTTGGCCTGATGGCGATATTCCCTGATGCAATTTCCTGAAAAAATGCATTGCATAAAATGCCCAACATATCTGTTGTGAGTTTGAGGAATGATTGTCCCTTGGACCATAGTGCCAAATGCAGTAATTGCTGCAGCCACCAGTTGGAGGACGTGTTAACACCGAACCTCCTGTCCCGTCAAAGAAGGACTCATGGGTGCCCAGAACCTGGGTCACCATAGGCACTTTCAGTGATGCACATTAAACAGGTGTCTCATATTTGTTTGCAGTCACTTGCATCATATCTTACTGGAGCTGGTGAGGTACTACATAATTGATACCGCTGGCAAGGGATTGTTCCATTGACTCACCAGCCCCCTCCGGAATAGCAACTCAGTGCCATTTCCGAGACACCCGGAGCGTGGCTCTTGTGCGCGCTGGTGTTTGCACATAAGCAGGGACACCAGCATCAGGGTCAGCTGCAATCTGCCCGCTTCTCCCATCATGTAGTAGGGAGGCATCCTCCAGTCCTAAACAAGGCGCTGGAAGGAACCCCAATATATGGACCCTCCATATGTTAGTCTTGGTATGGCCCTCTTGGACATTACTGGCCCTTGGACCCTTACGTAATGAAGGTTGGAGCATCAGCTGCATGTTCCCAACCTCCCCCACAGTCTTGTACGATCAGGGGAAGAGCCATTGTTGTCAGCGAACCCAGGTCTGTGACTTTATATTTGCCTTTTCATGGCGAGGAGCAGCCTCAGTCTGCTAGCACCCTTGGAAATAAACAGATGGACCAGGCTCATTCTGAAGCAAATTGCAGTTGGCCTGCCTTTTGTCAATGGAGCTAGTGGGGAAAATTAGCGCGCTATTTGAACTGCTGCCGGTAAAATGGCACCCGGCATTGGAACCGGCGTTGCCGCGCTTATCTCCCGACCCGATCAAATTGGTGAATCCCTGGACCCACGCTAAGACGGATCTTCGGAAGTGACAGCTCCAAGTCCCCATTCCTACTGACTGCTCGAGCCAGCTTTACGGAGTGGAAATACTTCTAAGTAAAGTTTTTAAAACACTTACCTTAGAAGTTCCTACTTACCCGCTGGTGGAGCTGTGCCCTCCAACCCGTTCAGTGCGACATGCGCAGACGTAATGACGCGCATGCGCCTGGCGGGGCTTCTTCACGTAGTCACTCACGTGACTCCGATGTAAAACAGGTGTGGACTGGTGATCACTGGTCGGCATGGCCTCGGTGGGCTGAAGGGTCTGTCTCAGTTATCAGTTCAGTTTATTGTCACGTGTACCGAGGTACAGTGAAAAGCTTTTGTTGCGTGCAAACCAGTCAGCGGAAAGACAATACACGATTACAATCGAGCCGTTTACAGTGTACAGAGAGATGATAAGGGAATGTTTAAGAAAGAACTGCAGATGCTGGAAAAATTGCAGGTAGGCAAAAGATGCTGGAAAAACTCAGCGGGTGAGGCAGCATCTATGGAGAGAAGGAATAGGGGACATTTTGGGTCGAGACCCTTCTCTCCATAGATGCTGCCTCACCCGCTGAGTTTCTCCAGCATTTTTTGTCTACCGTGATAATGGAATAACGTTTAGTGCAAGGTAGAGCCAGCAAAATCCGATCAAAGATAGACCCGAGGGTCACCAAGGAGTATCTCTAAACTAGTTTTTTCCTGCTGCTGGCGCTGAAGATGGCTGCCACGGCGTACTGCCCCTTTCTGTTTGGTACGTGTTTGTTTGTTTGTGTCGTCTGTGGAAACCCCACAAAGATCTCTTTTGATAATGTTTTATTATTAATGTTTAATGTTTTATGTGTCATTCCTAACTGTCACTGTGTGTCATGTTGTCACTTGCGGGCAGAGCACTGAGGCAAATTCCTTGTATGTGAATATACTTGGCCAATAAACTTATTCCCTCATTCAAACTGAAACTAGACTAAAATCTAAGCATGCATAAGAAAGAAGGAAACTGCAGAGGGTGGAATATACAAATGAAACATTTATTCTGTGCGATGCAGACACATTTTTCAGTTGCAGTGAAGGGTCCCGTAGCTGAAATGTTAACGCGTTTGCAGTTTCTGATGGATCTGCATTTTTAACATTTGCAATTTAATTTATCACCAGCCTTCACAATGTCCTCAAAGGTTCGGGTAATTTGCTGGTGGTATTCACGTCAGCTGAGTTTTATCCAGCCTCTCGTTACTCTTGTCTGAATAGAACGTAGAACAGCACAGTGGGCGGCAGGTTGGCGCAGCAGCGGGTAGAGCTGCTGCCTCGCGGCGCCAGAGACCCCGGTTCCATCCCGACTACGGATGCTGTCAGTACGGAGTTTGTACGTTCCTTCTCTGTGACCTGCGTGGGTTTCCTCCGGGTGCTCCGGTTTCCTCCCACACTCCAAAGACGTGCGAGTTTGTAGGTTTAAGAAGGAACGGCGGATGATGGAAAATCGAAGGTAGACACAAGTGCTGGAGAAACTCAGTGGGTGCGGCAGCATCGATGGAGCGAAGGAAATAGGCAACGTTTCGGGACTGAACCCTTCTTCAGACCCTGCGTTCGGCCCAAAGCTTTGCCTATCTCCTTCGCTCCATAGATGCTGCTGCACCCACTGAGTTTCTCCAGCATTTTGTGTGCCCTCGATTTTCCAGCATCTGCAGTTCCTTCTTTAACGCAGAGTTAGGGGATATGGGGGGAAGGCAGGAACGGGGTACTGATTGGGGATGATCAGCCATGATCACATCGAATGCAGGTGCTGGTTCGAAGGGCTGAATGGCCTACTCCTGCACCTATCGTCTATTGTCTATCAACCAAGGCAGCTATTCCAGGCCCTCATCACCCCCTGTGTAAACAAACTTGCCCCGCACAAACTTGGCCCCTCTCGCTTTGGAGCTGTGGCCTCTAGTCTTTGATATTTCCAACTCTGGGACAAAGCTTCTGACCATTCGTCTATGCCAACCATGCCCCTCATAATTTGATATACCTCTACCAGGTCTCCCCCCCCCCACCCCTCCCTCGAACCTCCTACGCTCCAGTGCTGGTCAGACAGTATCAGTTTAGTTTATTGTCACGTGTACCGAGGTACAGTGAAAAGCCTTTTCTATTGCCCGCTAAACAGTCAGCAGAAAGACAATACACGCACTTACAATCGAGCCGTTCACAGACGACGCCTGCATTATGTGGCAGGGAGGAAAAAAAATTAGTCTTCTCACGTGTCAGAAAAATAAGTTATTTACTTATTTTTTGAAAAAGGCTGTCAGAAGCACTGCAGGGGCTTCATTTATTTCAGCCCGGATGCCGTTATCATCTAATGCAGAGCGACTTGTGTAAAAGCATTTCAGTCTCATCCCCGTAATCTTTCCCATGCAGGAGGGCTGGTTAAGTAGCGGCCGAGATAATTTGCTGTAGAGAGGAGTAGAAATTGTTATCCTCCTCATGTAATTAAAAAACATGAAGAAGCGCTCTTCCCCTCCTGCTTTCCCCAGGATCTGAGAGTTATTGGCGTATATCGAGTCTTTCTTTCCTGTCGTCGGACATCGCTTGGTTTGACTTGCAATTGGTGGCATTTGTCCTTATCAACAGTTATTGTACCCTGTGAAACACGTGCATACAATGATCATCACCATGTTTCTATGTTTACAGACAATAGACAATAGGTGCAGGAGTAGGCCATTCGGCCCTTCGAGCCAGCACCGCCATTCAATGTGGTCATGGCTGATCATCCCCAATCAGTACCCCGTTCCTGCCTTCTCCCCATATCCCCTGACTCCGCTATCTTTAAGAGCCCTAATTAGTATCCAGAGAGCCGGCCTCAGTTTGAGAAAGAACTGCAGATGCTGGAAAAATTAAAGGTAGATAGAAATGCTGGAGGAACTCAGCGGGTGAGGCAGCATCTATGGAGCGAAGAAATAGGTGACGTTTCGGGTCGAGACCCTTCCGGAAACTCAGCGGGTGAGGCAGTATCTATGGAGCGAAGGAATAGGTGACGTTTCGGGTCGAGACACTGCCTCACCCGCTGCGATTCTCCAGGATTTTTGTCTCCCATGCCTTTATTATCTGCTGAGGTGTAGCATTTGAGATCATTCATTCACTTGGCTTTATGGAAAAGCTGTTTACATCACATAGGAAAGCTTCTATGATTCGGTAACTTCTTTTGTTAGCTTTAGAAAACCGAGGTGGGGGACACCAGCAGATATGGCCCCGGTTGTCACAATACCCACCCAATGGTTATTGATTCTTTGCTCATTGCCAAGCATAAAAATATTATATTTAATGCAGTGCGTCTTATCCCATCATTTTTCCCCACGCGGTATTTTTTGTAATGCACAGTTAATGCAATCGGATATAAAACGTGTTGCTAGGTTACAAAGAGCTCCTGAATTTAAAGAGCTAAGTATTTTTTCAACTCTGCAAGATTCATATGAACGATGTCGGAGGGTGTATGCAGTAAACTGCAGACCGTGCATTACTGCTTTGGCATGGAGTAAAACGGGGCCAAAATGGAACGGATATTCTCTTTTTTTATTTCAAAATTGACTTTATTCGAGAAATAACCATATACAATAGATGATCCTTGCAAAACTCCATCTGACATTCTCGGAGGCTATACATACATTCAATGCAGTTTCCCCAAATCACAATTTTCACCCCCACACCCTTGCCACTGTAGTGGCCCACACTGGCGTGGAATCCCGACCCTTTATTTTGAGGGGTGTCTCCACCGCACCCTGCCCCCCCATGTCCAGCAGCAGAAGGGCCCTGGACTGTGGTCCTCCCCCACCGAGGCTTGGCGTTGGTGCTGCGAGGATATTCGCCCATCAGACCCCACCCCCCCCCCTTCTCCGCCACCTAAACGCATCAACTAATGGTTTCCCTTAAAAGATTCCTTGGAATTAATTTGTGCTGCGAAAGCAAAAAGTAAGAATCGGAAAAAAAAAAAAAGAAAAAAAAATTGAGTCAGGAAGCGGCAGGCGCGATGAATGATGAAGTGCTGTTCACGGCAGCCAATTCCATTCTCCAAGTCCCTGTAGTGCAGGACGCTGTAATGCGGGCAGAGCACATTCAGCAATTGTGCGGTACAGTATTAATGATTTATGTGGGCTGCTCCGTTGCTTTGGTTCATTCGCACAGCCCCAGTTCTGCTAATAAAGGGGTTTTTTTTTTCCGAAAGGCTTGCCCAAACAGCTTTGCTTATTGCAGTGGCGTTTATCAGTGTAAATCAGTGGAAGTTAGCGGTTTACAACAACCGCTCTACGATTTGGTCCAGGTCCCTTGTCTTTTTTTAATCGAGTTGCTGGAATATTTTTTGCCTCCAATAATTGAGTTGGCGGACGAGATCTATTCCGTGAATGGTTTAAGGTTGACTGGGCTCAGGTTGAAACAGTGGGGGCTGCACATTTGTTTCTGTCCCTGTATTGCATTGTCCGTGGAAACAGGCAGAGCGAGGGAGGATTTTCATTAGCATAAAGAGATGCAAGATAAGATCAGAGAGTGTTTTACTTCCAACATGAAGAGACAGTTAAATATTGCGCTTCGAACAGATGCTGGGACATTAAAAAAATGACGAGGATTTATCCTTGTGGCTGGGAAAATGGACATCAACCTAAATATTTAATGATTATCGCCCAACATTTCCCCCCAGAAAGTATTCCGATTTTATAGATACAAAACTAGAGAATTGGCATTTGATTGCCATAATTGTTATCAGATATAATAGAGGGAGACCTTGGCCTGCGAGAGGCAGAAGTGCACATGGATTCTTTAATGGAATCTCTTAATTCATTTTGTTTGAATATTTGCTTTAATGCACTTAGAGGATGTTGGATTTTGTGATTACACAAGGGCCCTGTGAATACTTTAGATACAGTTGAATTATTTATGTGGCCGTTTTTTTTTAATCTCTCCAACTTCCAGTGATGTTAACACGTCAGCATTTTAATCATCGCTGCTATTGTTATGTGCTTTGTTTTAAAAAAAACGTATTCAATTATTTGCAATGATATGTACAATACTGGACGATTCCAAACTAAACCCACCACCACCGTACAAGGTCGACAAATATTCTTCAAATCACCGGTTCCCCAATCCTTGTCCAGGATGTATTCCACCCCCCGTGGTGCCCAGCGCTCCCCCAGGGTGCCCGCGGACAGCGCGCAGTCCCCTCTCTAACCCCACCCGGGATGCAGACGTAACCCCCGGAAAAGGGGCTCGAGCTGAGCGCTCTTCCGCCTGGCGCCGTGACCCGCGGATGGCCAGCTTGGCCAGGCCCAGGAGCAAACCAACCAGGACAACTTCTGCCCTACACTCTCCCCTACGCACAGCGTGAGGTGCTTTTGTATTTCGGACCGAGTGAAGTGTGGTTGGAAAAGGCGGTGGTGTATTCTCCCCGTCCCCTCAAACATCAACTCCACAAGCTGCGACTTAGCGAGCTCTTGGAGTGTTGTTGACTGCCACATTATCTTGTTGCGTTGTTTTGTAGAAGGATGCCTAACAGCCATCATCTGCGGCACTAGAGAATGCAATGTATCTGAATGTAAATTTCATTTCTTAAGCTGTTAACTGCGGGGATTTTCTTGCTTGTTTGTAAAATGTAGCCCATTCCAGTGAGTACTTTGTGACCTAACCCTTCCACCACTTTCCATTGCTTTATTCCTTGGAGCGCAGGAGGCTGAGGGGCGATCATATAGATGAGGGAGGAAAGATTTACTAGGAAACTAAGGGGCAACGTTTCCATACAAAGGGTGGTAGGTATATGGAATGAGCAGCCAGAGGGGATAGTTCAGGCAGGTAGAACTAGTTCACACTAGTCCCATGCTATCCAACTTTCTTATTCACTGTCTACACACTAGGGGCCATTTACAGAGGGCCAGATACCCAACAATCCCGCACGTCTTTGGGACGTGGGAGGAAACTGGAGCACCCGGAGAAAACCCGAGTGGGCATTCAAACTCCACATGGACAGCACCCGAGATCAGCTTCGAATCCGGGTCTCCGGATATGTGAGACATACGGGTGCCTCAAAGACGTGGGGTGTTTGTGGCATTCACCATTGCAAGTTTTCAAGAGAGAGTTAGATTTAGCTCTTAGGGCTAATGGAATCAAGGGATATGGGGAGAAGGCAGGAACGGGGTACTGACTGGGGATGATCAGCCATGATCACATTGAATGGCGGTGCTGGCTCGAAGGGCCGAATGGCCTCCTCCCGCACCTCCTTCCTATGTTTTCTATATTTCTAATACAACAATTAATGGGGTGATTATCCTAGGCATTTACAGGTGCAGTCCCATCATTTCCAGGAACCTTTCACCCTGCACCAGAAAACTGAAAGCTCAGGAGAAAGGTTTAACGGTTGAATCATATCTGAATTAAATCAATGATGAGATTTACTGAATTAATGTCGCCCAGATCACCTTACCACTTAGACAGTGCAGCTTGCCATTGTTGCAGTGGCAAAAGGCATTTACTCAGCAGCTTGCTCCTAGTAAGATCTTCTTCCAGGAAACTTAAATCTCAATTAACTTCTAAGTGCATTGACGATATACACATGCCCCATTTATGCCGAGATGATCACATTTTTGTGTTATTTTGTGTAAGAATCTTCATGGCTAGTAAAATGTGCCGAGACATCGCACACAAGTTGGGAGAACATTTTTCCAGTCGAGTCCTGCCTAGTTTCTAATACGATTCTCATCAATAATTTTGTTTAGATATTCTTTCACTGGTTGATGTGGTCAGTGCCACTTTAACAGCGCCTGGATGGTACGGTGGCGCAGCGGGTAGAGCTGCTGCCTCACAGCGCCAGAGACCCGGGTTCGATCCTCACTCCAGGTGCTGTGTGTACGGAGTTTGCACGTTCTCCCTGGGACCTCGTGGGTTTCCTCCGGGTGCTCCTGTTTCCTTCCGCATCCTAAAGACATGTGGGTCTATTGTCTATTTGTAGGTTAATTGGCCCTCTGTAAATTGCCCCTAGTATGTGGGATAGAACTAGTGTGTGGGTGATCCCTGGTCGGCATGGACTCAGTGGGCCGAAGGGCCTGTTTCCGTTATGTATCTCAAAACTAAACCAAACTGATAGATCACAGTCTATATCTCTCGATTCCCTTTCCCCTGACTCTCGGGGTGAAGAAGGGTCTCGACCTGAAACATCATCCATTCCTTCTCTCCAGAGATGCTGCCTGACCCGCTGAGTTACTCCAGCGTTTGGTGTCTCTCGTCGGTTTCAAGCAGTTCCTTCCCACATAATATTCTTTCTCTGTTTACTGAGGTCAGGGCCACATTCTCAGACGAGGGACCACATTATCGGATCCGCGAGATGTGTAAGAATCCTGTCCGCTCTCCCACCTGGATACCAGCCTAGTTACCCGGCCAGCAGTACTTGGCCTGGGCCAAGCTGTCCCTGTGCACATGCTGTCTCTTTCACAATTCAGCACTGGGCGCTGTCCATTCTGGCCCAATGTTTCAGCCCTGAGGCAGCACGGAAATATTTAGCACCGGCATGTGGAAGAAACTTTCACAAAGTGTTGTCAATGTTATTAAGGTCAGCGTTTCAACTAATTAGATTCTGTCACACCAAGCAAAAACCTTTACCACAAAATCTAATGAAGGGCTTGCTCTGAAACCTCACAATGCTGCTCTCACTCTGGGCAACATGATATCTCATTATTTTGAATCAGGCTGCAAGAATGTTCAGTTCGCAGTGTTTTTGTCTCGACATCCGAGGAAAAGCAGGGTGGTCCTGTGCACATGCTGTCTCTTTCACAATTCTGGATTCAGGTTTTGTGAATTTAATCACGTTCGCATCCAGATTAATTAATTAAACGACAGATACTCCATAAGGACAGGCCCTTCAGCCCATCGAGTCCATGCCGGCCATCGATCGATCACCCGCCCACACTACTTCACAGGTTCTAGGAGCGGAATTACGCCATTCAGCCCATCCTCTACTCTTCTTCCCCTCTCAACCCCATTCTGCTGCCTCTCCCCATAACCCCCGACACCCGTCCTAATCCAGTTCTATGTTATCCCACTTTCCCATCCACTCACCACACACTAGGGGGCAATTTACACGGGGCCAATTAATCTGCAAACGGGGTGGGAGGTTGCAACCTTCACGTGGTCCAACAAATGCAATCAACCTGGAGCGCACAATCAAATAAGATCAAATAGAACAAGTTGAGCTACAACTTTAGGCTGCGCACGCCCCACGCAAGAAGAAGAATCTGAGAACCTGCACGTCTTTGGGATGTGGGAGGAAACCGGAGCACCCGGAGGAAACCCGCACGGTCACAGCGAGAAGGTGCACACTCCACACGGACAGCAACCGAGGTTAGGATCGAAGCCGGGTCTCTCACGCTGTGAGGCAACGCTGGGAAATGGGAAACATTGGAGACCTTGACCCAATGTTTCCCATTGTCCTTGACCACTGCACATGGACCGCCTCTCACAGCCACCCCTCACCCACCTGTAGCCCTGCTGAGTCGCAAACGCCTCGCTCTACTCCAGCGATGCAGGACGTGCTGCCCTGGACCTGCCTTGGAAGCTTTGACAGCCTGCAAATCCCAAACCCTATCAAGGCCCAGAGGGGTTATAATCGTCAGAAAACCATTAGTTTGGAAAAACAGTGCAACTACAAGGAACTGGAGGTGCTGGTTTATGGGGGAAAAAGGGCACAGTGCCGGAGTAACTCAGTGGGTCAGGCAGCATCTGTGGAGAACGTGGATAGGTGACGTTTCACAGAGTGCTGGAGTAACTCAGCGGGTCAGGCAGCATCTGTGGAGAACATGGATAGGTGACGTTTCACAGAGTGCTGGAGTAACTCAGTGGGTCAGGCAGCATCTGTGGAGAACGTGGATAGGTGACGTTTCAGATTGGGACCCTTCTTCAGACTCAAGTTTGTCAGACTTAGAATAAAAACCTTTAATTTTGTACTTTCTCCATTGAAATCAAATCCTGATTTGATTCTCAATGTTAAATAAGATGATGGTGTCTCGCTGGGCTCCATGTGATGAGTCAAGAGTGTTTAATTCTCATATGTATCGGCAATGGAACGATTAAATTCCTATTTGCAGCAGGTTGATAGGCCGATTAATGAATGAATACGTTTATTGGCCAAGTATTCACATACAAGGAATTTGCCTTGGTGCTCCGCCCGCAAGTGACAACATGACATACAGTGACAGTTAGGAATGACACATAAAACATTAAACATTAATAATAAAACATTATCGATTAAACATGTGAATTAAATAAAATACCAGAGCAGAAGGAGGCGACAGATTTTTGGTTATTGAGTAGAGCTACTGCTCGTGGAAACAATGTTTAAGAAGGAACTGCAGATGCTGGAAAATCAAAGGTAAACAAAAATGCTGGAAAAACTCAGCGGGTGAGGCAGCATCTGTGGAGCGAAGGAAATAAGCAATGTTCCGGGCCCAAAACGTTGCCCATTTCCTTCGCTCCATAGATGCTGCCTCACCCGCTGAGTTTCTCTAGCATTTTTGTCTGCACGCGTGGGAAAAAAAGCTGTTTTTATGTCTGGCTGTGGCAGCTTTGACAGTCCGGAGTCGCCTTCCAGTGGGAAGTGATTCAAAGAGTTTGTGGCCAGGGTCAGAGGTGATCTTGCCCGCTCGCTTAATGCTGTAACACAAATAAATATACAATATTCAACAATACAATCAATTAAAAAGTCAATAATATCAGATAACCAGATGACATATGTACAAATCGATTCTCCTCTACCCCACTGCGGACATTGTCTCTGGAACTGGTGCGCTACAATGCTGAGAACTGGGAGGGTCTAGGACTAGAGGTCACAGCCACAGAATTAAAGGACGTTCTTTTAGGAAGGAGATGAGGAGGAATTTCTTCAGTCAGAGGGTGGTGAATCTGTGGAATTCTTTGCCACAGAAAGCTGTGGAGGCCAAGTAGTGGATTATTTTTTAAGGCAGAGATAGATAGATAGATTCTTGATTAGTACGGGTGTCAGGGGTTATGGGGAGAAGGCAGGAGAATGGGGTTCGGAGGGAGAGATAGATCAGCCATGATCAGATGGGGGAGTAGACTTGATGGGCCGAATAACCCATTCTTCTGCTATCACATGAATTTATGAACAATATTCTGCACTCTGTATCTTCCCGTTTGCTCTACCTATTGTACTGGAGTTTAGCTTGATTGCATTGATGTATCAGCTATATATTTGATCTGTTTGGATAGCATGCAAAACAAAGCTTTTCACTGTACCTCGGTACACGTGACAATAATTAACTTAAACCTAATCATAAAGCTGACACCGAAATAGTGCCCATGATAGATCGTAGTTGCTGAGCCAAGTCCTGTCGGATGTCCTGGTTGTGGACCATTTCAACTCCCCCTTCCCATTCCCACACGGACCTTTCTGTCCTGGGCCTCCTCCATTGTCAGAGTGAGGCCACGCGCAGACTGGAGGAACAGCACCTCATATTCCGCTTGGATAGCTTACACCCAAGATTGGATTCTGCAATTTTAGCTGACCTCAAACATCCTCCCCTCCTGTTTGTCCCCCCCCCCCCTTCTTCCCTCACCACCCTGCTACCCTGTGCAACACCTGGACTCATGCCTACTCACCCCCTACCCCTTTCTCTGCACCCACATTCCTTCCTCTGGGTTCACTATTTGCAACTCTTCAATCCTTGGCTAAAATATACCCATGATTTGCGGCCTCCACTGCCTTCTGTGGCAATGAATTCCACAGATTCACCACCCTCTGATTAAAGAAATTTCTCCTCATCCCCTACCTAGAGGAGCGCCCTTTAATTCTGAGACTGTGCCCTCTGGTCCTAGACTCTCCCACTGGTGGAAACATCCTCTCCACACCCACTCTATCCAAGCCTTTCACTATTCGGTTAGTTTCATTGCGGTTCCCCCTCATTTTTCTAAACTCTGTATTATTAAGGAAGCTGATGGCTGGTGGGAAGAAACTGTTCTGGGAAGAACTGTATGAAGAGAACGGAGGGACGTATGGGCCTGTCCCACTTACGCGACTTTTTTGGCGACTGCCGCCACCCGTCATAGGTCACTGCAGGTCGCCGAAAATGTTCAACATGTTGAAAATCCCGCGGCGACCAGAACAAGGTACGACTCTTTGGGCGACGACTCACGACCAGACAGGCTTCACCCCGCGACATGTCGCCTGTGTGGTCGTGAGTCGTCTCCTCAGTCGCCCAAAGAGTCGTACCTTGTTCTGGTCGCCGCTGGGTTTTCAACATGTTGAACATTTTCGGCGACCTGCAGCGACCTATGACGGGTGCCGGCAGTCGCCGAAAAAGTCGCGTAAGTGGGACAGGCCCGTTAACCTTAAATCTTTGAGCGTCTTTGCAGGGTTCACGGTGACGTGGAGTCGTTTTAAGCAGCCAGGCACTAATGCTTCCGCTAAAAGCAGCCGGCGTTAACCATGTCCCCCGAGGATTATCGGCGGACCATCAATATTTCAGGTCTCCTTCAGCAACTTAGTCTGAGTGTATTTATGGAAATGTCCATTACTTCAGAAATAGAAATGGATTTTGTCAAATTACGGGAACCAGAGGATAGGGCGTTAATGCAGGAATGCAGCCAGCGATCTGCATTGGCCCAACAGACACCAGGGGCTGAATGGTCCACAGAGTGACAGCAGGGAAACAGGCCTTTCGGCCCAACTTGTTCAGCTCAGTTTAGCTTCATCAATGGTGTTTTATCATTAATGTTTTATTATTATTAATGTTTAGTGTTTTCTGAGTCATTCGTAACTGTCACTGTGTGTCATGTTGTTACTAGTGGGCGGAGCACCAAGGCAAATTCCTTGTATGTGAATACTTGGCCAATAAACTTACTTACTTATTGTCACGTGTATCCAGGTACAGTGAAAAACCTTTGTTGCGTGCTAACCAGTCAGCGAAAAGACAATACATGATTACAATCGAGCCATTTACAGTGTACAGATACGGGATAAGGGAACAGCGTTTCGTGCAAGGTAAAGCCAGCAAGGTCCGGTCAAGGATAGTCCAAGGGGCATCAAAGAGGTAGATAGTAGTTCAGGACCGCTCTCTGGTTGTGGTAGGGCGATTCAGATGTCCACGCTGAGCTCTGATGCCTCCCACATCCCAAAGGCTTGCTGGTTTGCAGGTTAATTGGCCTCTGTAAAAATTATGCTCAGCGTGTATAGGATAACATAGAACTAGTGTGAATGGGTGATCGATGGTCGGCGGGCTGAAGGGCCTGTTTCCGCGCTGTATCTCTAAAACTAAACAAACATAAAATGAGCACTGATGTATTTGAAACACATACAAAGGGTTATAGATATTAGCAAAGTTAAACACAAAATGCTGGAGTAACTCGGCGGGTCAGGCAGCATCTCTGGAGAGAAGGAATAGGTGATGTTTCGGGTCGAGAACATGGATAGGTGACGTTTCACAGAGTGCTGGAGTAACTCAGCGGGTCAGGCAGCATCTGTGGAGAACATGGATAGGTGACGTTTCACAGAGTGCTGGAGTAACTCAGCGGGTCAGGCAGCATCTGTGGAGAACATGGATAGGTGACGTTTCACAGAGTGCTGGAGTAACTCAGCGGGTCAGGCAGCATCGCTGAAGAGAAAAAGATTCTCTGGAGTCTGAAGAAGGGTCTCGATCCGAAACGTCACCTATTGCTTCTCCCCAGCATGCTGCCTGTCCCGCTGAGTTACTCCAGCATTTTGTGTCTATCTTCGGTGTAAACCAGCACCTGCAGTTCCTTCCCACACAGATATTGCCAGATCACTGCCATCGACTGACCACGAATAACACAACTAATTCCCCACATAATCGCTGACAGGTTAGAGCCACAATTTCTCTTTGAACAAAAGAGAGACAGAAAAATAAATGCAAATTGGGTTGAGAAAGGATTGCCGCGTGCACCCGGGGCCCGCAGTTGAATTATGCAGAAGATAGACACAGAAATGCTGGAGTAACTCGGCGGGTCAGGCAGCATCTCTGGAGAGAAGGGATGGGTCGAGACCCTGCTTCTGTCCCGACCCGAAACATCGCCCGTTCCTTCTCTCCGGAGATGCTGCCTGAGCCGCCGAGTTACTCCAGCATTTCTGTGTCTATCCTCGGTTTAAACCAGCATCTGCAGTTCCTTCCTGCACAGTTAAATGATGCAGTGGCAGTGGTGACTGGTGCAATGTAACTTGTGCCTAAATACATTTGGGCGGTGGGGGGGGGGGGGGGGGGGTAAATGAGATCTCTGCATCTTGCAGAAAGAGCAGCATTTTTCCGTTCGGGCTCAGTGGGCTTCTGCGCCCGCCTGCTTGTTCTGCTTTATGTTCAGAAGGTGGATCCAATATCGGGGATGGCGAGTATCTCTTTTCAGCCGCATGTTAGATTACCGGGGACCTTGTTCATTCACTATCGTTTCCATGCACTTTTGACACCACACAGTAATAAACAAAATGAGGGTATAGCTTTCAGCAAATAAGATATGTGCAAATATGTATTAGGAGCAGGTGCCCGGTCAACAGGGGACAATATTTACTGGAAACATGCTCACAAATACAAAAGGCTCTTAAACTAACAGAATTCTTTTGTTAATCTGTCCTTTTCTGTTGGGCTGTGGAAGTGTTTTATTGTGTGTGTTGTGTCTATAAAACATAAGACAGTAGACAGCTGGTCTATTATTGTCCGCTTCCATGTATAGATTTAATGGGCTATTAAAGAAACTATTCTGCAGAAGGAAGTGTGGTCTGGAATACCCAATAAAGGAGGCAGCATCTAATCCAGGGCACTTCACCACCAAGCTGTGAAATTCTAGTTGCCGAGACTCTCACGAGTAGATTAGTTTGGAGATCGGGCGCGGTAACAGGCCCTTTGGCCCACCGAGTCCGCGCCGACCAGGGACCCCCCCCCGTACGCTCACACTATCCGACACACACGGGACAATTTACACAGACTTAGACAGACTTAGTTCCTCCCGCACTGTTGAGTGCATTGGGCAGCAAACCTTCGCCATTCTGTTTGGTTATGTGCGACATCTGACGCCCTCGACAGGTTAGCGTCCCGGGCTTCCAAATCCTTCTGGAATGTTCGCCTCCATGTGAGTTTTGGTCGGCCTCTTTCCCTTCTTCCGTCATTGCTTGCCGTGTCATTGCTGTATTGGGTGCACGTTCTGGTGACATTGTGAGTACAAGTCCTGCAGATTTCATCCTGCGCACATCTATGTCCTGGCTGAGAGGCCATGTTGCAGTTTTCCGGTAGATCTCCTGGTTGGTGATGTGGTCTCTGTAGCTAGTCTTCAGGATCCTCCTCAAGCAGCGGTGTTGGGATGCATCCAATTTATTTTTCATCTTCACATTGATTTTCCATGTTTCGCTGGCACAGAGGGCAGTAGGGAGGACTACGGACTGGAAGAGCTTGACGTTTAGCATCTTGGATATCCCGCCACTAGACCATGTTAGCTGCATCTGTCTGCAGACTGACGCAGCTTTACCAATTTGGGAGTTGATGTTGACCTCTACATCCTCATGTGCTGTGAACATGCTGCCATGATGGGTAAATCTGGTGGCGTTTTCCACAGGTTCCCCATTGGTAATCAGTTGGTCTATTGGCTGCTGGTCTCCAGTCTGCATGGTCTTAGTCTTCTGGCAGCTGATCTTGAATCCAACCTGACAAACACCAATTTACACATTCACACCAAGCCAATTAGCCTACAAACCTGTACGTCTTTGGAGTGTGGGAGAAAACCGGAGATCCAGGAGAAAACCCACGCAGGTCACGGGGAGAACCTACAGACAAGCATCTGTAGTCGGGATCCAACCCGGGTCTCTGGCGCTGTAAGGAGGTGACTCTACCCCTGTGCAGCCCCCATACTGGATGACGACTTCACTTTTTATTTCACAATTTACCTTTTTTTTGGGCAAACACAAAGTGCTGGAGGAACTCAGCGTGTCAGGCAGCGTCTGTGGAGGGAAGTGGACAGGCGACGCTTTGGGTGGGGACCTTTCTTCAGGAGAAAGATGGGAAAGGGAGATGGGGGGGTGGATATATGGAATGAGCGTTGAGTGGGGTTAGTCGAAACAGATGCAACAACAACATTTAAAATATATACTTGGATATATGGGGAGGAAAGGTTTACAAGGATCAGGCAGCATCTGTGGAGAACATGGATAGGTGACGTCTCACAGAGTGCTGGAGTAACTCAGCGGGTCAGGCAGCATCTGTGGAGAACATGGATAGGTGACATTTCACAGAGTGCTGGAGTAACTCAGCGGGTCAGGCAACATCTCTGGAGAATGTGGATAGGTGACGTTTCACAGAGTGCTGGAGTAACTCAGCGGGTCAGGCAGCATCTGTGGAGAACATGGATAGGTGACGTTTCACAGAGTGCTGGAGTAACTCAGCGGGTCAGGCAGCATCTGTGGAGAACATGGATAGGTGACGTTTCACAGAGTGCTGGAGTAACTCAGGGTCAGGCAGCATCTGTGGAGAACATGGATAGGTGACGTTTCACAGAGTGCTGGAGTAACTCAGCGGGGTCAGGCAGCATCTGTGGAGAACATGGATAGGTGACGTTTCACAGAGTGCTGGAGTAACTCAGCGGGTCAGGCAGCATCTCTGGAGAATGTGAATATATGATGGTTTGAGTTGGGACCGTTTGAGTTGAATGTTTGTGTTGTGGTGGGGGGGTGAAAGCTGGGGGAGAGGTGGGGGGAGGACAACACCTGGCAAGAGGTAGGAAGCTACTGGTGAGGGAGGGGCCGCGGTGCATTGGCAGATGGGTGGACAGAGGTAGGACAATCGGCTCAGGCAGCATACCTGGCGAACATGGATAGCTGACCATTTGGTTGGGTCCCTTCATCTGAAGAGGGCTTGATGGCCCATGGGTTCTGTCAGTAGATTTTATTGCCTCTCGGAACACCCTTGAAGACAGCAATTGATGCAATGCAGAGTTCTGTAAACAAGTCCGTTGAATGGGGTTTCAAGCTCAAAACTCTCAGTTAGTCCGCACTGGTGCCATAAGGCCAGAAGGTCATAAGTGATAGGAAAGAATTAGGCCATTTGGCCCATCAAGTCTACTCTGCCATTCAATCATGGCTGATCTATCTCTGCCTCCGAACCCCATTCTCCTGCCTTCTCCCCATAACCTCTGACACCCGCACTAATCAGGAATAATGAATCAAGAGCTGGAACCAGAGGGACTAATTGGTTTTACTAATTGGGGCTGGAAAGTTAACAACAGCGCACGTGCCCGTCAGACACATGTTCATCATTAAAAATATATTTCTCAGAGATGAACCAGGTGGACCTAAACCATCGCTAACTCTGAGTGAAATCAGTGCATTGACAATGTCAGAATGATTTACTGGCCTTACAATGCCAGAAACGTTGACTCGTACTAATCGAACCCAGGTTTAATCCTGACTTCGGGTGCTGCCTGTGTGGAGTTTGCACGTTCTCCATGTGTGTCCCATGTGTGGGATTTCCTCCGGGTACTCCAGCTTCCTCCCACATCCCAAAGACAATAGACAACAGGTGCAGGAGTAGGCCATTTGGCCCTTCGAGCCAGCACCGCCATTCACTGTGATCACGGCTGATCATCCCCAATCAGTACCCCGTTCCTGCCTTCTCCCCATATCCCCTGACTCCGCTATCTTTAAGAGCCCTATCTCGCTCTCTCTTGAAAACATTTAGCGAACCGGCCTCCACTACCCTTCTGAGGCAGAGAATTCCACAGACTCACAACTCTCCGTGTGAAAAAGTATTTCCTCATCGCCATTTTAAATGGCCTACCCCTTATTCTTAAACTGTGGCCTCTGGTTCTGGACTCCCCCAACGTCGCGAACATGCAGGTTTTTGGTTAATTGGCCCTCAGTAAATTATCCCTGGTGTGTGCGGTTGTGGGATAACATGGGACTAGTGTGATGGTCGGCGGGGACTCGGTGGGCCAAAGGGTTTGTTTCCATGCTGTATCTCTAAACCAAACTAAAATCGATATATATTCATCATCGCAGAAATAGTTTCATTCCCTTATACTCCTGCTCCTTTGGTGTCCGGCCCAGAAAACACAAGAGACAAGATACAAGATACATTTATTTGTCAGATGTACCAATTGTTACAGTGAAATGTGTGGTCGACATACAGCCATACGAATAATGAAGAGCACAGAACACGATAGTCTTTAACAGAGACATCCCCACACAGCGGGATCAAAGTTTCCCACTGTGAGGGAAGGCTCCAACGTTCAGTCATCCTCCTCTGTTGTCCCCCCGTGGTGGGGGGGGGGCTCCCGACCCCCCCGCGGTCGCCGCTACGTTCAGGCCCGCTCGCCGGGGTGATGGAAGTCTGACGCCGGAGGTCCACAGGCCACGCTGGGCCAAATCTGGAAGGACATTATTGCCCTGGGATGTCAGGACTGTCTTATGAAGAAAGACTGTAGACTCGGACTCTGGAATTTAGGAGATTGAGAGGGGATCTTATGAAACTTACCTGGACTAGATGCAGGAAGATTGTTCCCGATGTTGGGGAAGTCCAGGACAAGGGGTCACAGCATCCTTTAAGACCGAGATGAGAAAGACTTTCTTCACACAGAGAAGTGGTGAGTCTCTGGAACTCTCTGCCACAGAGGGTAGTTGAGGCCAGTTCATGGCGGATGTGGCCCTTGTGGCTAAGGGGATCTGGAGAGAAGGCCGGGATACTGAGTTGGATGATCAGCCATGATCATATTGAATGGCGGTGCAGGCTCGAAGGGCTGAATGGCCTACTCCTGCACCTAATTTCTATGTTTCTATGTAAATACATTCAATTGATGTTTTTCTGGACACACATCAGGCAAATCTTTGTGATGTATTGTCTCCGTTTCCAAGCGGTCATTTTGTGCGGTTCACAACGACAGAGTCCAGAGGCAGAGAGCATCTGAAATACCTTGGACTGGGTGATAAAAACACAGATGAATGAATTGTAACTGGAGTATTGGAGCCAGTACAGTCACTGGCCAGTTGAGATTGCAGATGCCTTTGGCTGTCATTAGACCAGTTAAGCACTTGCTCTGTAAATTGACATCTCCCTCCATGTTGGCCCCAAAGGGGAAATGAAAAATTCAAGGGAAAAATGTAATTGCCCACAACAGATTTGGGGACTGGTTGGAAAATCTGCTCTGATGTGCGGATTAGAAAGGTTGGCCGTAATTAACAGAAATTCAGTGGAGAAAGAATCCAACACATCACTGTGGAATTAACGTTGATAGAACTGCTACCTCACAGCGCCAGAGACCCGGGTTCGCTCCCTACTACCGGTGCTGTCTGTACAGACTTTGTATATTCTTCCCGTGACCTGTGTGGGTTTTCTCCGGGTGCTCCGGGTCATGCAGGTTTGTCGGTTATCTGCAAGTTGATAACTCGCGTTATAACAGGCGTTGTGAGTTTGTAGAATTCTCTACCTCAGAGGGCGGTGGAGGCCGGTGTATCTCTGGATACTTTCAAGAGAGAGCTAGATAGGGCTCTTAAAGATAGCGGAGTCAGGGGATATGGGGAGAAGGCAGGAACGGGGTACTGATTGTGGATGATCGGCCATGATCACAGTGAATGGCGGTGCTGGCTCGAAGGGCCGAATGGCCTACTCCTGCACCTATTGTCTATTGTCTATTGGCTATTGTCTATTATCTAGCCTGGTATAAATGTAAAGTGTCTCGCGTGTGTGTAGGATAGTGCCGTGAGCAGGGATCGCTGGTCGCGCGGGCTCGGTGGGCCGAACGGTCAGTTTCCACGTTGTATCTCTAAAATAAACTGCTTGACATCACACCATTCTCACAAACTTCATTGGCTTCACAGTTTGTATTAATATTAATGAGCATTTAAAATAACAAAGAGAATTTCCCATTCCCCAACAGAAGATGATGTGATGATCAAAAGTTACAGATTTCAACCTGCATCAGCAAGAATATTTTCTAAATATGGAATTAAAACACAGTAATCCTGAAATAATTATGTCACTGAATTTTAATTGTGTGGTGAATGTGAAAGGGTGTAGAATGAATAACTCTACATTTGACTGGGTTTAATTTAGAGTGCTTTAGACGGCTTAATTAAATTGGAGGGAATAAAATGTATTTACATTTAATAATTCTTCCTCTTGCTTTAAACAACATTGTGTAATATTTCTCTTTTCTATTTGTTTTCGCTGGCACAGCCTATCTCCTCACTTATGCTCACACAGTCGTAATCGGGTGGTGCAGCAGGTAGAGCTGCTGCCTCACAGCGCCAGAGACCCGGGTTCGATCCGGACCTCCGGGTGCTGCCCGTACGGAGTTTGCACGTTCTCCCTGGGACCTCGTGGGTTTCCTCCGGGTGCTCCTGTTTCCTTCCGCATCCTAAAGACATGCGGGTCTATTGTCTATTTGTAGGTTAATTGGCCCTAGTATGTGGGACAGAACTAGCCTCACAGCGCCAGATACCCTTCGATCCGGACCTCCGGTGCTGTCTGTGTGGAGTTTGCATGTTGGAGTTTCCTCCAAGATGGCCCGGCTTCAATCCCTCATTCCCAATAACATGTGGATTTGCAGATTAATTGTCCTGTGTAAAATCACCGCGAGTGTGCAGGGAGTGTATGAGAAAGTGGGATAACATAGAACATGGTGTGTATGGGTGATCGATGGTCGGCGTGGGCCGAAGGGCCTGTTTTCACGCTGTATCTCTGAAAATAAATATTCCTAAATTCCCTGAACTGCCCAGATTTCAAATAGTTGTGCATGGTGTTAATAATAAATTAATTTACCGTTCAGTGTTGAATTTAAGAATCATTCTTCGTGTTTTCAACAGCATCCTGCAATATTTCTCTTCAGTTTAATTACTCCTAATTTCCTTGGTCGTAGAGTGGGCGATCGGTTTCGCTGCACACCTTCGCTCAGTCCGCCTGGTCTCCCGGTTGCCAAACACTTTATCTCCCATTCCCATTCCCATTCCCACACTGACCTTTCTGTCCTGGGCCTCCTCCACTGTCAGAGTGAGGCTAATCGCAAATTGGAGGAACAGCATCTCATATTTTGCTTGGGCAGCTTACACCCCAGCGGTATGGACATTGATTTCTCCAACTACAAGTAACCCTTGCGTCCCCTCTCTCTCTGTTCCTACCCCACCCAAGTTGTTGTACCAGCTTCAGACGCCTTGTTGAGTTTCATTGTCTTTAACTCGTTTTCACCTAGCCCACAGCTAGCAATGGCCTGTTTCCTTTATCATCGTTACTTTTTTACATTTCTTTAATTCATTTGTTCTATATCTCCCTACATCAACGTCTATATCTCTAGTTTCGCTTTCCCCTGACTCTCAGTCCGAAGAAGGGTCTCGACCCGAAACGTCACCCATTCCTTTTCTCAGTTGCCTGATAACAGCTGGGAAGAAACTGTCCCTGAATCTGGAGGTGTGCGTTTTCACACTTCTGTACCTCTTGCCCGACGGGAGAGGGGGGAAGAGGGTGGCCAGGGTGAGATTGTGCTGCTGGCCTTGCCGAGGCAGCGTGAGGTGGAGATGGAGTGCATGGAAGGGAGGTTGGTTTGTGTGATGGTCTGGGCTGCGTCCACAATTCGCTGCAATTTCTGGCGGTCTTGGATGGAACTGTTCCCAAACCGAGCTGTGGCGCATCCCGATAAAATGCTTTACACGTGGATCGTAAATTCTGACGAAACCAGAATTTCAGGGAAAATAAGAAAAGCTAATTATTAGATGGAAAACTTTGAAAAAAAAAGCGAATGATTAATGGTGAATTCTTTTCGATTCATCATCTAAATGGCTTCAGACTCGAAATGGAAGCATATTCAATTTTGTAGGTATATCAATAATAGTCTCAGATGACAGCTCTTGGTGTAATGTTTTGCTCCCTGCTAACTGAAATTAAAGCATATTGCCTCTTCTATAATCCTTAACCATGACCTGCTGGTCAGTAAGACCTCGATCTAGCTTGCTTGTTCTATCACAAATCCCACCTATGAAATAGCTGGGGGGGGAAACAAACTTAACATTTGCCAGCTTTGCCAGCTGTCAACTCTTCCAAATACCTGCGAGTTCATAAGTTCATAAGTGATAGGACCAGAATCAGGCCATTCGGCCCATCAAGTCTACTCCACCAATTCTTTCCATCATGGCTGATCTATCTCCCCCTCTCAACCCCATTCTCCTGCCTTCTCCCCATAACCCCTGACACCCGTACTATTCGAAAATCTATCTATCTCTGCTTTAAAAAATGTATCCATTGACTTGGCCTCCACAGCCTTCTGTGGCAAAGAATTCCACAGATTCACCACCTTCTGACTAAAGAAATTTCTCCTCATCTCATATCTTTTGTATTCAGAAAAATGCAGAGAAATCTAGAAATTGCAGATAATTAAAAAATGTTGATCAAATAAAAGTAAAGTTAAAAACTTAATTGATTAATGGAATGTAAATTACCTTGTGTTTAGCTTTGTTTAAGAGGGAACTGCAGGTGCTGGAAAAATCGAAGGTAGACAAAAATGCTGGAGAAACTCAACGGGTGAGGCAGCATCTATGGAGCGAAGGAATAGGTGACGTTCCGGGTCGAGACCCTTCGAATCGTCACCTATTCCTTCGCTCCATAGATGCTGCCTCACCCGCTGAGTTTCTCCAACATTTTTGTCTACCTTACACACCTCTACGAAATTTAGAAAGTCTACGGTTCATCACAGGGCTCCGCTTTGTGTATTTCTTCATAGTGCAGCCAAGAGATTGTGGGTCAGACCATGGTGACAAATGCTGGAGTTAGATACTTAGGCAGGGCAGCGCGGTGGCACAGCGGTAGAGTTTTTTGCCTTACAGCGCTTACAGCGCCAGTGACCCGGGTTCGTTCCTGATCACGGGTGCTGTCTCTACGGACTTTCTACGCTCTCCCCGCGACCCGCGTGGGTTTGCTCCGAGATCTTCGGTGTCCTCCCACTCTCCAAAGACGGGCAGGTTTGTAGGTTAATTGGCTTGGGTATAAGTGTAAATGGTCCCTAGTGTGTGTAGGATAGTGTTAGTGCGTGGGGGTCGCTGGTTGGCGCAGACCTGGACTTTATTTCAAATCTACATGGAAAGAAAGACGGAATACCATTATTTTGTCGTTTTCATTCCCATTAGTGGGTGTGAGCCACAAGCAGAGGTTGAGCAGGCTGGGTCTCTATTCCTTGGAGCACAGGAGGATGAGGGGTGATCTTATAGAGGTGTATAAAATCATGAGAGGATTAGATCGGGTAGATGCACAGAGCCACTTGGCCAGAATCGGGGAACCAAGGACCAGAGGACGTAGGTTTAAGGTGAAGGGGAAAAGATTTAACAGGAATCTTAGGGGTTACTTTTTCACACAGAGGGTGGAGGGTGTATGGAACAAGCTGCCACAGGAGCTAGGACTATCCCAATGTTGAGGCTGGGACTATCCAAATGTTCAAGAAACAATTAGACAGGTACATGGATAGGACAGGTTTGGAGGGATATGAGCCAAACGCAGGAAGGTGGGATTAGTGTCGCTGGGGCAAGTTGGGCCAAAGGGCCTGTTTCCACGCTGTATCACTCTGTGACTATTAGAGTTTTACGTGGTTACTTTTGGCAAGCAATAAACAAAACCAGTAACATATTTTCCTTCTTATAAAATAGAATGCAAATGTATCAGAGTTGTTTAATTTTGTCTTATTGAGCAGCTGAGATGAATTATAGTCATTTTAATTTTGAAAATGATAAAATCAACACGCCTACTGTGTCATTTCTGTGTTTATACATTTTTCAGTAAACTGGATGATTTCCATATAGATATTAAAAAAGGCTGGGTCAAATTTCCAAAGCAATTTATCATGAGTGTACGTATTGATCATGCCGAACAACTTGGAAAAAAAATGTCATGTGAACAGTAGCCAATGGATTCCAATGTTGAATATTCATGAGCACCCACACGTTGTAGGAAACACTTTCAGTCTAATTCTATTTCAAGTTCCTCACAAGGCTTCGTCTCCCAGTTGGCCCCTCACTCGCACTTGCGGCCCTTCGATGCTTTCCAGCGTTTGTTGCTGAATGATTCAATGGTGGACAACCAGAACCATGGTCCAATGTTAAAGACTAGAGGGCACAGCTTCATGGCAAGAGGAGACAGGGGGAAGGATTTTACAGATGTACAGGCAGAAAACATGTTCCCGATGTTGGGGTGTCCAGAACCATGGGCCACAGTTTAAGAGGAAAGGGGTCGGCCATTTAGAACGGAGACGAGGAAACATTTTTTCTCAAAGAGAGTTGTGAGTCTGTGGAATTCTCTGCCCCAGAGGGCGGTGGAGGCCGGATCACTGGATGCTTTCAAGAGAGAGCTAGATGGGGCTCTTAAAGATATCGGAGTCAGGGGATATGGGGAGAAGGCAGGAACGGGGTACTGATTGGGGATGATCAGCCATGATCACATTGAATGGCGGTGCTGGCTCGAAGGGCCAAATGGCCTACTCCTGCACCTATTGTCTATTGTCTATTGTTTGTGCACACCAGCTTGAAAGTCCGCACCTTCAGACTCAGGAACAGCTTCTCCCCTCTGTTATCAGGCTTCTGAACGGCCCTTCCATCAGCTAAGGTTCTGTCCGATTCACCTCTACCCCATTGCGGACATTGGATTTTGTCTCTGGGTCTGATGCGCTACAATGCTGAGAACTATATTCTGACCTCTGTGATTTTAATGCTAATAATGTCATTATTAAATGGATACCAGGGATATCTAAGATGGATGCAAAGTGCTGGAGTAACTCAGCAGGACAGGCAGCATCTCTGGTGAGAAGGAACGGGTGGCTTTTCGGGTCGAGAACCTTCTTCAGACCAGGGAGATCCATATGAGCTGTAGACTCAAATACACTGAATCAAGAATTTACTTAATTCTGCTTCTGAGACAATAGCGGTGGATTAATTAAAAAAAACTATATCTCACTAATTTCCAATCATTCGAGTGGTTTAAGTATTAGTGTTCTATCAAAGGTTTACTGCAGGAATTCCATATCTTTGTGGCCTTATATATGCCTCTCGTATTTTCACTTTACAGCCCTTCCATAAGCTAGGGCACTGTCCGATTCACCTCTACCCCATTGCGGACATTGGACTTTGTCACTGGAACTGATGCGCTACAATGCTGGGAACTATATTCTGCACTCTGTATCTTCCCCTTTGCTCTACCTGTTGTATGAGAGTTACTTGTGTTTATGTGGAGTATTATCTGATTCTGTTTGCTTCTCATTCATTACAAAGCTGTTTACTGTACCTCGGCACAGGCTTAAACTTGCCTGGAGCATGTTGCGAGGAGTGTTCGTGGAGCCGCTTACAACAGGGGAGTTTATTTGCCGTTTGGTTAGGCACATGGATTTGGAGGGATATGGATGACGTGCAGGCAGAGGGGATTAGATTAGTTCATGGAGGCATCATTATTCAGCATGGACGTTGTGGGCCGAAGGGCCTGTTGCTGTGTAAGAAGGAACTGCAGGCGCTGGTTTACACTGAAGGCATACACAAAATGCAAGAGCAACTCAGCGGGGACAGGCAGCACCTCTGGAGAGAAGGATGACGTTTCGGGTCGAGACCCTTCATCAGTCTGTTCTTGTGCTGCACTCTTTTATGTCTCACGTTATAGAGCGGTGGATCTCTAAAAGAACAACATCTCTTGAGAAATAACTGGAAGTTACGTTCAACTCTCCAAGTGGCGTAAAATAAGACGATTTGATCCAACTCTGCTCGCTGTTATTAAGGACCCTCCAACAGCTACAGGTTTGGTGGAAGACCAGTCAGCGCCTCAGACCAGGGTATCCCCTTATCACCCCGAGCAGCACAGCCTGTCCCTGAGGTCCATGTCGACGCTGAATCAGTCTCAAAAGGTCGTAAATGATAGGAGTAGAATCAGGCCATTCGACCCATCAAATCTACTCTGTTGTTCAATCATGGCTGATCTATCTCTCCCTCCTAATTCCATTCTCACGCCTTCTGCCCATAACTCTGACACCCATATTAATAGTAAGATTAAATGAGAACTTACTTGTTCGAAGTTTGATCTTTATTTTATGAGGAGTTACGATGAGGGATTACGTGAAGAAGCCACGCCAGGCGCATGCTCGGCATACTTCATAGCAGCAGCGTGAAAAACACAGAACCAATAGCCGAAGTAAGATAGTAAGGCTCACACAAGACTAGAACTACTAGATGATTGTTTAGATTATGAGGGCCGGGAGCGGAGGGCACATAATCCCTCATCGTAACTCCTCATAAAATAAAGATCAAACTTCGAACAGGTAAGTTCTCATTTAATCTTACTATTTTACTTAGGAGTCACGTGAGTGACTACGTGAAGATTTTGAAGCTCTGTGATTTTCATGCCGTAGATTCATTCCATACGACACACTGCTTCAGTTGACACAGTAGTGAGTAAATAATATTATTGAACATTGCTTGAATTATGCAATAAGTATTTTAATAATAATAAAAGAAAGAAAAGTAATAACCCCTCTATCATAGGGGAAGATTACAACAAAAGATATGAATCATTACATAAAAGAAAGCAAATAATCAAACAGAACCCAACACTGCGTGTCCAAACTCTGGCACCGTGAGAACAGGTTTATTGTAAAACTTGGAAAAAGTTTCTTCTTTACACCATCCTGCGGCCTCTAAAATTTGCCCTGGTGGAGTGAGATTTAAACACATCAGTGTCTACTCCTGCTAAATCCAAAACCTGTTTTAACCATCTAGAAATAGTTTGTACTGACACTTTTTTGTATGGTTTTTTATGGGTAATAAGCATTGCTGTCTCACAACCTCGGAGACTCTTGGTTACTTCAATATATTGAGTCAGATGCTTAACCACACACAATGTTTGGTCGACAGGCTATGCTCTAAAGATTACCTTGGTTCCAGACTTCCCCGGTCTGCTTTGTTTGATTAGATCATAAACATAAAAAGTAATGTTATCTGCAGACAAATGCATACAATCTAAATGTAACATTTGCAATGTTTGTACTCTTTGTGCTGATACTAATGCCATAAGCATTACCACTTTAAATGTTAATTTCTGAAAAGACAGTGACGTAATTGGAGCCCATTGCCGAAGCAATGTGAGAAGTATACTAACATCCCAAATTTCTGTATATCTGGGTTTGGGAGGATTTTTATTAAAAATCCCTCTCATAAATCGGGATATTAATGGATGAGACCCGATAGATAGATGTTCTGAAAATTGTCATAAATAGGAAGACAAAGCACTACAAGCACTATTAATAGCACTATAACTAAGGTGCTGATCAAAATGCAACATAGCAAGGAACTCCAATACACCCGATATGTTTGCAGTATGATACGATATCTCTGACTGAATACAAAAAGCTAACCATTTCTTTATATGAGACATATATTGTTTCTTAGTGCTATCTCTCCAAGCTGACGTTATGACATCATGGTCCTATCCGACAGTCCAAGCCCTTGTAATGATCTGGTCAGAACCTGCAGATTCACAAATTAATATGATCATGCAATGGATGTTCTGTCACTGGTTGTACCAACAAATCCCTGGAGCTGGGAATCGTCATAAATGGTTCAATTATCATTCTAAACATCAATGGGAACCACGCCTGTGTAGGCCAGTTTGGAACCACCAAAACACCCGTGGCAGAGTCTAGCTCTATTTTACTGTGACATTGCATGGGCAAATGGGGGAAAAGCATAGAAAAACATATTTCCCCAATGTAGCGAGAATGCATCCAACGCTACAGCTCCTGGGTCAGGCTCCCATGACACGTATTTAGGCAACTGGTGATTTAATCAGGACGCAAACAGATCAATGTCTGGTAAACCATACCGACTGACAATTTTTTGGAAAATTTGTGGATTTAACATCCATTCTGTATTGTCTTTAAACTCCCGTGATCTGTTGTCTGCCACAACATTGTCTTTCCCTGGGAGATAGATAGCTGAAAGCCAGATATTCCTAGATACACACCAATTCCACATCTGGTTGACCAGATGATCACATGATACTGATCATACTCCACCCATCTGATTGATATATGCTACAGCTGTGGTATTGTCTACTTGTAATTGAGCATGTAAGTCCTCCATTGTAGAACAATAAGCTTTTAATCAAAAAAATGCCCCCAATAACTCCAAATAATTAATACATTATGTTTGGAGAATTAATTCCTCTTGGACAGTCCATCTACCACCACAGCTGGTGTCATTGTTCGTAGCCCCCCATCCGAGAGCACTAACATCAGTTTGCAATACCACTGTAGGTTGCTGAATAACAATGTTTTTAGTAGCTTGTGCAACATTCCCAATCCACCACTATAATTCGGCTAAAGCTTCCGTTGGCAACTGCATGGGTCTGTCAAAATGACCTGCACGTTCTTTTAGTTCTTGTGCTCTTGCCCTTTGAAGATTTTGATAATGCAAAGGACCAAACTCAACAGCGGGAAATGCTGCTACTATCTTACCAATAACCCTAGCTACTTCTCGGATGGAGGGATGAGGTTTGTCAACAAGGCAACTACATGCATTTGTAATATCCACAACTTTATCCGTTGGTAAAGTTACTGACATAGTAACTGAATTAATGACAAACCCCAAATACTCAAATTGTCTGCAATGGCTGTAGCTTAGATTTCGTTGGATGGATCAGAAACCCTAGCCTTTTCAACAGGCTTATAGTTGCTGAAACTGAATCTTCAACTGATTCCTGAGTGGCATTAACAATTAAAATATCATCAAGATAAGCCATGACAATGTGATTTTGAGCCCTTAACAATGCAAGAGCTGGTTTCAATAATTTTGTGAACAGCCTGGGAGCTGAACTTAACCCATTAGGTAATGCTTTATATTGCCACAGCTGACCCATCCAATTAAACTTCAAGTACCTACGATAATGGTGATGAATTAGCACTGAATAATACACATCTTTTAAGTCTATAGTAGCCATGTAACACCCTATGGACAACAACTCCTTTGCAGTGTTGAAGGTGTCCATTTTGAAATGTCTATACTGGACATATGAATTCAATTTTGTGAGATCCAGAATGACTCTACAACCCCCATCTTTCTTTGGCCTGGGGAAAATATTGACACACATTGTTGCGGATGATACCCCGTACTTTCAATTACCCCTTTTTTAAGTACATTTTTAACTTATTTTACCCGAGATTTTCAGGTGCAAAAACGCCAAAACCCGATTAGGTTTATCCTGTACAGGTGGATCAACTCCTTCCATAAATTCTATAATAGCACCTGACACAGTATCTAATATAAACCGATCAGATGTTATACAGTACCATTCATCATAAAACAATTGCAATCTACCACCAATCGGAGGTTCCACAACAGTTTCCTCTGTGATAGAATACAGTTTTTGTACCTCAGCAAATGACCTTGATGGTCTCCTTCTCCCAATATATGGATTGACATTGGGCTGTGATGGGTGATAATACCTTCTCACCATACCCCTGCCTCTGCTTGTTCCTGCTCCTGAATCAAACCCCCTTCTCATCCAGCCAGATTGTCTCCTTTGGCCAAATATGAAAGGTTTCAAGAGGCTGATAGTCTTTGCCTCCTCATCGATATCTTTATTTTGTTTAGGCAGGTTTTCTCCGAATAAATAATCTGGAGCTTGAACATTGCTTGATTTACACAAACCAGCAAATCTTGGGTGCAGGATGGGCTGAATGGCGATTTTTCTCATCCAATGAATCTCAAAATAAGAGTTACAAAACAATGCCAACATGTCTTTTTGGATTTTGGACATTGTGTGCCCTTCCAACTGCCTCTCAAAAGCAGTAATGCCAGCTGCAATGAACTCGAGGACCCTCTGGAATCGAACCTCCTGTCCTCGCATTGTTAAACTCATAGGTGTCCAAATACTTGGATTCACCGTTGGCTCCCTCAGTGATGCACAATTAATAGGTGTTTTATAGAGGTCTGCTGTCTCCATCATGACAGTCTCCTGGAGCTGGTGAGAAGCCAAATAATTAATGTTGGCCACCAGGTTTTCTTCCATGACCTCACCACTCCCCTCTGGTATAGCAAAGGATTGTGCTACATCCGGTACACCTGTAGTTTGACTTTTGAGCTGTGGTGGGTATTCAACACCAGAAACACCACCTTCAGGATCAGTCTCTTGCTGCCCTGGTACTCCTGAGACTTGCTCAAAGGAGACTTCCTCCAGACCTACACAAGGCTCTGGAGGTTCACATTCCCATGTTGTAAAGGCACCATAATCATGATATGGAACCCCCTCAGGGGCTGCCTGGGAATACTCTGGGTCTTTGGACCCTTGGTTAATAATTATTTGGAGCATTTTCTCCATTTGGTCCATCCTGAGCCACAGGGCTCGTCTGCCTGGTCCTGCTTCTTCTTCATCAGATTCATCTGATATTACAGGCCTAGCAGACTTCCTTTTATTTTCCCTCTCCACTGGAGTTCCCTCCGTGGCCTGTGGCTGTGGAGCGTCTTAACGCTGAACTACGGCAGGTTCAACGGCTACCGGTATCGGAACCGGCTCCGTACTAATCTGTGGTCCCGATCTTAACTGTGTTTCCACCCGGGACGCGCGCTTCCCCCGCGCCGAATTTTTCACCGTGTCCATTTTTAAACTTCCCAAACTCCTCCTGGCTATTCCAGCCAGCGTCATGGAGTTTCCACCAAGGAAATATTTTCAACCCACTTACCTGCGGGCCTGTTACCGCTGGTGGAGCTGCGATCTGCAGCCCGTTCCTTACCGACATGCGTCGACGTAATGCCGAGCATGCGCCCGGCTGGGCTTCTTCACGTAGTCACTCACGTGACTCCGAAGTAAAATCAAGAATCTATCTATCTCTGCTTTAAATATATCCACTGACTTGGCCTCCACAGCCTTCTGTGGCAAAGAGTTCCACAGATTCACCGCCCTCTGACTAAATACAGTTCTCCTCATCTCCTTCCTAAAAGAACGTCCTTTAATTCTGAGGCTGTGACCTCTAGTCCTAGACTCTCCCACTAGTGGAAACATCCTCTCCACATCCACTCTATCGAGGCCTCACAACGTCTTTTCATGGGTTCAACCTGTCAACTATTGACAACAGAACACAGCTATGAACATTGCTCTTTGCATTAATAGCAGCAAGATCAATGTAAATTCTCCCACCAGCATATGTCTGCATTTTGAGTAAATTAATATTGCTAAAAACCAAATATCTCAATATGCCAACTTAGCCGGTAAGGACATGAGCGGAAGAGCTTGTTCCATGGTGCACAGCTCTGTAAAGGCAGAATGTTTCTATGCAAGAAGACACAAGCTGGTTTACTAAAAAAGACACAGCGTACTGGAGTAACTCAGTGGGTCAGGCAGCATCTGTGGAGAACATGGATAGGAGACGTTTCACAGAGTGCTGGAGTAACTCAGCGGGTCAGGCAGCATCTGTGGAGAACATGGATAGGAGACGTTTAGGGTCGGGATCTTTCTTCATCAATGTTCTCCAGCAGTTACTCCAGCACTTTGTAGCTTTTTTATTGGTCCACCAGCATCTGCAGTTCCTTGCTTCCCCGGCTTGTCTTCACCTGGTTGGGCCGGATATTTTCCATCCTCATTGTGAACTTTCTCGGAGTTGGTTTGTCCTCCCAAATGCTTTGCCTCTCACTTCTCTAAAGTGAGTTCAACGTGTTTCTTTTCCGCCCATCTCTTCCGTTCGTTGATACCACCCCTGAAACCCACGACACCGATGAATCATCCATAAAGTTGTTAACCCTGGTAACTACATTAAAGCTTAAATCGTTGAAAAATGCCATGAGAGACTCATCTCTCAGCCCAGGTGAGCATCGTTGCACATTGCCATCCCGTCTTTAACTCCGGTCAGCTTCTCTCCTTGGTCCCCACCTACAATCTACTGTTGTTGCAGACTTGCCAATTCCCCTTGCATCCCAAGGACATTTATTTTTTTCTGTTTAGTTTGCAATCAAAAGCCATGCAAAAATCCATGCCCATTACATTAAATGCACCACCATCGACAATCGGTTTTGTTCATCCCAAAAAAGTGATTGTTCAGCTTAAACGCTTCTTAGTATGTGCATATCTATCGCACGCATCCTTTCCTAAGCAATATTTCATCATCATCGGCGGTCACTCGAAACAAGTATGACTGTCCTCTCATGGAGGACGCCTGTGTATGACTTTGTTTAACGTGGGGAGACTGGTGCACAGACAGCCACCCCACGGTCCTTGACAGATCTGGGTCAGGATCCAGTGGCATGGAGTCCAAGACGACCGGAGACCCTTTTCTGCCGCAGCCTTCATCCGCCTTCCCAGCCGTGGTGACGCTCCACTAAGGTCAGCCATCGTCCTCCGCCTGTTCCACCGTTGAGGTCTTGGTTGGATTGGCTCTTTGTCAGAGACCTCCCCCTCGACCTTACCGCCATGGGTGGCCCTACCAGGAGCATCGCTCCAGACGGCATCGCTCTCAGGATCTCAGGTCCACACGAGCTTCTCCACCACCACAAGGTGACAATCCACGGAGAAGAAATCCACGGAAAAGGCGGTTGATGAAACTTTGTCCAGTTTAGTTTTGTGCAGCCCTCCATCCCACCGAGGCCTTGCCAACCAGTGATCCCCGCACATTAACACTATCCTACACACACCAGGGACAATTTTACCATCGTGCCAAGCCAAATGACCTACAAACCTGCACGTCTTTGGAGCGTGTGATGAAACCGGAGATCACGGAGTGAACCCGCGCAGGCCAGAGGGAGAACGTACAAACTCCACACAGACAGCATCCATAGTCAGGATCGAACCGGGGTCTCTGACGCTGTGAGGCAGCAACTCCACCGCAAACCTTAGTTGTTAACCACCCACTCCCTACACACAGGGCCCAATTAACGTACACATCTTTGAGATGTGGGAGGAAACCGGAGCACCCAGAGGAAACCCACCCGGTCCCAGGGAGAACGTACAAACTCCACACAGACAGCTCCCGTGGTTGATATTGAACCATGTCTCTAGCATTGTGAGACAGAGGCTCTACCTGCTGTACCGTTCAGTGAAACCATCACAGGAGATAACTCTCTGACGTCTGATCAAAAAGCAGCAATATGCACAAATCAATTACAGCCAACCTTTACATGCACTCGAGATGTAATGGTAAATAATTAGCCATCACTTCGAATCTTGTCTGTAATTAGTTATGCAGATAAGTAATTGAAGACTGAGATCCTCCAAGTGGGATCAAATGTCACGCACACTTCAGGAGAGAGGTCGCAAGTTGTTGCTTTTCACGGAGTTTAGTTTAGTTTAGAAATACAGCGCGGAAACAGGTCCTTCGGCCAACCGAGTCCGCGCTGACCACTGATCCCCACACACTAAAACTGTCTGACACACACCAGGGACAGTTTACACTCACACCAAGCCAATTAATCTGCAAACCTGTACTTCTTTGGAAAGTGGGAGGAAACTGGAGATCTCGGAGAAAAACCCACGCAGGTCACGGGGAGAAGGTACAGTATATGTTGTGTGCGATCCATCCATCCTGGTACGTTTTCATTTGTGTCTGAATGCACGACAGTAAACCCAAAAATCAGTGCCGAGAGCTGGTCATGTTCAGCCTGATTATTGTCACGTGTACCGAGGTACAGTGAACAGTATTGTTGTGCACGCGATCCAAACAGGTCGGATAATACCATACATAAACACAGTCAAGGCAAACTCAAGGACAACAGGTAGAGCAAAGGGGGAGATACAGAGTGCAGAATATAGTTCTCAGCATTGGAGCGCATCAGTTCCAGAGACCAATGTCCGCAATAGCCTTCCATAAGCTAGGGGTACAATAACTGAATCAAAGATTACAATCGAGCCGTCCACAGTGTACAGATACATGATAAGGGAATAATGTTTAGTTCAAGGTAAAGCCAGTAAAGTCCGATCAAAGGTCGTCCAAGGGTCTCCAATGAGGTAGATAGTAGTTCAGGACTGCTCTCTGGTTGTGGTAGGATGGTTCAGTTGCCTGATAACAGCTGGGAAGAAACTGCCCCTGAATCTGGAGGTGTGCGTTTTCACACTTCTGTACCTCTTGCCCGATGGGAGAGGGGAGAAGAGGGAGTGGCCGGGGTGAGACTGGTCCGTGATGATGCTGCTGGCCTTGCCGAGGCAGCGTGAGGTGTAGATGGAGTCGATGGAAGGGAGGTTGGTTTGTGTGTGTGATGGTCTGGGCTGTGTCCACAATTCGCTGCAATTTCTTGCGGTCTGGGATGGAGCTGATCCCAAACCGTGCTGTGATGCATCGTGAGGAAATGCTTCCTACAGCGCATCTGTAGAAGGTGGTGAGAGTCGTAGGGGACGTGCCCAACTTGTCAGCAAGTAGCGACACTGTGACTTTAAGCTTGCGTATTTTCCCACTCACCTTCCTTTGCTAACAGGTGCCTGAAAAAGATCGCGGAACCCAGCTGTTATTGCGACGAGAGTTGGTGCATCCCCACAGACTTGCCGTCATGCTAGCTTCACTGGGGTTGCTCGGGTAATGCAAGGCTGCGTCCAACAAGAAACTTAATGCAAGTGCACTTAGAGTAATAATTGGAATTTTCATGGTTGAGTCGGCAAACGCTTTTAATACAGGCAGAACCCCTCAAGTAGTCAACGTGAGACAGTGGGAAATCAAAAAGATGGATGACCCTAATCTATGTATTGACATCCCTCATGGCTGAATAAATGGTGTAGTTCAGCTATATTCGCTGCTATCGATCGCCCCGCTGCTTAACATTCATGCCGTCACTCCTTGCTGTTGACCACAGAGGCAGGGGACTTGCCAGCCACAAAGGGACTCGCCACTCCCGCAGACCAACAGCAGCAGAGTAACATCATGATACGGCTTGCAGTGAAGTGCTGAAGTGCAGGGAATAAGAGAAACATCGAAAAATCCATAGCCGCTCTTGACAGCGAGAGGATGGTGTTTGAACGATTATTGGTCTTTTAAAAATTATACAGGATTTTGTTTGCAGTGTTTTGTGGAACACTTTGACTTATCCGCAAGGTATATTTCCACTTTGTTCTGCAAGATGCATTTCTTTCACCGATCGTCCGCGTGTCAGACGACGTATAGCTCCTGTCGTCGTCCAACATGTCGACAGAATTGGTGGCCGAGTGCATCGTTTCATTGTTTCCAGGGATTGCCACAAGGACGCTTCTTTCATGATCCCTATTTCTTTCATAATTAATTCTGTTTGTCAACTCGATTTTGGTTTGCAAAGATTATTTGTAAGTGGACAAAATGTTCGGTAATGTTCAGGGGTCTTAGCACTGTCACAGACTTGACCATACATTCAAGGTTTAGTTTAACTCGGCGATCCGAGCGAGTCTGCACCGAACAGCGATCTCAACCACTGTCCCAATCCAAAATAGCCAGTCACAGAGTGCTGGAGTAACTCAGCGGGTCAGGCAGCATCTGTGGAGAACATGGATAGGTGACGTTTCACCCGCTGAGTTACTCCAGCACTCTGTGAAACGTCACCTATCCATGTTCTCCACAGATGCTGCCTGACCCGCTGAGTTACTCCAGCACTCTGTGAATCATATAACCATATAACCATTACAGCACGGAAACAGGCCATCTCGGCCCTTCTAGTCCGTGCCGAACACTTACTCTCACCGAGTCCCATCTACCTGCACTCAAACCATAACCCTCCATTCTTTTCCCGTCCATATACAGACTTGTCCATACATGGTAAATGGTAGGGAATTGAGGAATGCTGTGGAACAGAGGGATCTAGGAATAACTGTGCATAGTTCCCTGAAGGTGGAATCGCATGTAGATAGGGTGGTAAAGAAAGCCTTTGGTGTGCTGGCCTTTATAAATCAGAGCATTGAATATAGGAGTAGGGAAGTAATGTTAAAATTGTACAAGGCATTGGTAAGACCAATTCTGGACTATGGTGTACAATTTTGGTCGCCTAGTTATAGGAAGGATGTCAATAAAATAGAGAGAGTACAGAGGAGATTTACTAGAATGTGGCCAGGGTTCCAGCAACTATGTTACAGAGAAAGGTTGAACAAGTTAGGTCTTTATTCTTTGGAGCGCAGAAGGTTAAGGGGGGACTTGATTGAGGTCTTTAAAATGATGAAAGGGATAGACAGAGTTGACGTGGATACGTTTTTCCCATTGAGGGTAGGGAAGATTCAAACAAGAGGGCATGACATGAGAATTAAGGGACAGAGGTTTCGGGGTAACGTGAGGGGGAACTTCTTTACTCAGAGGGTGGTGGCTGTGTGGAATGAGCTTCCAGCAGAAGTGGTGGAGGCAGGATCGATTTTAACATTTAAGAGTAAAGTGGATAGGTATATGGACGTGAAGGGAATGGAGGGGTATGGTCTGAGTGCAGGTAGATGGGACTAGGGGAAAACAAATGGTCGGCACGGACTGGAAGGGCCGAGAGGGCCTGTTTTCCGTGCTGTATTTTATATGTTATATGGTTATATGGTTATATGGTTATATGGTTATACCTATCCAATTTATTTTTAAATGATAAAATCGATCCTGCCTCCACCACTCCACTGGAAGCTCATTCCACACAGCTACCACCCTCTGAGTAAAGAAGTTCCCCCTCATGTTACCCCTAAACTTTTGTCCCTTAATTCTCATGTCATGCCCTCTTGTTTGAATCTACCCTACTCTCAATGGAAAAAAGCGTATCCACGTCAACTCTGTCTATCCCTTTCATCATTTTAAAGACCTCTATCAAGTCCCCCCTTAACCTTCTGTGCTCCAAAGAATAAAGATCTATCTTGTTCAACCTTTCTCTGTAACTTAGATGCTGAAACCCAGGCAACATTCAAGTAAATCTCCTCTGTACTCTCTGTGAAATGTCTCTTCATGCCGCATCATTCCAGCCGGTAAAAAAAAGCGTCACGTCACACCTTGTGAGTCGCACTGATTGATGCTAAAATTGCTTTTGAAAGTTCTCATAAGTTCCTTTTATAGATTAAGTGCTGGGATTGGAAAAATAACCGCGCACAGCTGAATCTGGTGAATGTAATCAGGTTTAATGGACTTGGGAGCTTGTTAGGAATTAAATAACTATTGATTTGTTGGAAAGTCCCTGTCCTTACAAAATGCCAGCGAGCGAACCCATCCAGCACATTGAATTGATGGAGCCACTTGAAGATTTCACAATCTTTTGCCTAAACCTGTATCCGTTCTATTTTGCCTGGCTACGTTGAATTTGAATATCCTTTTGGATAAGCCGGTGTGTATATATGAAAAAAAATACTAGAAACCCAATCCCACAACAGAACAGCTCTCAATGTAAGCTGAGAGGTAAATATTTATACATCACGTCAGAAGCAGGAAACAAAGTTTAGGATTTCACTATTTAAGCTGTGTGGTAAAAATAAGTCGGGAGATGTCAAATCTTAGTGGGTCTTAATCTATCAGCGGCATTATTCCATTTATCAACTCAGACTACACCTATAATTTAAGCTTCAAAATAAAAGTGGCATATTCCTCTCAGTGTTACAATCTTTCATTACTAATTGGTCTGCGGTATGGATTTGAAACTTCGATTCATGCGCAGGATCATTCCTTGCGCTGTTTATTTTCGAGGGCAAGGCATTATTTAGGCGACCGCTGGCTAGTCGGTAGCTCAGCACCGTCGTGTAACGGCTGGACGTTTACCTCATTGCTCACCCAAGATTGGCAATTCCAGGCTCGAGATTCCTCTCCGCATGTTGTCGTTGAGCCTTCGTGTCATAAGGTCATCAGTGATCGGAGCAGAATTAGGCCATTCGGCCCATCAAGTCTACTCTGCCATTTAATCACGTCTGATCGATCTCCCCCCCCAAACCCCATTCGCCCCATAACCCCTGACACCCGTGAGTCGTAGAGTGATACAGCGTGGAAACTGGCCCTTCAGCCCAACTCGCCCACACCGACCAACATCTCCCAGCTATACTAGTCCCACCTGCCTGCGTTAGGTCCCTATCCCTCCAAACCTGTCCTATCCATATAACAACCCATTGTGGAGCAGTACCACGTGGATTGACCTCAGCTCTGCCTCACAGACTGATCCCGGCAGAGTTAACCAAGTAAGCTTGGACATGGAATGCACACACCATCATCTTACTATTGGTGGTTTAAATCACAACATATTAATATCGCAAAGTGCTCGTCAAGGCTTCACTTTCGACAGACTGAACATTTATCTACCCCAGACGGTAATGATTTCTGTTGTTAAAATTAGTGGCGTGTTGTTTCTCCAGTTAAGGTTGCCCCCTTTCTCCCCCCCCCTTCCCCATTCCATTCCACCTCCACCCCAGCATTCCTTCTCTCTCCATCCCTCCCCCACCCGTCGCACCAGCTTCTCGTTCTCACCTAGCACAGCTAACAATGGCCTGTTTCCTTTATCATCGTTACTTTTTTGCATTTCCCTAACTCATTTGTTCTTAACTCTCCACATCACCGTCTATATCTCTTGTTTCCCTTTCCCCTGATTCTGAGCCTGAAGAAGGGTCTCGACCCGAAACGTCATCCATTCTTTCTCTCCAGAGATGCTGCCTGCCCTGCTGAATTGCTCCTGCTTTTTGTGTCTATCTCCCATTCCACTTCCCAATCTCCATCCCACTCCATCCCTATCCCACCCTCTGCCTTTACATTTCACTCCTCCACTTCTCTCCTTATCTGACTTCACTGCCAGCCTTTATCACCCACACCACCGGTTCACCACACACCCCCTCACCTGGATCCACCCATCACTTGCCAGGCTCTGTCCTGACCCCCACCTCTTGTCCAGTATTCTCCCCCCAGTAAAATCAGTCTGATGAAGGTCCTGACCCACATTGTCACCTGGGTTACAACACAGTCAAGGCCAAACTCCAGTACAGCACGTAGGGCAAAGGGGAAGATACAGAGTGCAGAATGTAGTTCTCAGCATCGTAGCGCATCAGTTCCACAGACATAGAAACATAGACAATAGGTGCAGGAGTAGGCCATTCGGCCCTTCGAGCCAGCTCCGCCATTCAATGTGATCATGGCTGATCATCCCCAATCAGTACCCCGTTCCTGCCTTCTCCCCATATCCCCTGACTCTGCTACCTTTAAGAGCTTTAAGGTTATGGGGAGAAGGCAGGAGAATGGGATTTGGAGTGCGAGATCAGCCATGATTGAATGGTGGAGTAGACTCGATGGGCCGAATGGCGTAATTCTACTCCTATATCTTGTGAACTTGTGACTCACTGGCCTAAAGTGCCTGTTTCCATGCTGTATCTCCAAACTGAACCAAACTAAACCTATAGCTGAAATTTGTTTCGCAGATCTAAAAATATACCCATGTTTATGTGACAATGTTTTGAGGACAGGCGGTTCTAAACAGCAGAAGATTGCTCTTGATCATTGCTATCCGTGGATGATAAAATTAGGTCAGTGGAGAGAGGCAGAGTAAAATTAGACTGAGCATCTGCAAAATAGTTTGCACGAACAAGGAGGCAATGAATTTATCCCTTGGTTACTTCCACTCGAGTATTAAAGCAATAAAATAATTATTAACTTCAGATGCTGAATTAGGGATGAATGTAAAATGTAAATTATATTGGTATGGGCCTGTCCCACTTGCGTGAGGCCCACCGTAAAATGGAGGAGCAGCACCTCATATTTCCCAGTTTACGCCCCACCGGTATGAACATTGACTTCTCCAATTTCAGGTAGTCCCTGCTGTCTCCCTCCTTCCCCTCCCCTTCCCAGCTCTCCCACAGCCCACTGTCTCTGCCTCTTCCTTTCTTCTCCCCAGCCCCCCCCCCCCCACCCTCACTTCAGTCTGAAGAAGGGTCTCAACCCGAAACGTCACCAATTCCTTCGCTCCATAGATGCTGCCTCACCCGCTGAGTTTCTCCAGCATTTTTGTCAACCACAGCTCCAATGATATGGGTTTGTACCTGATCTCCAGAGCTTTAAGGTGGAGTTAAACCGCAGAGAAACAGGTCCTTCAGCCCAACTAATCCACACCAATTTAGATGCCCCATCAAAATAACAAAAGCTGTTTCATGACCTCCTGTGTCGTATGCTCAATGTCCCGTGCCAATGCAGGCATGCATTCCATAAACATGAAGTGTTTAATAAGACCACAAACAGAAATAGTATTGGGTAGGCTAATGGGACTGGAGGACGATAAATCCCCTGGGCCTGATGGTCTGCATCCCAGGGTCCTCAGGGAGGTGGCTCTAGAAATAGTGGACGCATTGGTGATCATTTTCCAATGTTCAATAGATTCAGGATCAGTTCCTGTGGATTGGAGGATAGCTAATGTTATCCCACTTTTCAAGAAAGGAGCAAGAGAGAAAACGGGGAATTACAGGCCAGTTAGCCTGACTTCGGTGGTGGGAAAGATGCTGGAGTCAATTATTAAAGAGGTAATAATGGAGCATTTGGATAGCAGTAAAAGGATTAGTCCAAGTCAACATGGATTTATGAAAGGGAAATCATGCTTGACTAATCTTCTGGAATTTTTTGAGGATGTGACAAGTGAAATGGATGAAGGGGTGCCAGTGGATGTAGTGTATCTAGACTTTCAGAAAGCCTTTGATAAGGTCCCACACGGGATACTGGTGACTAAAATTATAGCACATGGTATTGGGGGTAGGTGTTGACATTGATGGAAAATTGGTTGGCAGACCAGAAGCAAAGAGTAGGAGTGAACGGGTCCTTTTCAGAATGGCAGGCAGTGGCGAGTGGAGTGCCGCAAGGCTCGGTGTTGGGGCCGCAACTGTTTACCATATATATTAATCATTTGGAAGAGGGAATTATGAGCAACACTGGCAAGTTTGCAGATGACACAAAGCTGGGTGGCAGTGTGAGCTGTGAAGAGGATGTTAGGAGGTTGCAGGGGGACCTGGACAAGTTGAGTGAGTGGGCAGATGCGTGGCAGATGCAGTATAATATAGTTAAATGTGAAGTTATCCACTTTGGCAGCAAAAACAAGGGGGCAGATTATTATCTCAATGGGGTTAGGTTAGGTAAGGGGGAGGTACAGCGAGACCTGGGTGTCCTTGTACACCGGTCATTGAAAGTTGGCGTGCAGGTACAGCAGGCAGTGAAGAAAGCTAATGGAATGTTGGCCTTCATAACAAGAGGATTTCAGTATAGGAGTAGAGAGGTTCGTCTACAGTTGTATAGGGCTCTGGTGAGACCACATCTGGAGTATTGTGTACCGTTTTGGTCTCCTAATTTGAGGAAAGACATCCTTGTGATTGAGGCAGTGCAGCGTAGGTTCATGAGATTGATCCCTGGGATGGCGGGACTGTCATATGAGGAAAGATTGAAAAGACTAGGAATACTGATTGTATTCACTGGAGTTTAGAAGGATGAGGGGATATCTTATAGAAACATATAAAATTATAAAAGGACTGGACAAGCTAGATGCAGGAAAAATGTTCCCAATGTTGGGCGAGTCCAGAACCAGGGGCCACAGAATAAAGGGGAGGTCATTTAAGACTGAGCTGAGAAAAACTTTTTTACCCAGAGAGTTGTGAATTTATGGAATTCCCTGCCACAGAGGGCAGTGGAGGCCAAATCACTGGATGGATTTAAGAGAGAGTTGGATAGAGCTCTCAGGGCTAGTGGAGTCAAGGGATATGGGGAGAAGGCAGGCACGGGTTATTGATAGCAGACGATCATCCATGATTACAATGAATGGCGGTGCTGGCTCGAAGGGCCGAATGGCCTCCTCCTGCACCTATTTTCTATGTTTCTATTTTCTATGTTTCTATGTTAAAAGGACTGTCCATGTTCGGCAAAGTCCAGTTGCATTTGCATTTCGAGGGCGGTCATTCACTTTGAGTTTATGGGCTGGGAGGGATTGAAGACAGATGGTTCCTCTCAGAAACACCCTGCAGTTCTTTCATCTAAACCATTAATTCATCTGTTCAGATGGATACATTTGTGCATGTAAACCGAAATGAATATGAATTAGATTTTTAATAACCCTGTACATTTGCATTCTTAGTAATACTTACATGGTTCTAGCTGATTAAAATGAATAATTTAGATAATTAACATATGGTTATTCTGTTGCCTTTAATATGCTGATGATCTCAACACTTTGGTCTGAAGTCAATTGGATTCAGAAAACTTAATGCTTGCTTGAAGTTAGAATGGTCCTGTCCAATGAGGTTGGCAATTATTTGTTATTATAGTTTTGTTTAATTTTCAGTTTAGAGGTACAGCGTGAAAACAGGCCCTTCGGCCCGTCAGGTCCACACCGACCAGCGATCCCCGCACACTGACACTTTCCTACACACACTATGGACAATTTTACAAGCCAATTAAACCTACAAACCTGCGCATTTTTGGTAAAATGTTCCCAATGTTGGGCGAGTCCAGAACCAGGGGCCACAGTCTTAGAATAAAGGGGAGGTCATTTAAGACTGAGGTGAGAAAAAAACTTTTCACCCAGAGAGTTGTGAATTTGTGGAATTCCCTGCCACAGAGGGCAGTGAAGGCCAAATCACTGGATGGATTTAAGAGAGAGTTGGATAGTGCTCTAGGGGCTGGTGGAGTCAAGGGATATGGGGAGAAGGCAGGCACGGGTTATTGATAGCGGACGATCAGCCGTGATCAAAATGAATGACGGTGCTGGCTCGAAGGGCCGAATGGCCTCCTCCTGCACCTATTTTCTATGTTTCTATGTTTCTAAGTCTCTTTAGAGTGCGGGAGAAAACAGGAGCACCCGGAGAAAACCCATGCAGGTCACGGGGAGAACGTACAAACTCCGTACAGCCAGCGCCCCTGTTTGGGATCGAACGCGGGTCTCTGGCGCTGTGAGGCAGCGACTCCACCCGCTGCGCCACCGTGCCGGTTTCAGAGGAAAAGCCATCCGAATCCTCTACCAGTATTTTGTAAAACATGACTCCAATTGCTCTAATCAATGGCCAATGCATATCCCAGTGGTCTGACATGACAGGAAAACCTTTATGTTGAAGCGATGTTTGATATTTAGATGGTGTTACTGGTAATCAATCTGTTTTAGGTTCGATTACTGGAGGTAAACTGTTCTCTTCATGCCCAAATAGCTGGAGGTCAGCCAGCACAGGAGGTAAACGCTGCCATCGGATTCTTGCAATGAATATCAATCAAGTTCGACCTCTAATGATCCGGCTGGCCTTATTGCCACACCAGCGAGAAATGTCTGGGGCTTTAAACCCGTCATCTTAAAGCAATGTTAACCCAGTCATAGACTCACAGAGTGATACTTTTTAAGCTTCAGTAATATTTTTGTACTATTCAAATTCCAAGAAATTTGGAAATCTCATTTGTAACTTGGTGCCAGGACCTTCGGTCCAACTTGCCCACACTGGCCAACATGTCCCAGCTACACTAGTCCCACCTGCCAGCGTTTGGCCCATATCCCTCCAAACCTGTCCTATACATGTACCTGTCTTTAACTGTTTCTTAAGCGTTGGGATAGTCTCTGCCCCAACTACATCCTCTGGCAGCTCGTTCCATACACCCACCACCCTCTATGTGAAAAAGCAACCCCTCAGATTCCTATTAAATCTTTTCCACTTCACCTTGAACCTATGTCCTCTTGTCCTTGATGCCCCTGCACTGGGAAGAGACTGTGCGTCTACCCAATCTATTCCTCTCATGATCTTATCCACCTCTGTAAGATCACCCCTCATCCTCCTGCGCTCTACATCTTACTAGATCTTCATCACATCCTGAAAATCTTGAAACACTTTGCTCCTTCTTGCGAATGAAACACAAATAAGTCTGTGGAATTCTCTGCCTCAGAGGGCAGTGGAGGCGGGTTCTCTGGATACTTTCACGAGAGAGCTAGATAGGGCTCTTAAAAATAGCGGAGTCAGGGGATATGGGGAGAAGGCAGGAACGGGGTACTGATTGGGGATGATCGGCCATGATCACATTGGATGGCGGTGCTGGCTCAAAGGGCCGAATGGCCTCTTCCTGCACCTATTGTCTATAAACCAAAGGATTAGTTAGATCTCAAGCCTGGTGTTGAGCAGCCAGGTTGTTGGCTCAGCGTCAATGTCTGCCCGGCCCTGAGCTCCATTTGGTGGGTGGTAGAGCGGGGGGGGGGGGGAGAAGGGATGAGTGTCTCTTGTAACTTTGTTGTCGATATTGTGGCTACACCTTTGCATGCACCTGGGTAATGGGACAATGAAGCATCATCACCTTCTATCCCCTCCTGGTGGTCTACCTGTTCCAACCGCTGCTTTACAGTGGGGAGGCGGGTGGGAACGAGCTCTGGAGCTCCAGCTGACAAAAACCCACCAGTGGACAAGTCACAGATGGGAAGGGAGTGTCCTTACAACATCCTCCGGGATTTGCCTCCCCTGCGATGATGCGGGTGCCACTTGGAGGCAGACACAGAGTGCTGGAGTAACTCAGCGGGTCAGGCAGCATCTCTGGAGAGACATCTCTTGCGTCGTCTGGCAGTAAATGGGGGAGATGGGAAACAAATGACATGTTTATACACTTCCTCGCTATTCACTGGAGGACACTGACAACCTGCTCCCCCCCACCCCCCCCCTCCACCCGGGGTCAGACAAGGAAAGGAAAGCCATTGACTGGACGTTTAATGGTATTAATCCTTTATTCTCACCTTTTAATGCATGCTGGACGTGGGACAGGATGTGGCTCAGAACACAGCACCTGAGCAAGCCGTAATCTTTAACAAGTCTATAACTGTCACTAGATGATGGAGGAGTGGTGGTCCAAGTCCAAGAACACAGCGGGACAACGAGTGCTGGAGTAACTCAGCGGGTCAGGCAGCATCTGTGGAGAACATGGATAGGTGACGTTTCACAGCGGGTCAGGCAGCATCTGTGGAGAACATGGACAGACAATGTTTCGGGTCATTGTCGATAGTCTTTAGCTTCAGTCAGTCTGAAGAAGGGTCCCAACCAGAAATACCGTTTGCCCATTCCCTCCACAGTTGCTGCCTGACCCAAACTCTCACTCACACTCACACACAAATTCTCATACACAACCACACACACACTTACACACACTCGCACACGCACTCACTCTCACTCTCTTGCACTCTCACACACAATCCATCTTCCGATGGAGTAACTCAGCGGGTCAGGCAGCATCTGTGGAGAACATGGATAGGTGACGTTTGTGGTCGGAACCCTTCTTCAGACCTATCTACCCGTCAATGGGAGGTTGTTGGTGTGTATGATGTTAATGTGCTGGTGGAGGCCCCTCCTGGCCTACTGGCTGGAAGGGCCGAATGGCCTACACCTGCGCCTATTGTCTATTGTCTATTGTCTAATCACCACCACTTTACCCTTCATAACGTTCCACGTCTCACTCACATTGTTCTGATCACAGGATTTGTACTTTCTTATTCTTCTACCGATTCCCAACTTCTGTGAAGGAATCACTGCCGGGAAAGCGTATATTTTATCCTCTGGGTTGCAACAATATGCAAATAGTGTTTTTAAAAAATGCCTGAGTTCCCAGCCCGGTGAAATTGCTGGATTCTGCAATTATTTAGTTTGATTATGGTAATGAGCAACTGTGAAAATCCGAAAGATATGGTCTGACAATGAGATCACTGTCTATGACATTGATTTAATACCTATAGTCTGCCCAGAGTCTGCGCTTTGTATTGTTACTGTACATATTCCAATGCCATATGGTGCAATAAAATGACTATATCAGATATTTATTATGATGCTAACATGACTTTAAGGTAAAACAAACTCCTGCTTCCATCAGCAAAGGTTCACAATGACACAAACTGCACGGTGGTGCAGAGGTAGGAGCAGTGCCTCACAGCGCCGGAGACCCGGGCTCGATCCCGGCCGTGGACGCTGTCTGTGTGTGCGTGGAGTTTGCACGCTCTCCCTGTCACCGCCTGCGTTTCCTCCGGGTGCTCCGGTTTCCTCCAAGATCCCAAAGACGTGCGGGTTTGTAGGGCAATCGGCCCTCTGTACTTTGACCCCAGTGTGCAGGGAGTGGATGAGAGAGTGGGACGGGCCTGTTTCCGTATGCTGTACCATGAAGCAAAATCAGACTGATCTAAACTGTCAGCATCGCTTCCACCGATATAATACCACACATCGGTGTCTTGTCACTGAGAGATCTTTGCCAACATTGCAATGGCAAGCTTTATAAAATCATTCTCGTGGCTGGTTTGAGCCTTTAGAGATACAGCAAGGAAACAGGCCCTTCGGCCCACCGAGTCCGTGCCGACCAGCGACACACTAACACTACCCTACACACACTAGGAACAATTTACATTTTTACTCATGCTAATTAACCTACAAACCTGCACGTCTTCGGAGTGTGGGAGGAAACTGGAGCACCGGGAGAAAACCCACGCAGGTCACGGGGAGAACGTACAAACTCTGTACAGACAGCACCCGTGGTCAGGATCGAACCCGGGTCTCCGGCGCTGTGAGGCAGCAGCTCTACCCGCTGTGCCACCGTGCCGCCTTGTTGTTGAGTTGCTGAATGTTGTACATGCTTGTACTTCAGTTAGTGGCGGGCTGTAACCGGATCACCTTCCACTGGTGAGGTGCTGGATGGGAGAAATGGTCATGTGTAAATGAATGGTATAGATCTTAGGAAAGTACAGCACAGGAACAGGCCCTTCAGCCCACACTGTCAGTGCCGAACATAACGGCAGGAAAACGCTCTAGAATGTCCAGCACCTCCTTGACGTTCTTCAAGATATCGAGTCATAGAGTCATTCAGCCCAAACCGTTCGGCCCAACTTGCCCACACCAACCAACATACCCCATCTACATTTGTCCCACCTGTCCCTGTTTGGCTCGCATCCCTCAAAACCTGTCCTATCCATGTACCTGTCCAAATGCTTCTTATACATTGGGATAGTCCCAGCCTCAACTACCTCCTCTGGCAGCTCGTTCCTTACACCCACCCCCCTTTGTGTAAAAAGAGATGCCCCTCAGGCTCTTCTTCAAATCTTTCCCCAATTCATCTCCATTGACTGTCTCAAATTCCCCACAGTGAAAACAGTGGAGAAATACTCATCAAGGATCTTGCTCCTCTCCTGTAGCTCCGCACTTAGATGACTGCTTCAGTTTGGCGGGACTGTCATATGCTGATAGAATGGAGCGGCTGGGCGTGTACTCTGGAACTTAGAAGGATGAGAGGGGATCTTATTGAAACATATAAGATTATTAAGCTGTTTGGACATGCTAGAGGCAGGAAACATGTTCCCGATGTTGGGGGAGTCCAGAACCAGGGGCCACAGTTTAAGTATAAAGGGAAAGCCATTTAGAACGGAGACGAGGAAACACTTTTTCACACAGAGAGTGGTGAGTCTGTGGAATTCTCTGCCTCAGAGAATGGTGGAGGCGGGTTCTCTGGATACTTTCAAGAGAGAGCTAGATAGGGCTCCTGAAGATAACGGAGTCAGGGGATATGGGGAGGAGGCAGGAACGGGGTACTGATTGGGGATGATCAGCCATGATCACGTTGAATGGCAGTGCGGGCTTGAAGGGCCGAATGGCCTACTCCTGCACCTATTATCTATTGTCTATTTCTGAGCGGCTCTATTCCCTCTCGAGTTTTCCTCTTTCTCTTAATATACTTGGAATTCTCAATCAATGGCTGTATTTTTCCGCTGATTGGAACCGATGCTGCCTCAACTGTTGATGACTGGAGAACAGAGCTATTACCCGACAGTGAAGGTAAATTACTCCTTTTATGTTTTCGCAAGACATTATCCCAATCATGAAGCGGAATATGCAAATCTTTTTCCTGTTGTGCAGTAGTCAGCCACTCTCTTGTTCCCAAGGGTCTCGTCCCGAAACGTCACCTATTTCTTCGCTCCAGAGATGCTGAGCTACTCCAGCTTTTTGTGTCTGTCTTCGGTTTAAACCAGCATCTGCAGTTCCTTCCTACACCTCCGGTTCCCCCTGTCAGACGGCCATTAATCTTCATTATTCACCAGCCTCTCGGTTGCACACTCATCTCACACACACATGTGCACACACACGCGCACACGCACACACACGCTCTCACACACATGCACACACGCACACACTCATGCACGCGCACACACACACACGTTCACGCTCACGCTCACACTCACACTCACGCTCACACACACACTATTCCGGTTCTTTCACAAGAGAAATTGTTCCTGCTTCTTGTAATGTTTAAGAAAAAACTGCAGATGCTGGAAAAAATCGAAGGTAGCCAAAAATGCTGGAGAAACTCAACGGGTGAGGTAGCATCTATGGAGCAAAGGAATAGGCGACGTTTCGGGTTTAGACTCTTCTTGAGACTGGTTTGCAGGGAAAATTAGGTCCCAAACTGAAGAAGGTCTTCAGGCTGAAGAATGGTCCTGAAACATCACCTATTCCTTCGCTCCATAGATGCTGCCTCACCCGCTGAGTTTCTCCAGCATTTTTGTCTATCCCTCATTCTTAAACTATGACCCCTACACATAGATTTAGGGATATGTATACAAAGATCATTGGATGATAATGAAGTATTACAAAATCATTCGAAGTGAGAAAATAATAATTTGCTCTCTATCTCGAAGTGAGAAAATAGAGTGGATGTGGAGAAAATTCTAGGAGTCGCTCCTGACAACTTGTTCTATTTGAATCGCATTATGTGAAGGTTGCAAGCCCCCAGAGGGTGTTAAGTTTCTGGAAAGGTCTGGATCCGAAAACGTCGCTCCATTAGATGACCCGTTGAGCATTTTTGCTCAACCTTCTGATGTTTTCCTGGGATTTGTTTGTGCGGAGGCCTAAAAAAACCAATATGACTTGATGGGGTGAAATGGCCAACTTGCAGCTCTGTGAGCACACTCGTGGAGTACTATTTATTTTGATATCGCCACAAATCACACACTCGCCATCTGCAGGCAAACAATAATAGCATACATAGTCCCCAATTCAGTGGCAGCGTAGGTTTTACAAGGTAATTCCCGGGATGGCGGGGACTGTCATATGCTCAGAAGGCTTGTACACCCTGGAGTTTTATCCATATAAGATTGTTAAGGGGTTTGGGACACGCTAGAGGCAGGAAACATGTTCCCGATGTTGGGGGAGTCAAGAACCAGGGGCCACAGTTTAAGAATAAGGGGTAAGACATTTAGAATGGAGACGAGGAAACACTTTTTCACACAGAGAGTTGTGAGTCTGTAGAATTCTCTGCCTCAGAGGGCAGTGGAGGCCGGTTCTCTGGATACTTTCAAGACAGAGCTAGATAGGCTCTTCAAGATAGCAGAGTCAAGGGAATATGGGGAGAAGGCAGGAACGGGGTACTGATTGTGGATGATCAGCCGTGATCACATTGAATGGCGGTGCTGGCTTGAAGGGCTGAATGGCCTACTCCAGCACCTATTGGGTATTGACCAGCAATCCCCGCACGCTAACGTTGTCCTATACACTTATTGGGGCCAATTTACAATTTATACCAAGGCCAATTAACCTACAAACCTGCACGTCTTTAGAGTGTGGGTGGAAACCGGAGCACGTGGAGAAAACCCACGCAGGTCACGGGGAGAACGTACAAACTCCGTACAGACAGCGCCTATAGTCGGAATCAAACCCGGGTCTCTGGCGCTGTGAGCGCTGTAAGGCAGCAACGCTACTGCTGCGCCACCGTGCCGTCCTTTTGGACGGGTGCAAGGATGGGAGTTTCGAGGAGTGAGGGCCAAATGCAGATAAATGGGATTAGCTTAGATGGGACATCATGAACATGTTGGGCTGAAGGGCCTGTTTCCGTGCTGTGTGACTCTACCTATGACTCTCAGACAGAGGTGACAATCTCAGATGAATTCACTTTCGCTATCGGTATGTCAATAAGATTTTCTATATATAATCTTTCATGAGGATGTAGCCAGGACTTGAAGTGGTTGAGGTCGGGCAGACTGGGACTTTATTTGGGGAATAGATAGGGTGAATGCAGGGAATCAAGATCCAGGGGACATAGGTTTATGGTGAGAGGGGAAAGATTTAATATGAACCTGAGGGACAATCTCTTCACTCAGAGGCTGGTGGGTATATGGAACGGACTTAGATGAGGCAGTTGAAGCATTTGGACGAATACATGGATAGGGAAGGTTTAGAGAGATAAAGGTCAAATATGGGCAAATGGACAAGTTTAGGGGCGGCACGGTGGCGCAGCGGGTAGAGTCGCTGCCTCACAGCGACAGGGACCTGGGTTCGATCCTGACTACGGGTGCTGTCCGTACGTTCTCCCTGTGACCTGCGTGGGTTTTCTCCGGGTGCTCCGGTTTCCTCCCACTCTCCAACGATGTACCACCAGTTTGTGGTTAATTTGCTTGGTACACTTATTATCATTTACACAGTGTAAATGTGCGGGGATCGCTGGTCAGCACGGACTCGGTGGGCCGAAGGGCCTGTTTCCATGCTGCATCTCTGAACTAAACTAAACGTGGTGGGGAATTTTGGTCGGAATAGATGAGTTGGGCCGAAGGGCCTGCTTCCATGCTCTTTAACTCTATAACTCATGAATCTAAAGGGCCTGTCCCACTGTACGAGGTAATTCAAGAGTTCTCCCGACTTCTCCCGATTCGAGCTCGTGTAATGTCCGTAGGGGCTCGTACGAGTAAAAACGAACACATTTTTTCATCACAAGTATTTTATTACTCGTGGACATTTTTCACAGTGTTGAAAAAACGTCACGAGTTTGCCAGATTTCCCGAGTACCTACCGTTACACGTACGGGCCGCTACGTGACATCCACAAACTCCTACGTACCCGCTACATACATTACACAAACTCGAATCAGGGGAGAACTCTTGAATTACCTCATACAGTGGGACAGGCCTTTTACACAGAGGCGACAAGCTAAATAGATTTCAGTTCTGTGTAACTATATTAATATTTATTTATGTGTATAATTTTCAAGAATAGTTGATCCATCAATGTAACTTATAAATATGCTTCTCAAATTATAACTCCTCTTCTGCCAGGCTGTCTGGCAGCGATCAGCTGGAACCCCGTTGGTTGCCTTTGAAATTTATAATTTATTCCACATTTTTACATTTTTGGATTTCTTCTTATCTTTGCAAAGTGGGCATTAATTTTTTATCAAGTGCTTACGCTTGTTGGCCCTGGCACCTTCCGCACTTTGAGGCTTTGGGGGTTGGGGAGAGCAGTTCTCTGGATACTTTCAAGAGAGAGCTAGATAGGGCTCTTAAACATAGCGGAGTCAGGGGATGTGGGGAGAAGGCAGGAACGGGGTACTGATTGGGGATGATCAGCCGTGATCACCTTGAATGGCGGTGCTGGCTCGAAGGGCCGAATGGCCTACTCCTGCACCTATTGTCTATTGTCTATTGTCTTATGGGGAGAGGGCAGAAAAATGGGATTAGGAGGCAGAGATCAGCCATGATTGAATGGCAGAGTAGATGCGACGGGCCGAATGTCCTAATTCTACTCCTATAACTTGTGAACTTGTGAACTCTGGTAGTTGGTATGCTGTGGTGGGGGGGGGGGGCGTATAAGCTTTGTTGCAACTGTCCAAAGCTGTGCTTCAATCACACACGCACAGCGCAGTGGTTGTTTCTGGGCACGGAGCCTCGGGAAGGCCATATTGATTTTGGAGTTGGTGCCACAGCAATAACCCAGAATGACACCAAGCTAATGGGCCTTAAAATACGAGGTCAGGTGGCACAGAGAACACAGGAGCAGAGAAACCAAATGGCTGATTCATTGGGTCATTCAAATGATTAAGGACCTTGAGTAGGGAAGAAGTTAACTTCTGGACCACTGAGTGAAGTGTCAGAATTCGGCGAGCAGGGTATTCATTACCACACGCCGGTTCATTGCCTGTTTCATGCATGCTGGTGATTTATAACAGTGTGGCACGATGGCGCAGTGGTAGAGTTGCTGCCTCACAGCGCCGGAGACCCGGGATCGATCCTGACTACGGGTGCTGTTCGTACGGAGTTTGCACGCTCTCCCCGTGACCTGCGTGGGTTTTCTCCGAGATCTTCGGTTTCCTCCCACACTCCAAAGACGTACAGGTTTGTCGGTTAAATATAGACACAAAAGGCTGGCGTAATTCAGACAGTCTGAAGAAGGGTCTCGACCTGAAATGTCCTGACCTGTACACGTGATAATGACGAAAGCATTGAAAACGCTGAAGGTGATAGCTCAGCTCGACAAAGGAAAGATATTGTCAAGCTTAAAAGGGTTCGGATGTTGCCAGGACTAGAGGGTGTGAGCTACAGGGAGAGGTTGAGCAGGCTGGGTCTCTATTCCTTGGAGCGCAGGAGGATGAGGGGTGATCTTCGAGAGGTGTATAAAATCATGAGAGGAATAGATCAGGTAGAGTCTCTTGCCCAGAGTAGGAGAATTGAGGACCAGAGGACATAGGTTCAAGGTGAAGGGGAAAAGAATTAATAGGAATCCGAGGGGTAACTTTTCACCCAAAGGGAGGTGGGTGTACGGAACGAGCTGCCACAGGAGGTAGTTGAGGCTGGGACTATCCCATCATTTAAGAAACAGACATGTACATGGATAGGACGGGTTTGGAGGGATATGGACCAAGCGCAGGCAGGTGGGACTAGTGTAGCTGGGACATTGTTGGCCGGTGTGGGCAAGTTGGGCCGCAGGGCCTGTTTCCACACTGTATCAGTCTGTGACTAAAGATCAACCAAACTCCCCCTGAATGCGCGGGTAGAGAGTCTGTTTTAGTTTGATGACTCAATGTTAAATTGAAGACAGTTGCTCAAGTTTGTCTTAGTAAAGATGCAACGCCAGCACTCTTAATAATTCAGAAGTCACTTCATCGGCCAATGCATTGAATAGCTTGATCACCCTTGGAACGTCTTTCTTTTCAAGAGAATCATTTGTTCCTTAATACTCAGATTACATGAAGTCTTTGTGGTTTTAGAATGGAGATGAGGAGGAATTTCTTTAGCCAGAGGGTGGTGAATCAGTGGAGGCCAAGTCACTGGGTATTTTTAAAGCGAAGAATGAGAGGTTCTTGATAGGTCAAGGTGTAACAGTTTACAAGGAGAAAACGCTTGGACAGGTGGATGAACAGGGAAGGTTTAGAAGGATATGGGCCAAACGTAGGCAGGTGGAACTAGTGTAGATGGGGCATGTTGGGCTGAAGGGCCTGTTTCCACCTGGTCTGATTCCATGACTCTATAAGGCAGGGATAAATAGATCAGCCACAATCAAATGGCAGAGCAGACTCTCGATGGAGCCGAATGGCCTGATTCTGCTGAAGATAAGACACAAAAGGCTGGATTAACTCAGCGGGACAGGCAGCATCTCTGGTTAGAAGGAATGGGTGACGTTTTGGGTCGAGACCCTTCTTCAGACTGCTCCCTCTGTGTGGGAAGAAACATTAGCCTAATTCTGCTTCTGTGTCTTCTGCTCTTATAAATGATGGAATAATTCAAATCCTTCAATAGACAATAGGTGCAGCAGTAGGCCATTCGGCCCTTCGAGCCAGCACCGCCATTCAATATGATCATGGCTGATCATCCCCAATCAGTACCCCGTTCCTGCCTTCTCCACATGTCCCCTGACTCCGCTATCTTTAAGAGCTCTATCTGGCTCTCTCTTGAAAGTATCCAGAGAACCTGCCTCCATCGCCATCTGAGGCAGGGAATTCCACAGACTTACAACTCTCTGTGAGAAAATTAGTGTATTTTATATTACATTCTCAAACACCAAGGGAAATGTTTAAAAGCTGAAGAACTTTTCTCATTTTCCACTGAATACAGAGTTTGGACTCTGACTTTCCAATGGTCAACAATCAAAGCTAGATGACAGGAGAACAGTTGACCATGAAATTGGTCCCCACTCTCAAAACAAGATTCTCTTTCCACCAAACACACTGGGAATAAAATATTTTAACAGGTTAACATCTCCAGTCCTCAGCAAAACTGCAGGAAATTATAAGCCTGAGATATTTTGGTTTTAAGACAATTAAGCACTTTTTTGAACATCTGTCAAATACCACGGTGGAGGCTTGGAGCACCAATTGAGTTGCCGTTTTTTGTTATGAAGAGTTACAGTTTACTTTGGGCTTTGGAGATACAGCACGGAAACAGGCCGTTCAGCCCACTTAGTCCATGCCGTCCAGCGATGACCCCGTACATCTAACACTATCCTACCCACTTGGGACAATTTACAATTTTGAGAAGCCAATTAACCCCCCAACCCCCCCCCACAAAACCCGCAAGTCTTCGGGATGTGGGAGGAAACCGGAGCACCCGGAGAAAAGCCACGTGGTCGCAGGGAGAACGTACAAACTCCGTACAGACAGTGGGCCGAAGGGCCGGTATCCGTGCTGTATCTCTAAACTAAACTAAACTGAACGAGCAGATCCAGGATTACAAAGAAAAGGTTCAAATTGCTGGTGTACCTCAGCGGGTCAGGCAGCAGGTCTGGTGAACACGGATAGCTGATGTTTCAGGTCCGGGCCCTTCTTATAATTTCACTTTGGTTCCTCAATAAATGCACCAATTTTTCTTCATACCCGGATTAGACAATAGACAATAGGTGCAGGAGTAGGCCATTCGGCCCTTCGAGCCAGCACCACCATTCAATGTGATCATGGCTGATCATCCCCAATCAGTACCCCGTTCCTGCCTTCTCCCCATATCCTGCCCTCTGAGGCAGACAATTCCACAGACTCACCACTCTCTGTGTGAAAAAAGATATTTATTAATAACAGTGGGATCTGCAATAAGTTTCTGATTGCAATTAAATGTTACGGTTTCTTGTAGTGGTAGAAAATGGTCCTGTTTTATTCCAAACATTCCAACAGACTTGACACTGTTTATGCATCTTGAGATGCCAGGAATTGCTGTTGAATATTCTAATTGACAGGAAATGTTATTGATGGATTTCTCATAATTAAGCCGCATAAATCTATGTTAAATGATGTAAGTCTCTTCCAAATATAATTTACTTCTGACACGAGAAGGTCTAATGCTTCTGAAGATTAAAGATTGCACATCCGAGCCGACCCTTAACTGGGGGAATGATACTCATCATTTGTTGGTGTAGTTTAGTTAATTTAGTTTAGTTTAGGAGGCACACTGGGGCGCGGGAAACAGGCCCTTCAGTCCACGAACCCGCGCGTACGACCAGCGATCCCCTCACCACTAACACGATCCTACACGCACTAGGGACTATACCAAGCCAATTAGCCTGTACAAACCTGTGACGTCTTTGTAGAGATGGGGGTGGAACGAGCAGATAATCGGGAGAAAACCCACGCAGGTCACGGGAGGAATGTGCAAACCTCGGTACAGACAGAGAACCCCGAAGTGGGGGGTTCCGGGGGGGATTCGCTTCCCCCCGCTGGTCTCCGGCGCTGTGAGCGCTGTAAGGGCTGAGCAACTCACGCACGCTGCGCCACATTTCATGTTTATTGTTCTTAGGTGGACGTCTAACGCGGGTCGCCGGTTTGTCGGTAGCTTGCCGTTGGAATTAGGGACTGTCGGATAGGTGCTTGGTTGTGTGGAGACAGTTTGTCATAGGGTGGGGGCTCGGTTCGCAGTCGCAGCAGCAGTCGCGAAAAAAACTCGCCAAGTGGGACAGACCTCCTGCACTGTTTCACCGCAACAGTCCAGTGATTCAAGATCTTTATTGCCAAGTGTACCGAGGTACAGTGAAATGCTTTGTTTCACACACAACCCGGTACAATTACGCAGCAGACATCATTCGGCGACATGTCGCGGGGTGACGCCTGTTTGGTGATGAGTTGTTCCTTTAGCTGGTCGCTGCCGGATTTTCAACGTGTTGAAAAATTTCGGTGACCTGCTGCAACTATGACGGGTGCCGGCAGTCACTGAAAAAAATCGGGTAAGTGAGAAGGACCCTTCACTCTTCCATTTGTACTTGTGTTTTCACCTATGATGTTGTCTAATTTGTTTGGATAGCATACAAAATGAAGCTTTCCCTGTACCTTAGAGCAGGTGACAATAATAAACTTGTAGCAAGGAACTGCAGATGCTGCTTTACACTGAAGATAGACACAAGAAGCCTGATAACAGAGGGGGAGAAGCTGTCCCTGAGTCTGGTGGTGCGCGCTTTCAAGCTTCTGTACTTACTGCCGGACGGGAGCGGGGAGAAGGAGGAATGACCGGGGTGGGACAGGGACAAGTCTTTGCTTACGTTGGCTGATTTACTGAGCTGGTATGAAGTGGAGATGGAGTCAGTGGTGGGGAGTGTGACGGACTGGGCCACATCTACAATTCCCTGCACATGGACAACTTGTATCAGGAGATGCGGGACGTGATGTACAGGGCGCTCAGGGCCATCGGTCGATCGTTCTCAAGGTCCACAGACCCGGCTGAATCAAGGTAACATTTAATTCATTAAAAATTAAACTCCCTGTTGATCTGTATGAAATCACAGGGAGATTCTGCTGAGCAACACTTTCAAAATCCACTCTGGTTGATATTTGATGTGCAAGTGTACTGCTCTTTGGAAATGTTCCAGATCACGTCACCGCTGCTCTCGGTTGTCAGCTGCCTACATCAGTGTGAGCAGGCGCAGGCTGGGGAGTGGCAATCGCTTCCCAACACCTCCGCTCGGTTCGCAATAACCAACCTGATCTCCCGGTGGCTCAGCACTTCAACTCCCCTCCATTCCGATCCGACCCTTTCTGCCCTGGGCCTCTCCATGGCAGAGCGAGTCCCACCGTAAATTGGAGGAGCAGCATATTTCGCTTGGGTTGTTTACACCCCAGCGGTATGAACATTGACTTCTCCAATTTCAGGTAATCCTTGCTCTCTCATCCCTCTCCCCCCCTTCCCAGCTCTCCACAGCCCACTGTCCTCCGCCTTTCCTTTCTTCTTCCCCCCTCCCCCCATCCCCACATCAGTCTGAAGAAGGGTCTCGACCCGAAACGTCACCTATTCCTTTGCTCCATAGATGCTGCCTCACCCGCTGAGTTTCTCCAGCACATTTATCGACCTGTATCGGTACTGACATCGATTCTTTGAAATGAAACTTTGTGTAGCTGCTGCACAGCTCCAGGGAATCCACATGTACGGAACGATCCCATCTCTCAGCGTCCAAAGCCCATCTATTGACCCACCCTAACCTCACAACCAAGGCAACAACCTTCACACAAGGGGCTGGGAAAACTGGGGAAATGCTTCTTTTCCAGTTAAATACCAGTCCAATTTTCAAGTGTAATAAAATAATTCAGAATTCAGTCCAGACCCATCAGGCAGAATATTGAGTATCATAAGTTCATAAGTGATAAGAGCAGAATTAGGCCATTCGGCCCATCAAGTCTACTCCGCAATTCAAACATGGCTGAACTATCTCTCCCTCCTCAAGAACCAGGGGCCACAGTTTAAGAATAAGGGACAAGTCATTTAGAACGGAGATGAGGAAAAACACTTTTCACCCAGAGAGTTTTGAGTCTGTGGAATTCTCTTCCTTAGAAGGCAGTGGAGGCCGGTTCTCTGGATGCTTTCAAGAGAGAGTTAGAGCTGTTCAAGATAGCGGAGTCAAGGGATATGGGGAGAAGGCAGGAACAGGGTACTACACTGATTGGGGATGATCAGCCATGATCACAGTGAATGGCGGTGCTGGCTCGAATGGGGCTGAATGGCCTACTCCTGCACCTATTCTCTATTGTCTATTGAATCTATCTATCTCTGCCTTAAAAAAAGATTCATGGATTCAGTTTCTTCTCAGCTGTTATCAGGTAAATGACGCATCCTACTAATGACTAGATTGTCCTGACCTCGCATCTAGCTCATTACGGACCATCAGACTATCTTTAATCAGGTTTACTGGGCTGTACCAACGCTGTAAGCGTTAGTCCCTTTATTCTGTATTATACACTGTGGACGGCTCGATTGGAATCATGTATTGTCTTTCCACTGACTGGATAGCACGCAACATAAAAAGTTTTCATTGTACCTTGGTATACGTGACACTAAACTAAGGAAGGTTTTCAAAAACAGTCATTAAATTAAAAGTCGAATATCTATTTCATTTTAGTTGTATTTTCATAAACAAAAGATATGGAATAACAATGTTTTGCTGTGTTTAAGAAAGAACTGCAGATGCTGGGAAAATCGAAGGTAGACAAAAATGCTGGAGAAACTCAGCGGGTGAGGCAGCATCTATGGAGCGAAGGAATAGGTGGCGTTTCGGGTCGAGACCATTCCGGCTCAGTGGGTGAGGCAGCCCGAAACGTCACCTATTCCTTCGCTCTATAGATGCTGCCTCACCCGCTGAGTTTCTCCAGCATTTTTGTCTACCTGTTATTTTTGCCTTTGTCACTTTCTCTGGTTTTGCGCTGTTGAGCACAAAAGCAAATTTTAAAACAATTTGAGAGGTTCATAAGTTATGAAGATGCTTCTAAAAAGTGACAGGTTCAGAGAAACAGGCCCTTCAGCCCACCGACTCCATGCCGACCATCGATCACCCGTTCACACGAGTTCTGTGTGATCCCACTCTCTCATCCATTCCCAACACATTAGGGCCAATTAACCTACAATCCCTGTAGATCTTTAGGGTTTGGGAGGAAACCCAAGCTGCCGGAGAAAGCCCACGCAGGTCGCAGGGAGAACGTGCAAACTCCACACGAACAGCACCCCAGGTCAGGATCAAGCCCAGGTCTCTGGCATTGCGAGGCAGCAGCTCTACCCGCTGCGTCACCGTGCCGCCACTCTTAATGCTAATGTTTGCCTCTCCACAGTGAGGGAGAGCTGTTTTGTGAGGCTGTTTTCACAGCCATTTAACAGCCGGTTGCAAAGGTCTTTCTCGGCAACGTATAAATGGGATGGTTAGTTTACAGAAGTTGCTGCAGTCAGCCAGGTTCATAAATGAAGAACGATTAGACCTTTTGCTCAGATCAATAGTGCTGGAAGAACAATTCAAAGATATCGTGTGTAGGTAAATTGACCTGCTGAGATGGAGAAACAAGCGATTCAATTCTGGAGTCTGAAGAAGGGTCTCGACCCGAAACGTCACCCATCCCTTCTCCCCAGAGACGCTGCCTGTCCCGCTGAGTCACTCCAGCATTTTGTGTCTGCCTTTGATTTAATTATTTTTTATCTTTGGGTGCGGTTTGAATTACGTGGGCACGATCTTGGATTCCATGAAACACCTTCAGCAACATCCTTTTCACTTCATGGGAGCACGTGGACAGGTAAACTGCATAGGAAAGGTGAGAGGCTGGCAGGGACAAGTCGGGCCGAGTGAACAAACTCATCGGGAAGGCCGGCTCCGACCTGCGGGTGGAGTTCATCCGGGACAATACAGCTCACCCCCTCCGTGACACACTGGTCAACCTGAGGGGCACCTTCAGCAACAGACTGGTCCCACCAAGATGCAGCACAGAACGCCACAGGAGATCCTTCTTCCCCGTGGCTATCAGACCGTACAACTCCTCCCCCTTGTGTCGTGGGGTAGACTGGGACTGACTGGCCCCCCCCTCCAATCTTTGCACATCCCCAAACCTTCCCACACGTCCCTTTAATTACATGTTTCATGTATCTTGTGCTTGTGAGACTGTTGGCAGATCAATTTCCCTCCTGGGATAAACAAAGTTCTATCGTGCCGTATTGTATCTGACGATGCTGGCTGGCTTTTGACCCAGCGCCTCCTGCAGGCAGTGTCCACTGCTCTCTGCCGCTCCTTCATTCCTGGGCATTGAGGAAGGACATTCTTGCTATTGAGGGAGTGCAGCGTAGGTTCACAAGGTTAATTCCCGGGATGGCGGGACTGTCATACGCTGAGAGAATGGAGCGGCTGGGCTTGTACACTCTGGACTTTCGAAGGAAGAGAGGGGATCTTATTGAAACATATAAGATTATTAAGGGTTTGGACTCGCTAGAGGCAGGAAACATGTTCCCGATGTTGGGGGTGTCCAGAACCAGGGGCCACAATTTAAGAATAAGGGGTACGCCATTTAGAACATAGATGAGGAAACACCTTTTCTCACAGAGAGTTGTGAGTCTGTGGAATTCTCTGCCTCAGAGGGCGGTGGAGGCCGGTTCTCTGGATACTTTTAAGAGAGAGCTAGATAGGGCTGTTATAGATAGCGGAGTCAGGGGATATGGGGAGAAGGCCGGAACGGGGTACTGATTGGGGATGATCAGCCATGATCACATTGAATGGCGGTGCTGGCTCGAAGGACCGAAGGGCCGAATGGCCTACTCCTGCACCTATTATCAATATGCTCTCTACTGTACACCCATAAAGGTTTACTAAGTATTAAGTGACATGCAGAATCTCCTCAATCTCCGAAGGAAGTAGAGGCATTGATGATACCTGTTCCTGCGCTTTATTGAACTTTTTCCTATTTTTTTTTTTTTTTTTCCTCCGTTATATACAATGTTCACATATTCACATATTCTGTTGTGCCGTGTCATTGTCCCGTCCGGGTCATATGAAAATAAAACACTCTTGTCTCTTGATCTCTGAATTCTAAAGACGAGTTCATTCATATTGCTGGCAATGAGGGAGAGGTTAGAGAAACAGAGAACTGCAGATGCTGGTTTATACCAAAAATGGACACAGGGTGCTGGAGTGACTCAACGGGCCAGGCAGCATCTCTGGAGAAAGAGGCTGGTGGCGCATCAGGTTGGGAGACGTTTCCAGACCTGAAAGGTCACCCGTCCTTTTTCTGCAAGAACGTGTTTTTATTTTGGGGGGGAGCAACATGGTGGCGCAGCAGTTGAATCACTGCCTTCCTTACGGAGGTTCGATCCTGACTATGCTGCACATTCTCCCTGTGACTGTGTGGGCTTCCTCCCACACGCCAAAGATGTACAGCTTTGTAGGTCGATTGGCTCCAGTTAGAATTGTAAATTGCCCCTAGTTAGCGCTAGTGTAACGGGGATCACTGGTCAACGTACACTCGATGGGCTGAAGGGCCTGTTTATGCGCTGTATCTCTAAAGTCTAATGATTAGCTCTTTCGTTTCGCTGATATTGAGGGAAAGATTGTAGAAACTAAGAACTGCAGGTGCTGGTTGATACCAAAGATAGACGCAAATGCTGGAGTAAACGCTGGTTCAATCCAGGATCAATCCCGACTACGGCTGCTGTCTGTATGACTGCTGTCTATACAAAATGTAGAGAAATAGGTGCAGGAGCAGGCCATTCAGCCCTTCGAACCAGCACCGCCATTCAATATGATCATGGCTGATCATCTAAAATCAGATATGCTTTTTCCCCATAATCCCTCGATTCCTTTTGCCCTAAGAGCTAAATCTCTGGGTGGAAACATTTTGGGTGAATTTTTTTTTAAATGTTTTAATTTATTTTTATTTTGTCCTTGCTCGATGTGACGTGCCGTCTATTGACAACCGCGCGTATATTTGCAACCTCGACATTTCATGGAGCTGGCTCGGCATCTAATTACATTAAAGAATTCTCCTGTACAGCATTCACAGAAGCAAATGGGCAGCTTTTAATTAATTGGTTATGCTTGCAAGAGATTGCGACATCACGTTTCGGACATAATGATGTAGATAGATTCTGTAAAAACAAACTGATTGGAAGGACATTTATTTCATCTTGAAAAAACCTTGCATGTTTCAAATAGTTTACTTTAGACATGTGGCATGGACACAGGCCATTCAGCCCACTGAGCCCACACTGACCATCGATCACCAGTTTATTGTCACGTGTACCGAGGTACAGTGAAAAGCTTTTGTTGCCTGCAAACCAGTCAGTGGAAAGACGATACGTGATTACAATCGAGCCATTTACATGATAACAGAGTCTGAAGAAGGGTCTCGACCCGAAACGCACCCATTCCTTCTCTCCAGCGATGCTGCCTGTCCCGCTGAGTTACTCCAGCTTTTTGTGTCTATGTTAAGAGAATAGTTCTATGTCGTCCCATTTTCTCATCCACTTCCTACCTACCGTACTAGGACAATTTACAGAAGCCAATTAGCCTACAAACCTGCACGTCTTTGGGATGTGGGAGAAAACCAATGTGATCATAGGGAGGAAGTCAAAAGCGCTGGAGAAACTCAGCGGGTGCAGCAGTATCTATGGAGCGAAGGAGATAGGCAACGTTTCGGGTTGAGACCATTCTTCAGACGGGAGAAGCGTGCAAACTCCACACACACAGACACGGCAGCCGAGGTCAGGATCGAGCCTGGGTCACTAGCGCTGTGAGGCAGCAGCTCTACCCGCTGCGCCACCGTGCTGCCCAACGCCACGTGAAAAAGTAGCAAACAGCACATCAAAACACGAGTTTCCTTTGCTGAATAGCAATCAGGTTCACAAAACAAGTGGAAGATTTGCAGGGCCACTTGTAGTGAGCAGTTGATAAGTATCTTACAACGGCATCAGCGGGGACAACTTTAGCGATGCACTCAACCACGGCCCCCATTCAATCCCCTCCATCCCCCTCCATGCAGCAAAACCTGAACCGTCTCAGCGGCTTCATACAGAACACGCGCAGAATATTTTACACTCATCTCTGTGAGAAGTCTCCAAATAATGCCTGTCCTGCACAAGGGGAGATTCTAGTTCCGAGTTTAATTGTTTGGTTTAGTCTATTGTCACGTGTGCCGAGGTACAGTGAAAAGCTTTTGTTGCGTGCTAACCAGTCAGCGGAAAGACAATACATGATTACAATCGAGCCGTCCACAGTGTACAGATACATGATACTAGAATAACGCTTAGTGCAAGGTAAAGCCAGTAAAGTCTGATCAAAGGTAATCCGAGGGTCTCCAATGAGGTAGATAGTAGTTCAGGACCACTCTCTGGTTGTGGTAGGATGGTTCAGTTGCCTGATAACAGCTGGGAAGAAACTGTCCCTGAATCTGGAGGTGTGCGTTTTCACACTTCTGTACCTCTTGCCCGATGGGAGAGGGAGTGGCCGGGGCGAGACCGGTCTGTGATGATGCTGCTGGCCTTGCCGAGGCAGCGTGAGGTATAGATGGAGTCAGTGGAAGGGAGGTTGGTTTGCGTGGTGGTCCGGGCTGCGTCTAATATTCGCTGCAATATTTTGTGGTCCCAAATGTATCGAAACGCTGAGGTAAAAATTAGGAAGTAACTGCAGGTGCTGGTTTACAAAGACACAAGACCCAAAGTGTTGGAGTAACGAGAATGATCCCGGGGATGAGTGGGTTAACATATGATGAGCATTTGACGGCGCTGGGCCTGTACTCGCTGGAGGTTAGAAGGATGAGGGGACACCTCTTTGAAAATTACCGAACAGTGAAAGGTCTGGATAGAGTGTATGTGGAGAGGACGTTTCCACTAGTGGAAGAGTCTAGGACTAGAGGTCACAGCCTCAGAAGTAAAGGACGTTCTTTTCGGAAAGAGATGAGGAGAAATGTCTTTAGTCAGAGGGTGGTGAATCTGTGGAATTCTTTGCCACAGACGGCCGTGGAGACCAAGTCAGTGGATGTTTTTAAGGCAGAGATGGACACATTCTTGATTAGTGCGGGTGTCAGAGGTTATGGGGAGAAGGCAGGAGAATGGGGTTAGGAGGGAGAGATAGATCATCCGTGATTGAATGGCGGAGTAGACATGATGGGCCGAATGGCCGAATTCCGCTCCTATGACATGAACTTTTGAACTCAGCAGGTCAGGCAGCATCTTTGGAGCACATGGATAGGTGACGTTTCGGGTCGGGACACTTCTTCCGACTGAAGCTATTGTAAGCTATTTCTGGACATGCACTCTATATAGCCATGTGCTTGCATTGTGAAGTTGAAGTCAGTATACCAAGCAATAACTGCTGCTCAGGAATCTCCCTCCCTCCCTCTCTTTCTCTCTCTTCTGCCCCCTCTCTCTCGCTCTCTGTCCCTTTCTCCCTCTCTGTCTCTCTCTCTCTCTCTTTCTCCCTCTGTCTCTCTCCCTCTCTTCCCCTCCCATCTCTCCCCTCTCTCTCTCTTCCTCTCTCCTCTTTCTCTCCCCTTTCTCTCTCTCTCTGTCTCTCTCCCTCTCTTCCCCTCTCTCTCTCCAGAGATGCCTTTGACCCACTGCGTTACCACAGCACCGTGTGTCGCTTGGTTTTGAGGTACTAGTGCACTTGGGCCAGTTGTCCAGCCTAGATACCGGCAGATGCTAGAAGCGAGAGGTCCACAGGGTGGAGAACAGATCTCCACGTCAGCTGAAGGGCAGAGGTGAGCTGATGGCATTGTTTGTGCCCACAGTCTATCCAGGAGGTGGTGATGGTCTGCGTTAAAACTCTGCGTCTCACTCTGCATTCTTTTTTAAAGCAGAGATAGATAGATTCTTGATTAGTGCGGGTGTCAGGGGTTAGTGGGGAGAAGGAAGGAGAATGGGGTTGGGAAGGAGAGATAGATCAGCCATGATTGAATGACGGAGTCTGCATTAATGATAGTGGGCAGGTACTGGGACACTACTCGCTGGAGTTTAGAAGGTTGAGAGTGGACCTCATTGAACCTTACAGAATAGTGAAAGGCCTGGATAGAGTGGATGTGGAGAGGATGTTTCCACTGGTGGGAGAGTCTAAGACCAGAGGTCACAGCCTCAGAATTAAAGGGCGCTCTTTTAGAAAGGAGGTGAGGAGAAACTTCTTTAGTCAGAGGGCGGTGAATCTGTGGAACTCATTGCCACAGGGGGCTGTGGAGGCCAAGTCAGTGGATATTTTTAAGGCATTAACAAGCTCTTGATTAGAACGGGTGTCAAGGGTTATGGGGAGAAGACGGGACTTGATGGGCTGAATGGCCTCATTCTGCTCCTATCACATGAGTTTATGCCTCTCGCGGGTGGCATCATTGAGGTGTGTTTTGGGCTGGGGCATGTGGGGAAACCATCAACCCTACAGGAGTAGGGGGTGGACAGATGGTAATGTGGTCATGGAGAATGGCACGGTGAGGCTGGAGGTAACTCAGACCTTCAGTGAACCCAAAGCATCATTTGGGGTGCAAGTAGTCTCACCCCGGCCACTCCCTCTTCTCCCCTCTCCCATCGGGCAAAAGGTACAGAAGTGTGAAAACGCACAGCTTCAGATTCAGGGACAGTTTCTTCCCAGCTGTTATCAGGCAACTGAACCATCCTACCACAACCAGAGAGCGGTCCTGAACTCTCATCTACCTCCTTGGAGACCCTCGGACTGTCCTTGGAGACCATCGGACTGTCCTTGACTGGACTTTACTATCTTGCACAATGTTATTCCCTCTCTCCTGTATCTGTACACTGTGTGGACGGCCTGATTGTAATCATGTGTTGTCTATCCGCTGACTGGATAGCGCGCAACAAAACGTTTTCACTGTACCCCGGTACACGTGACAATAAATGGCCAGGGTGGTGTGGGTCAGGGTGGTGTGGGTCAGGGTGGTGTGGGTCAGGGTGGTGTGGGTCGGGGTGGTGTGGGTCGGGGTGGTGTGGGTCAGGGTGGTGTGGGTCAGGGTGGTGTGGGTCGGGGTGGTGTGGGTCGGGGTGGTGTGGGTCGGGGTGGTGTGGGTCGGGGTGGTGTGGGTCGGGGTGGTGTGGGTCGGGGTGGTGTGGGTCGGGGTGGTGTGGGTCAGGGTGGTGTGGGTCGGGGTGGTGTGGGTCAGGGTGGTGTGGGTCAGGGTGGTGTGGGTCTGAGATGAGAGCGTGGTCAAGGTGGTGTGGGTCAGGGTGGTGTGGGTCAGGGTGGTGTGGGTCAGGGTGGTGTGGGTCTCTGATGATGCTGGCTACATTTTTGAGGTAGCGCCACCTATCAACCCATGTCTTTCAGGGAAAACAGGGTTGTCAGACAGTCATCTCATGAGCAAATAACAACTATTATTTTGTTAATGCGTGGAGATCAAAATCAGGGTTCTTCAGTCTGAAGAAGGGTCTTGACCCGAAACGTCATCCATTCTTTCTCTCCAGAGATGCTGCCTGTCCCGCAGAGTTGCTCCAGCATTTTGTATCTATCTTCGGTGTAAACCAGCATCTCCAGTTCCTTCCTACACAGGCTCAAAATCACATTGGAGATGAGCCTTCTTCTTATCGAGTCCACACACAAGATTAGAAGTTGTTAAAGAAGGAACTGCAGATGCTGGAAAATCGAGGGTACACAAAATGCTGGAGAAACTCAGCGGGTGCAGCAGCATCTAAGGAGCGAAGGAGATAGGCGACGTTTCGGGTCGAGACCCTTCTTCAGACTGACGAAGGGTTTTGGTCCGAAACATTACCTATCTCCTTTGCTCCATAGATGCTGCTGCACCCGCTGAGTTTCTCCAGCATTTTGTGTACCCAACATCTCGGCGTCTGCACACAACGGAGTCTGTCTTGTCGCTTCTTGTGCTTCCTGTGTGTGTTGGGGGAAAGATTGGTGGAAACAGGCCCGCGATCAACGTGAACGCTCGTTCCTTGACCCCAGAGATGAGTATTGAGTATTGCATTGTTGTTCATATTTTTGGAGTCATGGATTCTCCTGCAAGCATAATTCTGGCTGGTGAATCAGGCAAGAACAAGAGCATAGTGTTGTCGGACTCTGGATTAATTCTGTTTTCAACGGCACAGCGTGTTTTATGTTCTTACTGATGTGAGAAGTAATCTCTTGGCAATGTCCGTGAGGACACTTTGTTTCCAATGTAGTCTAACCAACTCAGAAAGCATGATAGCGAGATGAGTGTAAAGCCATAGCTAGTCAGGCAGATGTTTGTCCTCCTAATTAACCCATATGCAATAAAGGAGGATCACAAAGCTGTTCGATTCAGTTTGATGCAGTCACGAAAAAACTGTTTAGGGAGGAACTGCAGATGCTGGTTTGCACCGAAGATAGACACAAAATGTTGGAGTAACTCAACGGGACAGGCAGCATCTCTGGAGAGAAGGAATTGGTGACCTTTCGGGTCGAGACCCTTCTTCAGAACTCAGTCTGAATCAGGGTCTCGAACCTGAAACATCACCCATTCCTTCTGTAGACACAAAATGCTGGAGTAACTCAGCGAGACAGGCAGCATCGCTGGAGAGGAGGAACGGATGACGTTTTGGGTCGAGACCCTTCTTCTGACTAGGCAGGGGAAAAAGTAAATAAGGATTGTGCTAATGTGGTGAAAGGGAACCGCAGACAAAGTCTAACCGCAGAGACACGGAATGCAGCACTAACGGCATCCACATTTCAGGAACGTCATTGATGATGTCACAGCAACGCCCATCGTAACAGAAAACTGGATCTGCTGTCTAAGTTAGACTTGTGGAGAATCATTTTATTCTGGAACCAAGACTTAGTTTGTTACCTGATTCATTCTCTCTGTAACCTCCGTTCTGTAGTCAAGACCTCGTTTTACTGTTCATCAAGTTTCTGTGTAATCTTGTCAGCTGAGAATGTAAAAACTGTATCAAAGTCATGCTGAGGAGATCAGCTTTGACCGGTCTCCCGGTTTTAATAAATCTCCCGTTACTTCAACACCAACTCCCCGTGGCCTTTCCATTTGCTTCTACAGATGGATTGGGCTGAAGGGCCTTCTTCTCGACCCAAAACATCACCCGTTCCTTCTCTCCAGTGATGCATGCCTGTCCCGCTGAGTTACTCCAGCATTTAGTGTCCAGGTAAATCTGTCTGTGGGCCTTGCGATAATGGATTTCTGAAACAAACAGGGTGTGCCGTTTGATGAAACACAAAGCTGACGGCTCTCCCTGTAAAACTCCCCCCAACTCTGTATCTGAATCACCACATTTGTCATTTGCATCGTAACACCATGGACACAAGCTCAGTCACACATAAAGCACTCAACCAGCCAACTCATCCATGCAATAAATGAATAAATAACACTGTACCACTCACTTTATGTGAGTGTGGTATGACACGGAGGATAATGTATTGCAAACACATTTTAATACAGTATCTTGAGCTGTGCTTCATCCTTTCCTTTGAAGATTATGAATTACTGCAAGACCAAGTCATTGGAGCTAATTCCGCTAACAAGGGGTCATTTTCACTTGGCCTATCGGTCTGGAGTTGGTGTTATTGGTCCTGCCACTCAATAGAAACAAAAATCAAGTGCGCTGCAGCTGAACTGACGCTGGGTTTTATGTGCGTTGGCCCGTTAACCTTCCTTCACTTGCACCCGTTTGCTCCGTTTTATTTATGAGGTTTGTCCCTTTTGTTTGGATGTTTGAGTTGAAGCGTATCCTTCATTGCATCCCTTGTCGATGCCTTAGCACATGCTTTTAGCTCAGTTTAAGGTAGACAAGAATACTGGAGAAACTCAGCGGGTGAGGCAGCATCGAGGGAACGAAGGAATAGGTGAAGGGTCTCAAACCGAAACATCACCTATTCCTTTACTCTTGATGGAAATTGGGCAACCTTCTACAGATGCACCATAGAAAGCACACGGCGTCACTGTTTGGTTTGGCCACAACTCTACCCACGGCCATAAGGAATTGCAGAGAGCTGGGGGGGGGGGGGGGCGGGAAGAAGAAAGGAAGAGGCGGAGACAGTGGGCTGTGGGAGAGATGGGAACGGGAGGGAAAAGAGGGAGAAAGCAGGGACTACCTGAAATTGGAGGTGAATGTTCATACCGCTGGGGTGTAAACTCCCCAAGTGAAATATGAGGTGCTGCTCCTCCAATTTACGGTGGGCCTCACTCTGGCCATGGTGGAGGCCCAGGACAGAAAGGTCGGATTGGGAATGGGAGGGGGAGTTGAAGTGCTGAGCCACCAGGAGATCGGGTTGGTTATTGCGAACCGAGCGGAGGTGTTGGGCGAAGCGATCGCCGAGCCTGCGCCTGGTCTCACTGATGTAGAGCAGCTGACACCGAGAGCAGCGGTGACGTGATCTGGAACATTTCCAACGAGCAGTACACTTGCACATCAAATATCAACTGGAGTGGATTTTGAAAGTGTTGCTCAGTAGAATCTCCCTGTGATTTCATACAGATCAACAGGGAGTTTAATTTTTAATGAATTAAATGTTACCTTGATTCAGCCGGGTCTGTGGACCTTGGGAACGATCGACCGATGGCCCTGAGCGCCCTGTACATCACGTCCCACATCTCCTGATACAAGTTGTCCATGTGCAGGGAATTGTAGATGTGGCCCAGTCCGTCACACAGAGAGAATGGAGCGGCTGGGCTTATACACTCTGGAGTTTAGAAGGATGAGAGGATATCTTATTAAAACATATAAGATTATTAAGGGTTTGGACACGCTAGAGGCAGGAAACATGTTCCCGATGTTGGGGGAGTCCAGAACCAGGGGCCACAGTTTAAGAATAAGGGGTAAGCCATTGAGAACAGAGATGAGGAAACACTTTTTCACGCAGAGAGTGGTGAGTCTGTGGAATTCTCTGCCTCAGAGGGCGGTGGAGGCCGGTTCTCTGGATACTTCCAAGAGAGATACTTGCTAGATAGGGCTCTTAAAGATAGCGGAGTCAGGGGATATGGGGAGAAGGCAGGAACGGGGTACTGATTGGGGATGATCAGCCATGATCACATTGAATGGCGGTGCTGGCTCGAAGGGCCGAATGGCCTACTCCTGCACCTATTGTCTAGACCACACTCCCCACCACTGTCTCCATCTACACTTCATGCTGCTTTAGTAAAGCACCCAACATAATCAAGGACCATTCCCATTCACACTCCAATCATTCCCTCCTCTTCCCACTCCCATCCGGCACAAGATACATACCACCAGAGTCAGGAACAGCCTCCCTGCTGTTATTGGAGTACTGAACAGTCCTCGCATCTGTGTAGCAAGGAACTGCAGATGCTGCTTTAAACTGAAGATAGACACAAAATGCTGGAGGAACTCAGCGGGACAGGCAGCATCTCTGGAGAGAAGGAATGGGTGACGTTTCATCTCAAGACCCTTCTTCAGGCTGAGAGTCAGGGGGGGGGAAGGGAAACGAATGATATAGTGGATGATGTAGAGAGATGTGGAACAAATGAACAAATATCTTACATCACCGTCCGTATCTCTCGTTTCCCTTTCCCCTAACTCCATTCTGAAGAAGGGTCTCGACCATTCCTTCTCTCCAGAGAGAGTACAGACTTTGACCACCGTCGATATTGCTTGCATCCAGCCTAACTGGGGAAAGCATGGAGGCAGCATCGCCAACATGCCAAACGGGAAGAACACCGCTTCAATTCATACTCTAAGCACCAACCATTCATCAGCAAATACTTTCTGTTGACATTTTCTCTTGATTTGTAGGGCAGTAGCTTCTTACATTTGTACAAGAGGGAATCTGTTAACATCAGCAGTGTCATTACAAACTTGACACCATCCCCCTCAAGATAGAAAACCACCACGTTCTCCACCTATCTCTGTTTCTCTCCCTGGCCCACCGCTTCCATCATTGTCATGATCACAGCTAACCATTCCCCACAGCAAGTCCCTTCCATAAGCATAAATAGATAACCAAACGCAATAGCTGAAACCCTTTAGCACATTGCCATACGCGTTGTTTCGGAATTGTAACGTGTCCAGTACCATTTACTCTGTCATGCTTAGTAGCTGAAGACCACAGCGAGCTCATCCCTTTTCCATTGAAGTTGAATATATTTGGAGGACAAACAGTCGGCTGGATATTGGTTTACAGAAAAGCAGTTGCTGTATTTTTGAAGTGAGAGTTTCATTGTCCTGCTGTCGGTCCACATGACAATGAGTCCTGACTCTTGGCACTTCTAACGTGACCTGCATGTTTAACAATCGTGCTTAGCGACTGGATGACATAAGCAAATGTATTCTGTAGGAATTGAACTACAGATGCTGGTTTAAACCGAAGATAGATGCAAAAAGCTGGAGTAACTCAACGAGACAGGTAGCATCTCTGGAGAAACATAATAGGTTGAAGAAGGGTCTCGACCTAAATTGTCACCTATTCCTTTTCTCCAGAGATGCTGCCTGACCCGCTGAGATACTCCAGCTTTTTTGTGTCTATATTAGAATATTTATCGGTTTAGACGTAGAGTTTAGTTATTGTATTATAAATGAAAATGTTCCCAAAATTGGGTATTTGTGGGAAGAAAATATTATCGTTCAGCTAATGCAGTTTAATTGTTAATGCATGTGTAGTGAGGTAGAGGTGAGCGTATGGAAGGCACATGAAGTCAGGGCCAAATTTCACTTTTTAGTTTTAGTTTTTAGTGTTAGAGATACAGCGCGGAAACAGGCCCTTCGGCCCACCGGGCCCGCCCGCGCCGACCAGCGATCCCCCCACGCTAACACCCACCAGGGACAATTTTTACTTTTACACCAAGCATTAGACAATAGACAATAGGTGCAGGAGTAGGCCATTCGGCCCTTCGAGCCAGCACCACCATTCAACGTGATCATGGCTGATCATCCACAATCAGTACCCCGTTCCTGCCTTCTCCCCATATTCCCTGACTCCGCTATCTTTAAGAGCCCTCTCTAGCTCTCTCTTGAAAGTATCCAGAGAACGGAGGCAGAGAATTCCACAGACTCACAACTCTCTGTGAGAAAAAGTGTTTCCTCATCTCCGTTCTAAATGGCTTACCCCTCATCCTTAAACTGTGACCCCTGGTTCTGGACTCCCCCAACATCGGGAACATGTTTCCTGCCTCTAGTGTGTCCATACCCTTAATAATCTTATATGTTTCAATAAGATCCCCTCTCATCCTTCTAAACACCAAGCCAATTAACCTACAAACCTGCACGTCTTTGGAGTGTGGGAGGAAACCGAAGATCTTGGAGAAAACGCACGCAGGTCACGGGGAGAACGTACAAACTCCGTACAGACAGCAACCGTGGTCGGGATCGAAACCGGGGTCTCTGGCGCTGTGAGCGCTGTACGGCGGCAACTCTACCGCTGCATCACAGCACAGAGTATAAGGGAGTCACAGAGTGATGCAGTGTGGGAACAGGCCCTTCAGCCTAACTTGCCCACACCGGCCAACATGTCCCATCTACACTAACCCCACCTACCTGCGTTTGGTCCATATCCCTCTAAACCTGTCTATGCGTGTACCTGTCTAAATGTTCCTTAATTTTTTCCTAAATGTTTCTTAAATGTGGCAATAGTCCCAGCTTCAACTACCTCCTCTGGCAGCTCATTGCATCCACCTACCACCCTCTACATGAAAAAGTACCCCGCCATATTGGTATTAAATCGTACCTTCACCCTGTGTCCTCAAAGGCTATAAAGACATGGAACAGCCACAGTAACCAGTTGTAGCAGAACTTTCATACTTTATGCACTTGAATGTCTGGAAATTAGTGAAAGAGAGGTTTTTAATTTATCTACCACAAAAGCAGATGTAAATAAATCCTCATGTAGGAAGGAACTGCAGATGCTGGTTTAAACTGAAGACAGACACAAAGTGCTGGAGCAACTCAGCGGGACGGGCAGCATCTCTGGAGAGAGGGAACGGGTGACCTTTCCGGGTCGAGACCCTTCTTTTCAGCCCGAAATGTCGGAGACGTTGCAGAAATGTCGGAGACGTTGCACTTGGAACGATTAAGGCTTGCCCTGATGGACAGGCTGGACCAGTTCAGAGGAATATGGTCTCCATTTATTGAATATTTAAAGGGTTAAGATGGTCCAGTTCAAAACCATGACGGAAGCCTGAATGTATGAATGGATGTAGAATTATAGACAATAGTTCATAAATATATCTCCATTGAAGAATATCTTGTTTAATATTCCACTCAATCAGTTTATCTCTCTTTTTTTTTCTTTTCTTTTTCTCTTTTTTATTTCCTACTGCTATAAAATAAAAAAGAAAATTATAGAAGTACAAATAAGATTGACTGTTAATTTTAAAAATATTAAGAATGTATGTGACGTTAATATTTTCTTTTGCTTTAATTGGATTTTATATTTCTTCTTAATATGTAATTACTTCTAATAAAAATATCTTACAAAAAAAAAACAAAAAAAACTGAAGACAGACACAAAGTGCTGGAGCAACTCAGCAGGACAGGCAGCGTCTCTGGAGAGAGGGAACGGGTGACGTTTCCGGGTCGAGACCCTTCTTTTCAGCCCGAAACCTCTCCCATTCCTTCTCTCCAGGGATGCTGCCTGTCCCGCTGAGTTACTCCGGCATTTTGAGTCTATCCTCCTGAAATGAATTCTCGATTCAGTGTGTTTACTTCTATAATGTATGTGAATCTATCTCACTGGTATCCATTTTCAGCACTAAAATTATGTAGGCAATTGTAAAAATGATCGTTACACTTTTAACCACCCGTTTCTTCCCAATGGCAATCCCAAGGATCAGGCATTTTGTTTTTTTCCTGTTTTAATTGCAATGGGGATCTGACCACACAATAAAAAACAGTGTCACTGTGATACTGCCAATCGCAGAACAAAATCTAACGTCAGCAATGATGAACGGTAAAGACTGCCGCGTAGGGAGAATGTGCAGATGCTGGTTTAAACTATAGTTACAGCAAACATTATAGACACAAAATGCTGGGGTAACTCAGCGGGACAGGCGGCATCTCTGGAGAGAAGGGATGGGTGACGTTTTGGGTCTAGACCCTTCTTCAGTCTGAGAGTCGGGGGAGATGGAAAGGGAAACGAGAGATATCACATGGCGAGACGATATTTGAAGACTTCTGTCCTCGGTTTCAGTGTCTGCCCGTGTTACGTGTGATTATAATTGTACGAGGTTGAATATTTAATTATTTCAGACTTCCTTCCAGTTACATTGTATTTCATTCACTCTAGAAAGTTTCGAAGACTTTGTCAGGGAACTCCTCATCCATCATTTTAAAGACCGTTAAATTACTCTGACTTCTTTATCTCTTAAAAACTCTTCAGGTTTGGGTCCAACTAATTAATTGGGGCAAAGTGACCACTCCCCAGATGTTAAGATGATCAGTATTGGCTATGGGTGGAATTCACTGATGCAGATATGCATTGGTCATTCAATAATATGCTGGGTAAAGACATACACATAGAAAATAGGTGCAGGAGTAGGCCATTCGGCCCTTTGAGCCAGCACCGCCATTCAATATGATCATGGCTGATCTTCTAAAATCACTACCCCGTTCCTGCTTTCTCCCCATATCCCTTGATTCCGTTAGCCCTAACAGCTAAATCTAATGGGCCTGTCCCACTTAAGGGCCTGTCCCAGTTTCCCGAGTTACTCACAATTCTCCCAAGATTTCCCCTTGACTCGGAGAATTACGGTTATAGCCAGCTGTAGGTACTGGGGGCTATTTTATTTACTCGTGGACATTTTTCAACGTTGAGAAAACGTCCCGACTTTCCTGATGCCCCGAGTTCCTACGGCTGGCATTACGAGCCACTACGAAATATCTACAGACTCCTACGGACTCGCTACGGACATTCTCGGAGTTTGAATCAAGGGGAAAACTCGGGAGAATTCGTGAGTAACTCGGGAAAGTGGGACAGGGGCTTTACGCAATTTTTTCGGTGACTTGCCGGCACCCATCATGTTGAAAATCCAGCGGCGACCAGAACAAGGTACGACTCTTTGGGCGACTACTCACCACCAGACAGGCTTCACCCCGCGACATGTCGCCCGTATGGTCGTGAGTCGTCTCCTCAGTCGCCCAAAGAGTCGTAGCGTCTTTCTGGTCGCCGCTGGATTTTCAACATGTTGAACATTTTCGGCGACCTCTGACGGGTGCCGGCAGTCGCCGAAAAAGTGGGACAGGCCTATAACTCTCTCTTGAAAACATCCAGTGAATTGGCATCCACTGCCTTCTGTGGACTGTTACATTTCGAGTTACAGATTTCATTTAGAAAATGCCGGCACGGAGATGAGTGTTGGCTTTTTTCGCCAAACAAGATCAGGGTAATGTGGTCCAGCGAACATTCCTCAGGTTGTCTGCGGTGCTGCATTATTCCAAGGGAGAAACCAATGCTTCGACCCGTGTCCCTATTTGTTTACTTTAAACCTGTCGCAGGAAATGATGCATTTGGTGTCGAAATGCAATTATGTTTTTAGGGTCGTGAAAGACAGCAGAGTTCCAGTACATTATTTTTATTTTGGAGCAATTTATGGTCTTGTTTCTTCGAAGAAAAGCCCCACTAATGGCATTGGGGAAACTATTTACTTTAGTGTGGGAATGATTTATTCCCTGTACCATGTTGTTCAGTAGCTGCAGCATTGTGGTAAATTTCAATGCCTGGCTTTCCAATCCTCCACAGCTGAACATTCTCCGTATAATACCCATCATTTCTTTCATTTAAGAAGATGCCTCCAGCGCCCATTTTAAATATTTTTGCAAACTAAGACCTGGAATTGGGATGAATTTGTCACGTTTGGATTCGTCAGCGCTACGTGCCGAGTTTCTTACACCGCCCCATAACAGAGGTTTTTCCTGTCTCTCGTGAACCACAACAGTATCAGGTCATTTCAACGGAAACATGGGGCCCGTTCGAATGAAAGCGATATTTCTGTTAAGTACATATTGCTGATGAATAAAGCAGGCATTCTCCATAAAGGATTTTTTGCTGCGATTAGTCGTAAATAACCAATATGACGACATCAATTGTGCTGAAACAAAGCGTCTCATTCTTGTGAAAACAGCTCCTTCCCTTTTATTTAGCACCCATACAAGAGAGGCGCAAACTGTATCTCATAAATATAGCAAACCTTCTGATCATTAAACTAAAATTAGCTAGTTTTTCTTTTTTATTACATATAGAGTTGTGAGTCTGTGGAATTCTCTGCCTCAGAGGGCGGTGGAGGCCGGTTCTCTGGATACTTTCAAGCGAGAGCTAGATAGGGCTCTTAAAGATAGTGGAGTCAGGGGATATGGGGAGAAGGCAGGAACAGGGTACTGATTGTGGATGTTCAGCCATGATCACATTGAATGGCGATTCTGGCTCAAAGGGCCGAATGGCCTACTCCTGCACCTATTGTCTGTTGTCTAAATGGTTACATCACAGTCAAAGTGTTGAATGAAATAAGGCAGCAATATGAAGTCAATCAGTGTTGACCCCAAGAGGCAAGGGTCTTCTTCTTATCGAGTCCACACACAAGATTAGAAGTTGATCAGCCAGAGTTGAACACACATCTCAGCGTCTGCACACAACGGAGTCTGTCTTGTCGCTTCTTGTGCTTCCTGTGCGTGGCGGGGGGAAGATTGGTGGAAACAGGCCCGCGATCAACGTTCCTTGACCCCGACACACTAGGGTGAAGAGTCAAGAGTGTTCAATTGTCATACGTGCAGGCCAAGGAACACAAACATCTCACTTGGTTAACTGGCCCATTCATGCAATTTCTTGGTTAGGGCGGGGGTCAAAGGTTATGGGGAGAATGCAGGGGAATGGGGTTAGGAGGGAGAGATAGATCAGCCATGATTGAATGGCGGAGTAGACTTGATGGGCCGAATGGCTTAATTCTATTTCTATTCCTAGTGACCGTATGACCTTAATAACACACAGATCAATATATAACAATTAATAATACAATAAATGAATAACAGTAATACTAGGTAACCTTAACAATGTAAATCGAAGTCCATAGGGCAACCAAAGACACGGCCCGTAGAAGATCACAGTCGCTGAGGTCAGTGTGGTGCAGCGTTCAAGAGCCTGATGGTTGTGGGGAAGAAGCTGTTCTTGAACCTGGACGTCACGGTTTTCAGGCTCCTGTACCTTCTTTCCCATGGTAGCAGCGAGATGAGAGCGTGGTCAGGGTGTCTGATGATGCCGGCTGCCTTTGAGGCAGCGACTCCTGTAGATCCCTTTGATGGTGGGGAGGTCAGTACCCATGAAGGGCATCTCCTCTCTTTCTCACCTCCCCACTCCCACCCGCACCCCCCTCTCTCCTCCCCACTGCTACCTCCCTTCCTTTCCTCCCCCACTCCCTCCCACTTTTCTCCCTAGCCCACCGCAAGATTGTTTAATTATGAGACCCACTGCATCCTGAACACTAAAGTTCTCCATCTGAAGAAGGGTCTTGACCCGAAACTTCACCCCCTCCTTCTCTCCAGAGATGCTGCCTGTCCCGCTGAGTTACTCCGGCATTTTGTACATATCTTCGGTGTAAACCAGCATCTGCAGTTCCTTCCTACAGAATAAAATTCTGATTTCCTTTCTGAGAAATTTTAGGCATGTGTGCAAACCGTATCTGGTGGGACTTCATTTCCCCAGTAATGTGGGGAATGCCTTTAGTGTGCCTTTGTTGTCAGGAGTGTATGAGATGCTATTAACTACCTTGGAGCAGTGCCTCAATGAAGCAATGCTGACAGATTTATTGGAGAACCATGGGCGAAGATCACTGCAGTTCTGCCGAGCTCAGCAGATGATGTCATCTAAACATAAATCCAGCACATTGAGACTTCAGTCAATAACAAAAAAAAACCCAAACCTTTTGTCTGGCTCACAGCTCCGCTGAGCTGCGGATGTTTGCTTAGCTTTACTTTGACAGCTGTTCATCAGGAATTCACGCAGTAACTCAGCCCTTCGATTCTGGCCCCACCCACCCCTCCCAAAAGCTATCTTTGACGACTCTGCCAGAACCATTAGTAAGACCTCCAGAGGTGCTGCCTGACCCGCTGAGTTATTCCAGCACTTTGTGAAACTTCACCTATCCATGTTCTCCAGAGATGCTGCCTGACCCGCTGAGCAACTCCAGCACTCCAGACTAAGAAAGGTAACTTTGAGGGTATGGGACATGAATTGGCCAAGATAGACTAGCAAGAGATTCTTAAAGGGTTGACGGTGGATATGCAATGGAAGGTATTTAAAGACTGCATGGATGAACTACAACAATTGTTCATCCCAGTTTGGCAAAAGAATAAATCAGGGAAGGTAGTGCATCCGTGGATAACAAGGGAAAACAGGGATAGTGTCAAAACTAAAGATGAAGCATACAAATTAGCCAGAAAAAGCAGCCTACCAGAGGACTGGGAGAAATTCAGAGTCCAGCAGAGGAGGACAAAGTGCTCAATTAGGAAAGGGAAAATAGATTATGAAAGAAAACTGGCAGGGAACTTATAAAACTAACTGGAAACGTTTTTATAGATATGTGAAGAGAAAAAGGTTAGTTAAAACAAATGTAGGTCCCTTGTAGTCAGAAACTGGTGAATTGATCATGGGGAACAAGGACATGGCAGACCAATTGAATACCTACTTTGGTTCTGTCTTCACTAAGGAAGACATAAATAATCTGCCGGAAATAGCAGAGGACCAGGGGTAAAATGAGATGGAGGAACTGAGTGAAATCCAGGTTAGCCGGGAAGTGGTGTTAGGTAAATTGTACGGATTAAAGGCCGATTAATCCCCAGGGCCAGTTAGGCTGCATCCCAGAGTACTTAAGGAAGTAGCCCCAGAAATAGTGGATGCATTAGTTATAATTTTTCAAAACTCTTTAGATTCTGGATTAGTTCCTGAGGATTGGAGGGTAGCTAATGTAACTCCACTTTTTAAAAATGGAGGGAGAGAGAAAACAGGGAGTTACAGACCAGTAGTCTAACATCAGTAGTGGGGAAAATGCTAGAGTCAGTTATTAAAGATGGGAGAGCAGTACATTTGGAAAGTGGTGAAATCATTGGACAAAGTCAGCATGGATTTATGAAAGGTAAATCATGTCTGACATAGAAACATCTAACTCAGTATCCTGTACCTGCCTTCTCTCCATACCCCCTGACCCCTTCAGCCACAAGGGCCACATCCAACTCCCTCTTAAATATGGCCAACGAACTGGCCTCAACTTCCTTCTGTGGCAGAGAATTCCACAGATTCACCACTCTCTGTGTGAAAAACGATTTTCTCATCTCGGTCCTAAAAGACTTCCCCCTTATCCTGGACCCTTGTCCTGGACTTCCCCAACATCGGGAACAATCTTCCTGCATCTAGCCTGTCCAACCCCTTTAGAATTTTGTAAGTCTCTATGAGATCACCCCTCAATCTTCTAAATTCCAGCGAGTACAAGCCAAGTCTATCCAGTCTTTCTTCATATGGAAGTCGTGCCATCCCAGGAATCAGTCTGGTGAACATTCTCTGTATTCCCTCTATGGCAAGAATGTCTTTCCTCAGATTAGGAGACCAAAACTGTACGCAATACTCCAGTTGTGGCCTCACCAAGACCCTGTACAACTGCAGTAGAACCTCCCTGCTCTTGTACTCAAATCCTTTTGCTATGAATGCCAACATACCATTCGCTATCTTCACAGCCTGCTGCACCTGCATGCCTACTTTCAATGACTGGTGTACCATGACACCCAGGTCTCGCTGCATCTCCCCTTTTCCTAATCGGTCACCATTCAAATAATAGTCTACCTTCCTGTTTTTGCCACCAAAGTGGATAACCTCACATTTATCCACATTATACTGCATCTGCCATGCATTTGCCCACTCACCCAGTCTATCCAAGTCATCCTGCAGCTCCTAGCATCCTCCTCACAGCTAACACTGCCCCCCAGCTTCGTGTCATCCACAAACTTCAAGATGTTGCATTTAATTCCCTCGTCCAAATCATTAATGTATATTGTAAATAACTGGGGTCCCAGCACTGAGCATTGCGGCACCCCACTAGTCACTGCCTGCCATCCTGAAAAGGACCCATTCACTCCTACTCTTTGCTTCCTGTCTGCCAGCCAGTTCTCTATCCACATCAATACTGAACCACCAATACCGTGTGCTTTAAGTTTGTATACCAATCTCTTGTGTGGGACCTTGTCGAAAGCCTTCTGAAAGTCCAGATACAACACATTCACTGCTTCTCCCTTATCCACTCTACTAGTTACATCCTCAAAAAATTCAATAAGATTCGTCAGACATGATTTACCCTACGTAAATCCATGCTGACTTTGTCCAATGATTTCACCACTTTCCAAATGCGCTGCTATCCCATCTTTAATAATTGACTCTAGCAGTTTCCCCACTACCGATGTTAGACTAACTGGTCTGTAATTCCCCGTTTTCTCTCTCCCTTTTTAAAAAGTGGGGTTACATTAGCTACCCTCCAATCCTCAGGAACCAATCCAGAATCTAAAGAGTTTTGAAAAATTATCACTAAGGCATCTGCTATTTCTGGGGCTACTTCCTTAAGTACCCTGGGATGCAGCCTATCTGGCCCTGGGGATTTATCGGCCTTTAATCCATTCAATTTACCCAACACCACTTTCCGGCTAACCTGGATTTCACTCATTTCCTCCATCTCATTTGACCCGTGATCCCCTGCTATTTCCGGCAGATTATTTATGTCTTCCTTAGTGAAGACAGAACCAAAGTAGTTATTCAATTGGTCTGCCATGTCCTTGTTCCCCATGATCAATTCATCCGTTTTTGACTGCAAGGGACCTACATTTGTTTTAACTAATCTTTTGCGCTTCACATATCGATAAAAACTTTTGCAGTCAGTTTTTATGTTTCCTGCCAGTTTTCTTTCATACTCCATTTTCCCTTTCCTAATTAAGCCCTTTGTCCTCCTCTGTTGGTCTCTGAATTTCTCCCAGTCCTCAGGTAAGCTGCTTTTTCTGGCTAATTTGTACGCTTCATCCTTTTCTTTGATACTATCCCTGATTTCCCTTGTTATCCACGGATGCGCCACCTTCCCTGATTTATTCTTTTGCCAAACTGGGATGAACAATTGTTGTAGTTCATCCATGCAGTCTTTAAATGCCTTCCATTGCATATCCACCGTCAACCCTTCAAGAATCAATTACCAGTCGATCTTGGCCAATTCACGTCTCATACCTCAAAGTTACCTTTCTTTAAGTTCAGGACCCGTGTTTCTGAATTAACAATGTCACTCTCCATCCTAATGAAGAACTCAACCATATTATGGTCACTCTTGCCCAAGGGGCCACGTACAACAAGGCTGCTAACTAACCCTTCCTCATTACTCAATATCCAGTCTAGAATAGCCTGCTCTCTCGTTGGTTCCTCCACATGTTGGTTTAGAAAACTATCCCGCATACATTCCAAGAAATCCTCTTCCTCAGCACCCCTGCCAATTTTATTCATCCAATCTATATGTAGATTGAAGTCACCCATTATAACTGTTTTACCCTTGTTGCACGCATTTCTGATTTCCTGTTTGATGCCATCCCCAACTCCACTACTACTGTTAGGTGGCCTGTACACAACACCCACTAGCGTATTTTCTGCCCCTTAGTGTTTCGCAGCTCTACCCATATCGATTCCACATCCTCCAAGCTAATGTCATTCCTTTCTATTGCGTTAATCTCCTCTCTAACCAGCAACGCTACCCCACCTCCTTTACCTTTCTGCCTATCCCTCCTGAATATTGAATATCCCTGGATGTTCAGCTCCCAGCCTTGGTCACCCTGGAGCCATGTCTCCGTGATCCCAACTATATCATAATTATTAATAGCTATCTGCACATTCAACTCATCCACCTTATTACGAATGCTCCTCGCATTGAGACACAAAGCCTTCAGGCTTGTTTTTACAACACTCTTGGCCCTTATACAATTATGTTGAAAAGTGGCCCTTTTAGATTTTTGCCCTGGATTTGTTTTCATGCCACTTTTCACCTCGCTACCTATTGCTCCTATCCTCATTTTACACCCCTCTGTCTCTCTGCTCACACATTTAAGAAACCCTCCACTTCTTATTCTCCGTTTGTTATTTTTTTCTTCTTTCCTCCCTACGTGTTGCGTCTGACTGCTTCTCTTCTCTGCCTCCTGCCTCACAGACGGACTACTTGCCTTCTCTATTTGAGTCCCTCCCCCCAACCGATCTAGTTTAAAGTCTCCCCAGTAGCCTTTGCAAATCTCCCCGCCAGGGTATTGGTTCCCCTCGGGTTCAAGTGCAACCCGTCCTTTTTGTACAGGTCACACCTTCCCCAAAAGAGGTCCCAATGATCCAGAAACTTGAATCTCTGCGCTCTGCACCAGTCCTTTAGCCACGCATTTATCCTCCACCTTGCTCCATTCCTACTCTCACTGTCGCGTGACACAGGCAGTAATCCTGAGATTGTTACCTTTGCGGTCCTTCTCCTTCACACTCTTCCTAACTCCCTAAATTCTCCTTTCAGGACCTCCTCTCTTTTTCTACCTATGTCATTGGTACCTATATGTACCACGACCTCTGGCTCCTCTCCCTCCCATTTCAAGATATCTTGGACACGTTCAGTCACATCCCAGACCCTGGCACCAGGGAGGCAAACTACCATCCGGGTCTCCTGACTGCGTCCACAGAATTGCCTATCTGACCCCCTAACTATAGAGTCCCCTATTACTGCTGCCCTCCTCTTCTTTTCCTTACCCTTCTGAGCAACGAATCTTATAGAATTTTTTGAGAATGTAACTAGTAGAGTGGATAAGGGAGAACCTGTGGATGTGTTATATCTGGACTTCCAATAGGCTTTCGACAAGGTCCCACATAAGAGATTAGCATACATACTTAAAGCACACGATATTGGGGGTTCAGTATTGATGTGGATAGAGAACTGGCTGGCAGACAGGAAGCAAAGAGTTGGAGATGGGTAATTTTCAGAATGGCAGGCAGTGACTAGTGGGGTACCGCAAGGCTCAGTGCTGGGACCCCAGCTATTTACAATATATATTAATGATCTGGATGAGGGAGTTGAATGCAACATCGCTATGTTTGCGGATGACACAAAGATGGGGGGCAGTGTTAGCTGTGAGGAGGATGCTAGGAGGCTGCAAGGTGACTTGGATAGACTGGGTGAGTGGGCAAATGCAAGGCAGATGCAGTATAATGTGGATAAATGTGAGTTTATCCACTTTGGTGGCAAAAACAGGGCGATAGACTATTATTTGAATGGTGGCCGATTAGGAAAAGGGGAGATGCAGCGAGACCTGGGTGTCATGGTACACCAGTCATTGAAAGTAGGCATGCAGATGCAGCAGGCAGTGAAGAAAGCAAATGGTATGTTGGCATTCATAGCAAAAGGATTTGAGTACAAGAGCAGGGAGGTTCTACTGCAGTTGTGCAGGGTCTTGGTGAGGCCACACCTGGAGTATTGCGTACAGTTCTGGTCTCCTAATCTGAGGAAAGACATTCTTGCCATAGAGGGAGTACAGAGAAGATTCACCAGACTGATTCCTGGGATGGCAGGACTTCCATATGAAGAAAGACTGGATAGACTCGTATTCGCTGGAATTTAGGAGATTGAGGGGGGATCTTATAGAGACTTACAAAATTCTTAAGGGGTTGGACAGGCTAGATGCAGGAAGATTGTTCCCAATGTTGGGGAACTCCAGAACAAGGGGTCACAGTTTAAGGATAAGGGGGAAGTCTTTTAGGACCGAGATGAGAAGATCATTTTTCACACCGAGAGTGGTGAATCTGTGGAATTCTCTGCCACAGAAGGTAGTTGAGGCCAGTTCATTGGCTATATTTAAGAGGGAGTTAGATGTGGCCCTTGTGGCTAAAAGGACCAGGGGGTATGGAGAGAAGGCAGGTACGGGATACTGAGTTGGATGATCAGCCATGATCATATTGAATGGCGGTGCAGGCTCGAAGGGCCGAATGGCCTACTCCTGCACCTATTTTCTATGTTTCTATGACCCGCTGAGTTACTCCAGCTTAAAATTCTTAAGGGATTGGACAGGCTAGATGCAGGAAAATTGTTCCCTATGTTGGGAGTATCCAGTGCCAGGTGTCACAGTTAAATAATAAGAGGTAGGCCCTTTAGGTCTGAGATGAGGAAAAGCTTTTTCACCCAGAGAGTTGTGAATCTGTGGAATTCTCTGCCACAGAAGGTAGTGGAGGCCAATTCACTGGATGTTTTCAAGAGAGAGGTAGATTTAGCTCTAAGGGCTAACGGAATCAAGGGACATGGGGGAGAAAGCAGGAACGGGGTACTGATTTTGGATGAATAGCCATGATCGTATTGAAAGGCGGTGCTGGCTAGAAGGGCTGTATGGCTTACTCCTGCACTATTTTCAATGTTTCTATTTTGTGTTTATATCTTCGGCTTAAACCAGCATCTGCAGTTTTCTTCCTACGCAGAACATTAGCGGGTGTTTGGGTCGCTGGTGGAGAACTAAAAAAGCCAGCATCACTCCAGTCAGCAGTTCCTCCAGGACTCAACGACAACTCAACGGAATGAGCGATTCTCTCAGTAGCTGCGAGGAGCCTCTTTGTTCGGCAGTTGGGTCTGAGGTTTTATCTCCTGTTCTGTATTACGTTTACATATTCTGTGGTGCTGCAGCAAGCAAGAATTTCATTGTCCTATCTGGGACACACGACAATAAAACTCTCTTGACTTGACTTACATAGAAACATAGAAAATAGGTGCAGGAGGAGGCCATTCGGCCCTTCGAGCCAGCACCGCCAACTTGACTCTAAACCAGTGGTGGATAGACACAAAAAGCCGGAGTAACTCAGCGGAACAGGCAGCATCTCGGGAGAGAAGGAGTGGGTGATATTTTGGGTCTGAAGAAGGGTCTCGACCCGAAACACCGGCCATTGCTCCTCTACAGTGATGCTGCCTGTCCGGCCGAGTTATGAGCCTGTCCCACATACGTGACAGCCTTCATAGATCATTAGTCATTACATACGTGACAGCCGTCATAGTCGTAGATCGTTACAGGTCGCCGAAAATGTTCAACATGTTGAAAATCCCAGCGGCGACCAGAACAAGGTACGCCTCTTTGGGCGACTACTCACGACCATGCAGGCGTCACCCCGCGACATGTCGCCTGTATGGTCGTGAGGAGTCTCCTAGTCACCCAAAGAGTCGTAGCATCTTTCTGGTCGCAGCTGGATTTTTAACATGTTGAAAATTTTCGGCAACCTATGATGGGTGCCAGCAGTCGCTGTAAAAGTCGCGTAAGTGGGACAGGCCCTTAACTCCAGCTTTCTGTGCCTCTCTTGGGTTTAAACCCGGCATCTGCAGTCCCTTCCCGCTCAGACCAGCGTGGAGTTGCGATGCCCTTGGCAATCGTGGCTTGGGCTTTATCCATCTTCTCGGGGCAGAGTACAGATCTTTGACTAGGAGAGTGGCAATAGTCATTAAGACGAGAGCCCACCAGCCTCATCGTCCTATCAGCTTTGTTCTACCCTGTGGTGCAGATAATGAGACATTTCCTCGGTTTACTTTGCGGGGGTGGTGGTGGTGGTGGGGGGGAGACTGCGGAGAGTGGGGGGGAGAGAGGTTTCCACGCTCTGTAATGACGGGAAGCTGGGGAAATCTAGCATCGCCGCATGCGGCTCTCAGTGCCAGAGAGGTTTTGAAAGACTGAACAGAAACAAATGTAATTCATATTCTCAAGCAGAGCACACTGCCGGAGCTGGCATCCACACACACATTAGCCTGACCTCAATAATTGGAAAACTAATGGAATGAGGAATCATCCTGCAGAAGCAGCTGGATGGAAATAACTTAATAAATAATAGCTCATGCATTGACAGGATGGTGTAATCTGGCCCTGCCGTTGTTCACAAGGTGAGATTTGCAATCGGGGGCGGTAAGCTGAACGCTGCACCCCTTAAATTCCAACATGGCTTCAACGAAGAGAAAATCGTGTGAAAGCCTCTCCTGCAAATGAAGGGGTGAATGAGGTTATTATTGGCAGCAGACAAAAGTGCCGGAGAAACTCAGCGGGTGCGGCAGCATCTGTGGAGCGAAGGAAATAGGCAACGTTTCGGGCCGAAACCCTTCTTCTGCCTGTGTCGTTTTACTCAGTTAGAACTGCCGCATAACTGGCAGCAGGTCTAACTGAGTAAAACCACCCAGGGCACTTTAAAGACAAACCACCGGCAACTGAGGACAGTCAGAAGATCGACACAAAATGCTGGAGTAAATCAGCGGGTCAGGCAGCATCTCTGGAGAGAAGGAATGGGCGACGTTTCGGGACGAGACCCTTCTTCAGACTGAGAGTGAGGGGAGAGAGGGAGACCCAGAGATAAGGAAGGGAGACAAAAAAAAATGCTGGAGCAACGTCATCTATTCCTTCACTCCATAGATGCTGCCTCACCCGCTGAGTTTCCGGAAGGGTCTTGACCCGAAACGCCATCTATTCCTTCGCTCCATAGATGCTGGCTCACCCGCTGAGTTTCTCCAGCATTTTTGTCTACCGTCGGTTTTTCCAGCATCTGCAGTTCTTTCTTAAACAGAGATAAGGAAGGGTCAGATGTGAAAACGAGACGTCAAAGGGGACGTAGATCAAGGAAAATGAGGAATAGATAGTTGTTAGCTCGGGGAAGGTGACAACGAAGCATACTGAGATAAAATCTAATTAAGGGGCCAGTCGGATCGGTTGGAGAACTAGGAAGGTGATGGGGAGAGTGAGGGACAGTAAGGGCTACTTGCAGCTAGAGAAGTCAATATTCATACCGCTGGGGTGTAAGGTGCCCAAGCGAAATATGATGCCCGATGCCTGGAACAGTCTGAAGAAGGGTCTCGACCCGAAAAGTCACCCATTCCTTCTCTCCAGAGATGCTGCCTGTCCCGCTGGCATTTTGTATCTATCACTGAGAACTTAGTTTGGTTTAGTTTAGAGATACAGCAAGTCATTGGATAAGGCAGAGATAGATTAGTTCTTGATTAGAGCCGGTGTCAAAGGTTATGGGGAGAAGGCAGGAAAATGGGATTAGGAGGCAGAGATCAGGCATGTTTGAATGGCGGAGTAGATGCGATGGGCCGAATGGCCTAATTCTACTTCTTTAACTTGTGAGCGTGAGAACAGGCCCTTCTGCCCACTGAGTCCATGACGACCATCGCTCACCCGCTCAACATTTAGAATTTCTACCTCATATTTAGGTTTATTTCCTAATTTCATATGTTACGATGTTTAGACCTCTCTGTTACGGAGTGTGATATCTGTGCCCCTTGGTGCATCCATGTCTGAATTTGTCGAGTTTACTTTAGTTTAGAGATACAGCGCGGAAACAGGCCCTTCGGCCCATCGAGCCCGTGCCGACCAGCGATCCCCGCACACTAACACTATCCCACACACACTAGGGACAATTTTACAGTTACACATTTATACCAAGCCAATTAACCTACAAACCTGCACGTCTTTGGAGCGAGGGAGGAAACCGAAGATCTCGGAGAAAACCCACGCGGGTCACGGGGAGAACGTACAAACTCCGCACAGACAGCGCCCGTAGTCGGGATCGAACCCGGCGCTGTGAGGCAGCAACTCTAGCGCTGCAACGCCGGGCCACCCTCTTTTGTTTAAAGACAAATCTGCATTTAGTTTGCAGCGCATGAGAGAGAGAGAGAGAGAGAGAGAGGGGAAAAAAAACGCATCTTCCTTCTGGGGTTTGAGCACTCGGGGAGAAGAATATGGCTTTTACTGCTTCAGCCTGATTCTAGTGCGAGTGGCTGAGAATGATAAGTACATGAGCTCCCTTCTGTTCATTACTGTATTTCATATGTAACTAATTTGACACCCAAGGGCACACAATATGCTAAACACTTCATAAACCGTAAAGAATTTGCCCCTTTTCCACTTGACTATGTAGAAGCAGAACACTGGAAATCTTTTCACGCTGATACAGACATTTCATTCAGCATCAAGCCACAGAGTGCTGGAGTAACTCAGCGGGTCAGGCAGCATCTGTGGAGAACATGGATAGGTGACGTTTTGGGTCAGTACCCTTCAGACCATTGCATTACATTACATATGGCTGTTGTCCCTATAGATTTAGGTTTATTATCGTCTCAAACAACAGCAGGTGCCAGTTTACAAATAAAAGACACATAATGCTGGAGGACTCAGTAAATTTGGCAGCAGCTCAGAGATTGTGGGTCTGAAAAGAGTCCCGACTGAAAAAGGCTCTTGTTTCCTCCCACACTCCAAGGATGTACAGGCTTATAGGCTAATTGACTTTGGTAAAAATTGTAAATTATCCCTAGCGTGTGGGATAGCGTTATTGCGCGGGGATCGCTGGTCGGCGCAGACTCGGTGGGCCGTAGGGCCTGTTTCGACGCTGTATCCATCACTGGTCCATGGGTCGGTTTCCATGGAGTTTGGAAGATTGAGGGGTGTCCTTATTCAAACATATAGAATCTGGGGGAGCTCGACAGGACACAAGGAACTGCAGAGGCTGGAATCCCGGGCAAAAGAAAAAAGTGCTGGAGGAACTCAGCGGGTCAGGCAGCATCTGCGGAGGGAGTGGACAGATGTTGAGGTTTCTTTTCCAAAGTGACGAGTCACAAACAAGGGGAGAGAGCTTCTAAACAAAGGGGGGCAGTGACTGCAAGATGAGGAACCCCATTTTAAATATGACTAGACTAAGTGGGACCCATTGGGTCCCCGTCCTCGCCTGGTCCCCCAACGCAACCCGTTCCCCAACGCAATATTCCACCCCTCACCAAATCTCTGGTGTTGGAGGAGACTATAGACAAGTTACTGTGGGGAGGGGAGAGAGGAGTTTGTGAGTGAGGCGGGACAGGCCGCCGCCGGTGGGGCTGGAAGAGGCGTCGCCATCCCGGCCGTGGCAATGACTGACAGGTGAAGAGACCAATCTGCGTGGCACTGACTGAAGGAATCTGCGCACATGAGGTTTTTACGATTTTTAAACCTCAATAACCTTTTACAATATACCACTGATCGGAACAAAACATCTTGCACTCGCAACACAGGAGAACGGTGAGTAACCTGGTGAATAATCGTAGCGTTATCGCATATTGTTTTTGCGCAAATAGAAAAACTGCGCAAACCCGAAGAGCACAAGATCAGGATTTTAGTTATTTATAGGATAGATAGATAGATAGATAGATAGATAGTAGACAAAAGTGCTGGAGAAAGTCAGCGGGTGCAGCAGCATCTATTAGCGAAGGAAATAGGCAACGTTTCAGGCCGAAACCCGAAGGAAATAGGCACTGAAAATAGATGCTGCTGCACCCGCTGAGTTTCTCCAGCACTTTTGTCTACCTTCGAATTTCCAACATCTGCAGTTCCTTCTTAAACAATAGATAGATAGATAGATAGATGGATGGATGGATGGATGGATGGATGGATGGATGGATAGATAGATAGATAGATAGATAGATAGATAGATAGATAGATAGATAGATAGATAGATAGATAGATAGATAGATAGATAGATCCATCCATCCATCCATCCATCCATCCATCCATGGAGTAGTGTTATTTGTTAGCAGGCAGTCAGCTGGGCTGAAACTGAATTGAGCACTTGCACATTTTCTTATTGACCAGGTCACAGTGTCGTACAGCATGGAAACAGGCCCTTCAGCCCATCTTGTCCATGCCGGCCAAGGTGTCCCATCTAAGCTAGTCCCATTTGCCCGCGTTTGGCCCAGATCCCCCTAAACCTTTCCAACGCAACGTCCTCTGAAACATGGCATTGCACTGGACTCATTTGGAGTTTCATGAACAATTTCATATTGCCCAGTGTCAGGGAGTCAGACAGCACGGAAACAGGCCATTCAATACGATACGGCACGATACAACTTTGTTTATCCCAGGAGGGATATTAATCTGCCAACAGTTTCAAAAACACAAGATACATGAAACATGTAATTAAAGTGACGAGTGGAAAGGATTGGGGATGTGAAAAGGTTGGGGTAGTGGAGGGGGGGGGGGGGGGGGGGGGAGGGAGGGTCTCAGTCTACCCCACGACACAAGGGGGAGGAGTTGTACGGTTTGATATCCACAGGGAGGAAGGATCTCCTGTGGCGTTCTGTGCTGCATCTTGGTGGGACCAGTCTGTTGCTGAAGGTGCTCCTCAGGTTGACCAGTGTGTCATGGACGGGGTGAGCTGTATTGTCCCGGATGCTCCGCAGTTTAAGGAGAATCCTCCCCTCCAAGACCAACCTCCCGTGGATCCAACTCCAAGTCCGTCGCCAGGTCGGAGCCGGCCTTCCCGATGAACTTGTTCACTCGGCCCGACTTGTCCCTGCCAGCCTCTAACCTTTCCTATGCAGCTTACCTGTCCACGTGGTCCCGTGAAGTGAACAGTATTTAAGAAGATTTGCTCTTCTGACTGCGACATTAGTGCAGTTTTATTCAAATTCCACCAGGTGCTGCCAAAGTCTACAAGTGCCCTTGCATTATTTTGGGTGGACAGTGAAGTGTAAATATACAATAAATAAACAGTAATATGGAAGTTAATTCAGTTCAGTTTATCGTCACGTGTATCGAGGTACAGTGAAAAGCTTTGGTCGCGAGCTAACCAGTCAGCGGAAAGACAATACACGATTACAATTGATCCATTTACAGTGTACAGATACATGATAAGGGAATAACGTTTAATAGACAATAGGCAGTAGGTGCAGGAGGAGGCCATTCGGCCCATTGAGCCAGCACCGCCATTCAATGTGATCATGGCTGATCATCCCCAATCAGTACCCCGTTCCTGCCTTCTCCCCATATCCCCTGACTCCGCGATCTTTAAGAGCCCTATCTAGCTCTCTCTTGAATACTGCAAGGTAAAGCCAGCAAAGTCCGATCAAGGATAGTCCGAGGGTCACCAATGAGGTGGATAGTAGTTCAGCACTGCTCTCTGGTTGTGGTAGGATGGTTCAGTTGCCCGATAACAGCGGGGAAGAAACTGTTCTGAATCTGGAGGTGTGCGTTTTCACACTTCTGTACCTCTTGCCCGATGGGAGAGGGGAGAAGAGGGAGTGGCCGGGGTGAGACTGGTCCGTGATGATGCTGCTGGCCTTGCCGAGGTAAGGTAAAAGAGTAAAAAAAAGAGTATAGCAAAAAAAAAGTTAGTTAAAACAGAGGAGCCCTAGCAGGGACCAGTGCGACAATCAACTTCAAACAGGGTTGAGGAAAAAGTCATTCATTTCTGTAATTGTTATGAGGTTAAAAAAGTATGATATGAACTTCAAAACATTTAACACATCACAACATACTGCAAGCCCCTACGAGGCATGAGTGTGAGAGATTGAGTTGTTTAATTGCATCTATTTAAGGTGAGCCCTCTGTGTTCAGATTTAATTTATTATAATTATTTATTTCATCAGGCAAGCAGAGTCAAGTAATTAAATTAGAGATTTGCCTGGAGGTAATCTGGAGAGTTTCACAGTCCTCGCGATCCTTTCCATGGAGAAGGGATGACAGAGACATTTTCACTGCAGGAGTCTCATAAAAGTGCTAGGTTAACATCTCATCTTCAGTTATTAAGGTTTTAAGAAGCAGAACGGCAACAGAGTGAATTTATCTCGAGACGGTGGGCGAGCTATATAAACCGGCAGAGTTATTTCATGGATCTCAGGTGATGCTGCACGGACGAATTAATTCACGCTGCAGTGAAAGGGGATTAAGCATTAATTTTGCCATGTCTTATGAGCCCTTCTTCAAAGTTAACACTTTATTTGTAGCAAGCATAGACACAGATGGCCGGAGTAACTCTGCGGTTTTTAATGGGCCTGTCCCACTTACGCGATTGTTTCGGCGACTGCCGGCACCCGTCATAGTCGCAGCAGGTCGCTGGAAGTTTTCAACGTTGAAAAACCCAGCGGCGACAAGAAAAGACCTTACAATCGCCCCACACTCTTAAATCTCTACTCATACATCAACATTACAATACACTGTGAACGGCTCGATTGTAATCATGTATTGTTTTTCCGCTGACTGGATAACACGCAACTAAAGCTTTCCACTAAAATCTGACCTAGACTCATAGAGTGTAAAGGGCCTGTCCCAGCAGCATGCAACTCCATGCGATGAGCGCGACCTAACGCGGTCGCTTGAGCCGTCCGGCGTCGCGGGGCCGGTCCCACTTCGATCGCCGGAGCCGTGCGGAATTGTGCGGAGTTCGTCCCGACATCGCGCGGGGCTCCGAAAAACTGACCATGTTCAAAAATTCCACGCGGCAACGGCTTGTCGGCTCACAGTCGCCTCGACGCATTACACACCGCCTCGACGTCGTGCCTCCGTGACCCTCTCTGTGTGTCCCACTCTGTAGGTGCCTCCGTGACCCTCTCTGTAGGTGCCTCCGTGACCCTCTCTGTAGGTGCCTCCGTGACCCTCTCTGTAGGTGCCTCTGTGCCCCTCTCTGTAGGTGCCTCCGTGGCCCTCTCTGTGTGTCCCTCTCTGGCCTGGCGAACTTACCTTTAAGGCTTCGCTCCAAGTTCGCCTCACTTTCCGCCGCGTTGCGCCACTCACCCCACCTCCGCGCGGCCCCCGCTGCCGGTTTGCTCGCGCTCTTCGCCTGCAGGTGCATGCTGTTGGGAACGGCCCTGTACAGGGATCACCCGACCTCCACGCGGCTCCCGCTGCCGGTTTGGTCGCGCTCATCGCATGGAGTCGGATGCTGGTAGGACAGGCCTCTTACAGCGTGGAAACAGGCCCTTCGGCCCAACCTACCCACAATGATCAACATGTCCCAGCTACACTAGTCCCACCAGCCTGTGTTTGGTCCATATCCCTCCAAACCTGTCCTGTCCATGCACATGTCTAAATGTTTCTTAAAGTACTACTCAGTACTACTAAGCTAGGGCACTGTCCGATTCACCTCTACCCCATTGCGGACATTGGACTTTGTGAGTTGGGTATAGGAGCAAAGAGGTCCTTCTGCAGTTGCACAGGGCCCTAGTGAGACCACACCTGGAGTATTGTGTGCAGTTTTGGTCCTCTAATTTGAGGAAGGCCATTCTTGCTATTGAGGGAGTGCAGCGTAGGTTCACAAGGTTAATTCCCGGGATGGCGGGACTGTCATATGCTGAGAGATAAGCAGCAGCTGGGCTTGTATACTCTGGAGTTTAGAAGGATGAGGGGATCTTTTGAAACATATATGATTATTAAGGGCTTGGACACACTAGAGGCAGGAAACATGTTCCCAATGTTGGGGGAGTCCAGAACCATGGGCCACAGTTTAAGAATAAGGGGTAAGGCATTTAGAACGGAGACGAGAAACACTTTTACTCACAGAGAGTTGTGAGTCTGTGGAATTCTCTGCCTCAGAGGGTGGTGGAAGCCGGTTCTCTGGATACTTTCAAGCGAGAGCTAGATAGGGCTCTTAAAGATAGCGGAGTCAGGGGATATGGGGAGAAGGCAGGAACGGGGTACTGATTGGGGATGATCAGCCATGATCACAATGAATGGCGGTGCTGGCTCGAAGGGCCGAATGGCCTACTCCTGCACATGTTGTCTGTTGTCTATTGTCTATGGAACTGATGCGCTACAATGTTGAGAACTATACTCTGCACTCGGTATCCTCCCCTTTGCTCGACTCATTGCGCTTGAGTTTGAAGATTGTATTTATGTACAGTGTTGTCTGATCTGATCTGAAATCTTCTCCCTGCACCTCGGTACACGTGACAATAATGAATCTAAACCAAATCCTATCAATGTTCTCCGGAGATGCTGCCTGACAATAATGAATATAAACCTAAACCTATACATTTTTTCATTCGTTCATAAGTCATAGGAACAGAGGTAGGCCATTCAGCCCATCGAGTGAACTCTGTCATTCAATCATGGCGAATCTATCTTTCCCTCTCATCCCCATTCTGCTGCCTTCTCTGCATTACTCCTGACACCCGTACTAATCAAATCATAAGGTCATGGGTGATAGGAATAGAATTAGGCCATTCGGCCCATCAAGTCTACCCCGCCATTCAATTATGGCTGATCTATCTCTCCCTCCCAAACCCCATTCTCCTGCCTTCTCCCCATAACCCCTGACACCCATACTAATCAAAAATCTATCTATCTCTGCCTTAAACATATCCACTGACTTGGCCTCCACAGCCGTCTGTGGCAAAGAATTCCGCAGATTCACCACCCTCTGACTAAAGAAATCCCTCCTCGTCTCCTTCCTAAAAGAAAGTCCTTCAATTCTAAGGCTACGACCTATCAGTCAATCTGCGAATTTGTGGATTTAGTTCACACTTCTGTGTATAAATTCTTGGTAGATAAAAATGCTGGAGAAACTCAGCGGGTGAGGCAGCATCGATGGAGCGAAGGAAATAGGCGACGTTTCGGGTCGAGAACCTTCCTCAGACAAGCCTGTTTCTCTTTTCTCCAAAGGACTTCATTTGGTGTGAAGTAAGTGTGTTGTGATTACTGCGGGTTCACGAAGCGCTCCGTAAATGCATCACTTCTCCCCTTTATGTTTGTCAGGACAAGTTTATTGCGTCACGGTTATCGTAGGAAGAGTCAAGCTCCGCAGACTTTAATAATGTCCCCAAAATCTCCATACCCCAGCAGCAGAGAGAGAGGCCCGGGGCGGGCACAGTGTGATACAGCTACAGACTGATAAAGAGAAACTCTTCTTCAATTCACTTCATGGACCATGCGCCACACTTGATAAAAATCTCCAATTGTTTTTTTGATTTTTGTCACATTTTCTCTGTTCGCAAATTCATTTAACTCTCCAATTGCTACAGATGTTCTTTTTCCATATCCATGTGATGCTTATCAACCTCGGTTTCCAAGGGCTATGGAAGATTGTCTATTTTCTCAGTTGCTGCGATCTGTTGCGGGCATGTTGTTTTGAGGATAACAATCTTCATAATTGTCTCTTTCCGCATCGGAAGGCGAGCAAGTAATCCCGCCATTCCTTGCCGTGAGTATGAGTCATTTCTCTGGCTCCTCTTTTGCGGGAGTAATAAATGAATGAATCCGTTTTTTTGGCCAAGTATTCACATACAAGGAATTTGCCTTGGTGCTCCGCCCGCAAGTGGCAATGTGATATACAGCGACAGCTAGGAATGACACATAAAACATTATCGATTAAACATGTAGGAACGATGTCAACAAAATAGAGAGAGTACAGAGGAGATTTACTAGAATGTTGCCTGGGATCCAGCAACTATGTTACAGAGAAAGGTTGAACAAGTTAGGTCTTTATTCTTTGGAGCGCAGAAGGTTAAGGGGGGACTTGATTGAGGTCTTTAAAATGATGAAAGGGATAGACAGAGTTGACGTGGATAAGCTTTTCCCATTAAGGGTAGGGAAGATTCAAACAAGAGGGCATGACATGAGAATTAAGGGACAGAAGTTTAGGGGTAACGTGAGGGGGAACTTCTTTACTCAGAGGGTGGTGGCTGTGTGGAATGAGCTTCCAGCAGAAGTGGTGGAGGCAGGATTGATTTTAACATTTAAAAGTAAAGTGGATAGGTATATGGACGTGAAGGGAATGGAGGGGTATGGTCTGAGTGCAGGTAGATGGGACTAGGGGAAAACAAATGGTCGGCACGGACTGGAAGGGCCGAGAGGGCCTGTTTCCGTGCTGTCATTGTTATATGGTTATATGGTTATATGGTTATGTGAATTAAATAAAATATCAGGGCAAAAAGGAGGCTACAGATTTTTGGTTATTGAGTAGAGCAACTACCCGCGGAAAAAAAATGTTTAAGAAGGAACTGCAGATGCTGGAAAATCGTAGGTCGACAAAAATGCAGGAGGAACTCAGCGGGTGAGGCAGCATCTATAAATAGGCAATAGGAAATAGAAGGAAATAGGCAATAGGAAATAGGCAACGGGTTTCGGCCCGAAACGTTGCCTATTTCCTTCGCTCCACAGATGCTGCCTCACCCGCTGAGTTTCTCCAGCATTTTTTGTCTCCACGCTTGGGAAAAAAAGGTGTTTTATTTTCACGCTTGACATGTCTGTGCTGTGGCAGCTTTGACAGTCCGGAGTCGCCTTCCGGAGGGAAGTGATTCAAAGAGTTTGTGGCCAGGGCGAGAGGGGTCAGAGACGACCTTGCCCGCTCGCTTCCTGGCCCGCGCAGTGTATGGTTCATGTGTCCGCAATGTGCTGAGAATGAGTTAGCCAAGTGCTGTAAGGGGGGGAAGCATAACATGGCTCGCCTATCCAAGCATGCAGAGTGAAATGGGCGAACAGTCATCAAGTTAATCTAATCAATGGTGGATTGAGCAAGGCTGCAATGTGATTTTATCAGTCTGAATTTAATGTAAATCCTGTTACAGCCGCCCTGCTTGATGTGCCCGCAGTTTTGTTCAGATCAGCGAAAAAAAAAAACCTTCAGTAACAGCTCAGTGAAGCAGTGCGGCCCAGCCAAATTGATATTAGAACTGTGGATGCTGGCTTCTGCTATTATGCAGCGGGAGCTTCCTCATTTTACCCTCGGCCAGCTAAAAGCTCGAGGAGCTCAATGCCATTACACATTCACAGTTGGACAAAGCCTTTTATAGTCCCGGGAACACGGAGTTACGTGGCGGAGTGGCGGCAACGGGATGATAATTCCCGTGTTTGCCGGCTTGCACATCTTCTCACATCTTCCATGAGCAGACACCACCATAACAAATGTTAGAAACGGCGATCAACAAAATAACAGGACAGGCACAAGATGCTGGGTAACTCAGCGGGACAGGCAGCATCTCCAGGTAGACGGGATTCCTTCTCTCCAGAGATGCTGCCTGTCCCGCTGAGTTACTCCAGCATTTTGTGTCTTTCTTTGGTGTAAACCAGCATCTGCAGTTACTTCCTAAACAAAGAGAGCTAGATAGGGCTCTTGAAGATAGTGGAGTCAGGGGATATGGGGAGAAGGCAGGAACGGGGTACTGATTGGGGATGATCAGCCATGATCACATTGAATGGCGGTGCTGGCTTGAAGGGCCAAATGGCCTCCTCCTGCACCTATTAGAAACATAGAAACATAGAAATTAGGTGCAGGAGTAGGCCATTCAGCCCTTCGAGCCTGCACCGCCATTCAATATGATCATGGCTGATCATCCAACTCAGTATCCCGTACCTGCACCTATTGTCTATTGTCTATTAAAATAACGGGAACAGAATGTTATAATTTGTTATGTTCCCTTTCATAAAGATTGAAATTCCATTGTTAGAGTCATATACTGATACAGCGTGGAAACAGGCCCTTCGGCCCAACTTTTCCCAGCTACACTAGTCCCACTTGCCTGCGTTTGGTCCATATCCCTCCAAACCTGTCCTATCCATGTACCTGTTTAACTGTTTCATAAACGTTGGGATAGTCCCAGCCTCATCTACCTCCTCTGGCAGCTTGTTCCATACACCCACCACCTTTTGTGTGAAAAAGTTACCCCTCATATTCTTATTAAATCTTTAAGAATAAGGGATAAGCCATTTTGAACGGAGGTGAGGAAACACCTTTTCACACAGATGGTTGTGCGTCTGTGGAATTCTCTGCCTCAGAGGGCGGTGGAGGACGGTCCTCTGGATACTTTCAGGAGAGCTAGATAGGGCTCTTAAAGATAGCAGAGTCAGGGGATATGGAGCGAAGGCAGGAACGGGGTACTGATTGGGGATGATCATCACATTGAATGGCAGTGCTGGCTGGAAGGGCCAAATGGCCTAGTCCTGCACCTATTGTCTATTGTCTTTTCCCCCACCCTAAACCTATGTCCTTTGGTCCTTCATGATTTTATACACCTCTATAAGATCACTCCTCATCCTCCTGCGCTCCAAGGAGTAGAGTCCTAGCCTGCCCTGTGGATGAATGAAAGCCTCGATCTCCTCATTCCATTACATACAACATGTCAGTCATACCTGACAGTCACTATGATCAAAGTCCAGACACATAGAAACATAGGAACATAGAAACATAGAAAATAGGTGCAGGAGTAGCTGCACCTTCGAGCCTGCACCGCCATTCAATATGATCATGGCTGATCATCCAACTCAGTATCCTGTACCTGCCTTCTCTCCATACCCCCTGATCCCTTTAGCCACAAGGGGCACATCTAACTCCCCATTAAATATGGCCAATGAACTGGCCTCAACTACCTTCTGTGGCAGAGAATTCCACAGACTCACCACTCTCTATGTGAACCATGATTTTCTCATCTCGGTCCTAAAAGATTTCCCCCTTATCCTTAAACTGTGACCCCTTGTTCTGGACTTCCCCAACATCGGGAACGATCTTCCTGCATCTAGCCTGTCCAACCCCTTAAGAATTTTGTAAGTCTCTATAAGATCCCCCCTCAATCTTCTAAATTCCAGCGAGCACAATCCGAGTCTATCCAGTCTTTCTTCATATGGAAGTCCTGCCATCCCAGGAATCAGTCTGGTGAACCTTCTCTGTACCCCCTCTATGGCAAGAATGTCTTTCCTCAGATTAGGAGGAACATTACAACATCACATACATGAGCATTAACTAACCTTATAAAAGCATGTTACTGAAGTAATATATTATGCTGCCTGACCCGTTGAGTGACACCAGCTTTTTGTGCCTATCTTCTAATAATATTATTAACTTTTCCAAATCGTTAACTGCTTATGTGAAGGAAAGTTTGTATGTTCTCCCTGTGACCACGTGGGTTTTCTCCGGGTGCTCCGGTTTCCTCCCGCATCCCGAAGACGTACAAGATTGTAGGTTAATTGGCCCTCTGTAAATTGCCCCCTAGTGTGTTGGGAGTGGATGTGAAAGTGGGAGAACATGGAACTAGCGTGAACAGGTGATCGCTGGTCGGCGTGGACCCGGTGGGCCATGGGGTCTGTTTCCTCGCTGTATTATTGAATCAATTAAATGGATAATACGCTGTGGACAGAAGGACTATTGAGGTCTGGTCATCCGTCTTTTGGCCTTTCTGAACCTAATGGACAAGTCCAAGCCAGCTTGATGGATTATTTAAGGTGACCAACACATCAATTGGCCATCCTGCCGACTGCATCACTTCCAGTATTTCTGGGATGAAGCCAAAATCAATGTTACTTCTACTGTAGGAAAGAACTGCAAATGCAGGTTTACAAAATCATGAGAGGGGTAGATCGGGTAGATGCATAGTCTTCTACCCAGAGTAGGACCAGAGGACATAGGTTCAAGGTGAAGGGGAAAAGATTTAATAGGAATCCGAGGAGTAACTTTTTCACACAGAGGGTGGTGGGTGTATGGAACAAGCTGCCAGAGGAGGTAGTTGAGGCTGGGACTATCCCATTGTTTAAGAAACAGTTAGACAGGTACATGGATAGGACAGGTTTGGAGGGATATGGACCAAGCGCAGGCAGGTGGGACTAGTGTAGCTGGGACATTGTTGGCCGGTGTGGGAGAGTTGGGCCGAATGGCCTGTTTCCACACTGTATCACTCTATGACTATGACTATGCTGGTTCAACTTGAAGGTAGACACAAAATACTGGTGTAACTCAGCGGGACAGGCAGCATCTCCGGGTAGACACAAAATGATGCCAGAGATGCTGCCTGTCCCGCTGAGTTCCTCCAGCATTTTATGATTGTCTTTGGGGTAATCATATTGCTTTGAAGGTTGGTGTCAAATAATAGAATTTGGTTCATTTTTAACAAATACAATGGTCACAGAGTCATACAACACAGAAACAGGCCCTTCGGCCCAACTCGTCCATGCCGGCCAAGATGCCCCATCAAGACTAGTCCCGTTTGCCCGCATTTGGCCCATATCCCTCTAAACCTTTCCTATCCATTACCTGTCCATGACCTGTCCAAATGGCATTTAAATGTGGTTGTATCGCAATAGAAATAGGCAGTAAATGAGTTAATGCATCACTCTGGCCAGGGTTGAGATTGCAGTGGATAAGGAGAGTGATGCAGGAGACGTCACGGAAGTGTGTGAAGAAGAGTGCCGACCCATAACGTCATCTGCAGATGCCTCCGCAGATGCTGCCCGACCCACTGAGTTTCTCCACTACATTGGATGATTTCTCCTGGGATAGTTTGCACGGCCTCCCTGTCGCCGCATGGGTTTTCTCCGGCTGCTCCGGTTTCCTCCCACACCTCTGCCTCAGAGGGCGGTGGAGGCCGGTTCTCTGGATGCTTTCAAGAGAGAGCTAGATAGGGCTCTTAAAAATAGCGGAGTCAAGGGGATATGGGGAGAAGGCAGGAACAGGGAACTGATTGGGGATGATCAGCCATGATCACATTGAATGGTGGTGCTGGCTCGAAGGGCCGAATGGCCTACTCCTGCACCTGTTGTCTATTGTCTATCTCAGAGACGTTTGGGTTGTTATAGATTAATTGCCTTCTGTAAATTGCCCCCTCATGTGTCGGGAGTGGATGAGAATGTGGACACGGAATTTGTGTGTTGGTGGTCATGTGATAGGAGCAGAATTAGGCCATTCAGCCCATCAAGTCAACTCTGCCCTTCAATCATGGCTGACCTACCTTTTCCTGTCAACCCCATTTTCCTGGCCTCGACCTATAACCCCTGACACCCGTACTAATCAAGAATCTTCACTTTAAAAATATCCACTGACCTGGCCTCAACAACCGTCTGTGGCAATGAGTTCCACAGATTCACCACCCTCTGACTAAAGAAATCCCTCCTCATCTCCTTCCTAAAGGTACGTCCTGTTATTCTGAGGCTGTGACCAATGGTCGGCATGGACTAGGTGGGCCGAAGGACCTGTTTCCATGCTGTATCTCTAAAATCTAGACTTGTGGGACCACATAGAACTAGTGTGAACGGGTGATTAATGGTCGGTGTGGAGCCGGTGGGACTGAAGGGCCAGTTTCCTTGCCTCATCTCTAAACTCTAAACTCAATGTACTAGGAAAAGCCGCTCCCCTTTCATAGAAACATACAAACATAGAAAATAGGTTCAGGAGTAGGCCATTTTCCCTTCGAACCAGCATCGCCAATCAATATGATCATGGCTGATTATCCAAAAACAATATCCCGTTCCTGCTTTCTCCCCATGTCCCTTGATTCCATCAGCCCTAAGAGCTAAATCTAACTCTCTATTGAAAACATCCAGTGAACTGGCCTCCACTGCCTTCTGTGGCAGAGAATTCCACAGATTCACAACTCCCTGGGTGAAAACGTTTTCCCTCATCTCAGTCCTGAATGGCTTACCGCTTATTCCTAAATTGTGTGTGACCCCTGGTTCTGGACTCCCCCAACATCGGGAACGTGTTTCTTGCATGTAGCCTGTCCAATCCCTTAAGAATTGTATATGTTTCCATGAGATTCCCTCTCATCCTTCTAAATTCCAGTGAATACAAGCCCAGGCGACCCATTCTTTCAGGACTGCCATGGGATCAGCAGAAGATGTGGGCAGATCAGTAATGGAATGTTTCTATGAGTAGAGGCACTTTAATCTGTGCTCTCTCTGTGAGGCTGCGAAACTCAGTGGAGTTTACACACTCAGGTCCCAGTGGGAACTGTGGAGTCTGAGCCAGCGCAGACACTCCTGCACGAGGGGTCAAGCTGACACACATGATAAGATAATAGGGATATTGGACACAAATACACCTTGTAACTGTTGCTGGTGTCAAGGATCAGTGACACGGGCCCTGAAGCTAATGGCTTTCACATGGTTCCAGCGCTGGTATCAAGAGGCTCACAGTATTTTCAGCAGCAGCCTGCAAGGAAATAAAAGATGCATTTTATATATTATTTAACCTTTCCCATTTGCTGCAACTATTACATCAAGGCCGCAGTAGCCCTTTCTCCAATAATCATGTTGTCAGTTTCAGGTCAGTCTGAGGATTATAAATTGGGCTGTGGGGAGTCACAGTCATCCTGGAACTGGACTTGTTCCAAAGTTGTTTACGGTAATAAAACGCAGTCAGGACCTTACAAAGCAGCGTATCGAGTATCGTGTACAGCGCGAGGGACCCCGGTTCCAACCTGACTGCGGGTGCTGTCTGTACGGAGTTTGCACGTTCTCCCCGTGACCCGCGTGGGTTTTCTCCGGGTGCTCCGGTTTCCTCCCACACTCCAGAGACGTGCAGGTTTGTAGGCTAATCGGCTTGGTGTTAATGTAAAATTGTCCCTAGTGTGTGTCGGGTAGTGTTAATGTGTGGGGATCGCTGGTCGGCACGGACTCGATGGGCCGAAGGGCCTGTTTCCACGCTGTATCTCTAAACTAAAACTGAAGCTGGAGCATTGTATCGTCGCTGTAAGACGTTAGCGAGACCACATGATTGAGCATCGGGTTCAGCTTTGGGCGTCCTGTTAGATGAAGGATGGCATTAAGCTGTGCAGAGAGAGCAGAGAGGATTGACAAGGATGTTGCCTGGGCTCGAGGGCCGGAGCTGCAGGGAGAGGCTTCGCAGGCCAAGACCTGATAGGTACGGGTGTCAGAGGTTACGGGGAGAAGGCAGGAAACTGTGGTGAGGAGGGATAGATAGATCAGCCATGATTGAATGGTGGAGTAGAATTGATGGACCGAATGGCCTAATTCTACTCCTAGAACTTATGAACTTTATACCTTGGAGCGCAGGAGGATGATGGCGTGATCTTATAGAGGTGTATAAAATCATGAGGGGAATAGATAGAGTGACTTGGATTGTTTGAAAAAAGTTTCTGACTGTCCAGGGATAGCTGTAAGGCTCGATGATGCGCGTGGCTTTAGATATAGAGCCATAGAAACAGGCCCATCTGAAGAAGGGTCTCAACCCGAAACGTCACCCACCCCTTCTCTCCAGAGATGCTGCATGTCCCGCTGAGTTACTCCAGCTGCCTGTGTCCTTCTTCGGTTTAAATCAGCACCTGCAGTTCTTTCTCACACACTTCAGCCCACCTTGTCTATGCTGACCAAGTTTAGCATCCTGGGATAGTCCCATTCGTACATAAGTGTCGAAAGGTCGACCGTGCCCCCCAAGGCATAAGGTACCTTGTCCTGAAGGCATTGCTACTGAGGGAGTGCAGCGCAGGTTTACAAGGTTCATTCCCGGGATGGCGGGACTGTCAAATGCTGTGAGAATGGAGCGGCTGGGCTTGTACACTCTGGAGTTTAGAAGGATGTGAGGGGATCTTATTGAAACATATAAGATTAAGAAACATTAAGGGTTTGGACACGCTAGAGGCAGGAAACATGTTCCCGATGTTGGGGGAGTCCAGAACCAGGGGCCACAGTTTAAGAATAAGGGGTAAGCCATTTAGAACGGAGATGAGGAAACACTTTTTCTCACAGAGAGTTGTGAGTCTGTGGAATTCTCTGCCTCAGAGGGCGGTGGCGGCCGGTTCTCTGGATACTTTCAAGAGAGAGTTAGATAGGGCTCTTGAAGATAGTGGAGTCAGGGGATATGGGGAGAAGGCAGGAACGGGGTGCTGATTGGGGACGATCAGCCGTGATCACAGTGAATGGCGGTGCTGACTCAAAGGGCCGAATGGCCTCCTCCTGCACCTATTGTCTATTGTCTATTGGCACTTTATCTTTCAGCCACCCTCTCCCGCTCAGAGCGGCAGCAATGTTTGCACACTGATGAGCTCTCTCTCACTGCAGTTTGTTAATAGAAATGTGAAGTGACATGCTGAGTCCAAGAACATCTTCTAGTTAAGCCGCACATATCCCAGCACCTGCCTGCACATTACTGCAACAACTTTGCAGCAAACTCGCTCTGCTGCCAAGAAAAAAAACGATCGATTTGTGTTAGTCTAATTTGATCGGAGTAGAGAGCTGGTGGTATTTCGGGGGGACCAGGTGAAGAGGCAAGGATGGGTGTTGTGCATTTGCAAGGATAGCTTCAATTGCTTCCTTGAGATAAGAAAAGACAAGGTTACGGAAGGATAATTAACAAACAAATTAATTATATTCACCGCGCATTTTATCAAAAATATAACAATAAACATCTGTACCAATAGCTGGTGTTTAACTGTGGGGGGGAGGGGGGGGGTTAAAATACTGTACATTTAACCCAGAGAGGACTGGAGCTCTCTGTCACAAAACACAAAAGCACAGTATGCATAATTAATCCTTTCGTTCGTTGCACTCTCTGCAGCAAAGCAGCTCCTGGGCCTCCAGCAGAGCTGTCACTGGTTCTGGGGTCTGTAATGCGCTGTTACGTACGGCTCGTGTCAATACACACCCAGCCCACCGCAATTTAGGAGTCGCTCACCTCCTGTACGTTTGAATGGAAACACGAGAGAGTGCGTGTGTGTGCGTCAAGAGGCAGCTTCGACCATTCCACCGGGCCAGGGCGAGTTGCTCGCACGATAGTGCTGGAGTTAAAGGCCTGTCCCATCTTATCGGCGGGTTTAGGAGACTTTCATGGTCTTGTTGAATCGCCGAAAAGTTGGCATCCTTCGACCCTGCACTTTTCTCTGTCACTGTAAGGGGCAGCACGGTGACGCAGCGTAGAGCGCTGCCCACAGCGCCAGGGACCTGGGTACGATCCCGACTACGGGTGCTGCCTGTGCAGAGTTGACTTATCCCCGTGACCACGTGGGTTTTCTCCGGGTGCTCCGGTTTCCTCCCACACTCCAAAGACGTTCATGTTTGCAGGTTAATTGGCTTCTGTAAAAATAGTAAATTGTCTCACGCTAATGTATGAGGATCACTGGTCGGCATGGATTCGGTGACCGAAGGGCCTGTTTCCTCGTTGTATCTCTAAAACTAAACTAAACTCTAACACTGTAATGCTATATTGAGCCCTGTGATAGGTTTCTCTTTGCAGTCCCTGTTGTACTTGTGTGAGGTTTAGGTTTACTAATGCCATGTGTACTGAGGTACAGTGAAAAGCCTTGTTGTGCGTGCTAGCCAAACAGACCAGACAATACTGTACATAAACACAATCAAATCAAACTCCAGTACAACAGGTAGAGCAAAGTGCAGAGTGCAGAGAAATAGTTCTCAGCATCGTAGCGCATCAGTTCCAGAGACAAAGTCCAATGTCCGCAATGGGGTAGAGGTGAATCGGACAGTGCCCTAGCTTATGGAAGGGCCGTTCGGCAGCTCGATAACAGAGGGGAAGAAGCTGTTCCTGAGTGTGGTGGTGCGCGCTTTCAAGCTTCTGTATCTTCTGCCGGACGGGAGCGGGGAGAAGAAGGAATGACCGGGTGGGTTAGTCACCTTTCCTTCTCTCCAGAGATGCTGTCTGACCCACTGAGTTACTCCAGCATTTCAGTATAAACCAGTATCTGCAGTTCCTTCCTACACTCTGATTATGTTGGCTGCTTACCTGAGGCAGCGTGAAATGTACATGGAGTTAGTAACATTATTCCAAAACGTTATTCCCTGATCCTGTATCTGTACACTGTAAGCTCGATTGTAATCCTGTATTGTCTTTCCGCTGACTGGATAGCACGCAACAAAAGCTTTTCACTGTACCTCGGTACGCGTGACAATAAACTAAACTGAACTAATGTGGATAGACACAAAATGCTGGAGTAACTCAGTGGGACAGGCAGCATCTCTGGAGAGAAGGAATGGGTGGCGTTTCGGGTCGAGACCTTCTTCAGCCAAACTAATGTGGAGTGTGGTCTGTGTGATGGACTGGGCTACATCTAGAACTCACTACAATTTCCAGTGGTCCTGGGAAGAGCTGTTCGCTCATGCAAAATTATTCTGTTTCATAGAAACGTAGACAATAGGTGCAGGAGTAGACCATTCGGCCCTTCGAGCCAGCACCGCCATTCAATATGATCATGGCTGAAATTCCAGAATCAGTACCCCGTTCCTGCTTTCGTTATTCCGTTAGCCCCAAGAGCTAAATCTAACTCTCACTTGAAAACATCCAGTGAATTGGCCTCCACTGCCTTCTGTGGCAGAGAATTCCACAGATTCACAACTCTCTGGAAGTCTTCACCATTACTAGTTGAATTTTTCATTCGACCTGTGGGCTGCTCATAGCTCTGATGTTTAGAGGTTCAGATCAGACAAACATATTGTTGTCAATACCTGGATGTAATGAAATTCCTCGTTCACACAAAGCTCACAAACGGGATCTGGGGGATCCATGTTCATCAGTCAATGAAAGTAAGCATGCAGGTGCAGCAGGCAGTGAAGAAGGCAAATGGCATGTTGGCCTTCATAACAAGAGGAGTATAGGAGCAAAGAGGTCCTTCTGCAGTTGTACAGGGCCCTAGTGAGACCACACCTGGAGTATTGTGTGCAGTTTTGGTCCCCTAATTTGAGGAAGGACATTCTTGCTATTGAGGGAGTGCAGCGTAGGTTCACAAGGTTAATTCCCGGGATGGCGGGACTGTCATATGCTGAGAGAATGGAGCGGCTGGGCTTGTACACTTTGGAATTTTGAAGGATGAGAGGGTATCTTATTGAAACATATAAGATTATTAGGGGTTTGGACACGTTAGAGGCAGGAAACATGTTTCCGATGTTGGGGGAGTCCAGAACCAGGGGCCACAGTTTAAGGATAAGGGGTAAGCCATTTAGAACGGAGATGAGGAAACACCTTTTCTCACAGAGAGTTATGAGTCTGTGGAATTCTCTGCCTCAGATGGCGGTGGAGGCCGGTTCTCTGCATACTTTCATGAGAGAGCTAGATAGGGCTCTTAAAGATAGCGGAGTCAGGGGATATGGGGAGAAGGCAGGAACGGGGTACTGATTGGGGATGATTAGCCATGATCACATTGAATGGCGGTGCAGGCTCGAAGGGCCGAATGGCCTCCTCCTGCACCTATTGTCTGTTGTCTCTCTATCCCTGCCCCATCCAAGTCGCACCAGCTTCTTGTTTTCACCCAACAAACAGCGAACAATAGCCTGTTTCCTTTAACATTGTTACTTTTTTGCATATATTTCCGGCGCGCACAATCAAATAAGATCAAATAGAACAAGTTGTCCTACAACTTTAGGCTGCGCACGCCACACGCGAGAAGAAGAAGAGCTTATTTGGAGGTTGTCGTGTTTAATCGCCTGATGGCTGTGGGGAAGAAGCTGTTCCTGAACCTGGACGTTACAGTTCTCAGGCTCCTGTACCTTCTTCCTGATGGCAGTGGTGAGATGAGTGTGTGGCCAGGATGGTGTGGATCGCTGATGATGCTGGCTGCCTTTTTGAGGCAGCGACTGCGATAGATCCCTTCGCCGGTGGGGAGGTCTGAGCCGGTGATGGACTGGGCAGTGGTCACTACTTTGTGCTGTCATGGCTTTGTGGGTACTGATTGGAGCTTAAATCCCGCTGTTAGCATTACTGGCTTCCACCAGCCCTGCCACCCTTGTCAAATAAATCCATTATTTTATGTGGAACAGCATATCTAACCCTATGAAGCACGCCAGATAGTCTTTGTACCGACCACACAACTGGTCTCCCGCATTACTTTAAATCACTCGAACCTTGTAACCAGGGAGAACAAAGACAGAGGAACGTGTTATCAGCTGATGGGATCACCGGCAAATTCTCGTTTTCTTCCATAGTGTTGTTGGTGTGGACTGTAACATGTGTGAAGCTGCCCCCTGCGGAATAGCATTGAGGATAATGTTGAAACACGTGTTCATGGAAGACCAAACACAAGACAACAGAGTTACCCGCCACAAAAATAGTCATGGCAACTTAAACATTATCACCATTAATCCAACTATAATCAGTAATAGTGACACCACAAAACCCTTATCTGTATTTGCAACATTTGCACATCGGGTCCTCTATTCAAATGTTCAGAATACTGTTTTTATTTGCTGGGATAAGTCTTCATTCTTCACCTTTTAGATTTAGCTCTTATGCCCCTGTCCCACTTAGGAAACCTGAACGGAAACCTCTGGAGACTTTGCGCCCCCACCCAAGGTTTCCATGCGGTTCCGGGAGGTTCCCGGAGGTTTGTGTCCTCCGGCAACCACCTTCAACTAGCATCGCAACCGGCTTCGATTAAAGAATTACCGATTTTTAAAACGGAAACCACTTTCGACCATTAGGGAGACTGACAAAAACCTCTAGGAACCTCCGGGAACCGCATGGAAACCTTAGGTGGGGCGCAAAGTCTCCAGAGGTTTCCGTTCAGGTTTCCTAAGTGGGACAGGGGCATAAGGGCTTACGGAATCAAGGGATATGGGGAGAAAGCAGGAACGGGGTACTGATTCTGGATGATCAGCCATGATCATATTGAATGGCAGTGCTGGCTCGAAGGGCCGAATGGCCTACTCCTGCACCTATCTTCTATGTTTCTGTTTTCTCTGTTTCTATGTCATTCAAATGAATGAAACATTGCAATATCATTCACCAAAAGAACGCTACATATTCTTTATTTTAATTTACATTATTACTGTCACGTGTACCGAGGTACAGGGAAAAGCTTTTGTTCGCGTGCTAACCAGTTAAAGACTAGGCTGTGAGTGATAGCGGTCATGTATGAGCGCAATCAGCCTGACCCGCTGCCTGTCCCGCTGAGTTACTCCAGCACTTTGTATTTGTCGTAAGTGTAAACCTGCATCTGCAGTTCCTTGGTAGACAGAAGTGCTGGAGGAACTCAGCGGGTGCGGCAGCATCTATGGAGCGAAGGAAATAGGCAACGTTTCGGGCCGAAACCCTGAAGGGTTTCGGCCCGAAACGTTGCCTATTTCCTGAAGGGTTTTGGCCAGAAACGTTGCCTATTTCCTTAGGTCTGAAGAAGGGTTTCAGCCAGAAACGTTGCCTATTTCTACCTTCGATTTTCCGGCACCTTTGTCTACCTTCGATTTTCCAGCATCTGCAGTTCCTTCTTAAACACATCTGCAGTTCCTTCCTGGTCCAGAATACAATCGAGCTGCCCACAGTGTACCGATAAAGGATAAGGGTATAACATTCAGTGCAAGAGGACTATAGTGCATTTAGGAAATCGCTGCTAGTTGTATTTTTGAAAGGACTTCGGGGCATGGCTTTTCTCCTTTTGCACTATTATTGTTTTGTTGTTTAGGTGTCAAGAGTGTTTTATTGTCCTGAGTCCCAGATAGGACAATGACATTCTTACTTGCTGCAGCACGACAGAATATGTAATCATAATAAATAATAGAACAAAAACTCAGAAAAGTAAGAACAAACAGTAACAGTGGAATAATAATAATAATAGTCTATTATAGTTCATAGTTTATGAGGTTTTAGTGTTTAATAGCCTGATGGCTGTAGGGATGAAGCTGAACCTGGACGTTACAGTTTTCAGGCTCCTGTACCTTCTTCCCGATGGTAATGGTGAGATGAGTGTGTGGCCAGGATGGTGTGGGCCTTTGATGATGCTGGCTGCCTTTTTAAGGCAGCGACTGCGATAGATCCCCTCGATGGTGGGGAGGTCAAAGCCAGTGTTGGACTGGGCAGTGGTCACTACTTTTTGTAGCCTTTTCCGCTCCTGGACGTTCAGGTTGCCGAACCAGGCCACGATGCAACCGGTCAGCATGCTCTCTACGTACGTACGAGAGTATATGTGTGTGTGTACATATATATATCACAATTACAATTACAATAATACTTTATCAGCCAAGTATTTTGCAACATACGAGGAATTGTTTATATATACACAAACACAAACACATATTTGTGTGTATGTGTGTGTATATGTATATATGCACACACCGTATGTACAAGTCTATGTGTGTGTGTGTATATCTATCTATCTACAATATGCACACACACACTCACACATGTATATGTATGTATATGTGTGTATACACACACTGAACTTTTTAAATATAGTTTACATATTGTGTTGTGCTGATGCAAGTAAGAATATCATTGTTCTATCTGGGACACACCGCAATGAAACACTCTGGACTCCCTTGACTCTTGGAATAAAAATGTAGACTATGCTCTGTCAAATAGAGCGCATTTGTTGCAAGCGGCATTTAGAATAGTTTTCAAATCCAGGGAGTTCTGTGCGTTTTCACTGAGTTCTGAAGAAGCTGTTGCCATGGCTTGGGACTGCTCCTGGAGGTTAGACCCCGGCAGCTGTGCCCGAGGGGGAAGTGGTTGAATTATTCTCTGTGTGTCCAGTAGACCATTAGCTCCGTTCCTACCGCAAGTCTCGCCCGATAAATTAAGCAATTTATTCGAGTGGAAATAGTAAGAACAGGAGCACATCAACCTGTCACGCCGTTATCTGAAGGGAGGAATTTGGGCTGATTCATTGAAAAATGGACATCGCAGTAACGCCGGTGACAGCTTGTATAATCCCCAGCCTCACACCTCTCTCCCATACTTTATTTCATCATTCCCATGAAACAGATGGCAAAGGGATGGGATTCCAATGGAGTTTGTTCCATTTGCCTGCTATTTTTAGTATATTAATGATTTCCATTTCATGGGAGTTAAAAGCATTTTGCGTTTGTTGTTGATATCAGAATGTAACCTTAACTAA